>CP139507.1:41955529-42478649 GCA_021014915.2 Artemisia tridentata subsp. tridentata | reverse complement strand
TTTAATCCTTTAGTTTCAACAACTTTACAAATTAAGCCGTTTAATTACTTTAATTACAAATTAAACCTTATAATTAATTAAATTACAATTTAATCCTTAACATCTTTATATTAACACAACAAGCCTTTAATTTTACCAAAATACAGAATCACCCTTCAATATCAGATATGGTACGAAATACCCCTTCAAGTTTCATAATTTACAAAACAAGTCCCTTAATTATTTAAAACTTATAATTCGAATCACAAGTTATTCATAATTACTCATTAAGCCATTTAAATATCCAAAAATACACATTAATCCCTTTATATCAAATATTATACGAATCACCTTTAAGTTTCCAGAATTTACACTTTTAGTCCCTCTATTTTAATTATATACAAACCGAATATAAATAATTTATATAATTACCATTTAAACCTTTAAATTATAAAATTGACACATGACACCCTTATATAATATTTTTCTCACATTACCCCAGAGCTAAAATGAATTACAAAAATGTCCCACGAGTTTTAAAAATTATAAAACACACCCTTTTGATTTAAAAACACAATTGGTATACATTTTAATTTATCAAAACCAAACCAAAATTCAACCAATCATTACATCATCATTCACCAACCTTAAAAAGCATTAAATGACCAGATTCAATCACAAAAACCCTAACCCTAATCGCATAATAGGGTTTTATATATTTTTTTTCTTTACTTTTCATAAAATCCGCTTATACAAAATAATTACCCACGAATTATACAAGCTTCAAAAAAAATCAAATACCCATTTTTACAGAGTTATGTGATGATAATAGAACCCAAAAAATTATGTACAAGCCTCAGAAAAATCGTATATACGTATTTATATTTTATGTTACGTTTTAAGCATTTAAAATCATATTGATCAAACAAGCTTGCATGGGTCGATTTGACCAATTTATATGAGTCATATATGATGTAAGGATCATGAGAAAAATAACAAAAGAATTTTAGAATGTGTAAAAATGGCGTAAGAGTTTTATACCTTTCGAATGTAAACGCGACAAGGAAATAATTACCACGATCAAACCAACGAACCCCATGACCAAAACCTATTTTTCCTAGCTTCTTTAGATGATGAAGAACACCAAAAAAATGCCCAATTACTTCAGAAAATTCGGATGAAGTTGAGAGGATTTTGTGTGTGTTTTAATTTTGTAATCGGTGCAAAATAAAAGAAAGAAAGGGAAATAAATAATTGTGGCCGAATAGAGGGGGGGGGGGCGGAAAGACCAATTCACACGGCAATATTGATTGACAAAATCAGAATTCCAATATTTTGATTTATTTCCTTATTTATAAGTCCTTATCTTAATATAATTAAATTAATAATACAAATAATTAATTAAAAGTAATTTTCGGTTTTACATAAGTATATGTTGTGTGTAACAATTATTTTTGGACATGTACAAATGTTAAAATGTTGTCTCATAATTATTTCCCTTCATTTGTAGCTCATTACCAAAGGTTTGGGATTAATTTGGCATTTTATGTAAGCTTTAATTAAATTTCAAAGTTTCGGGGAGTAATTTGGTCATTTGCATGCTTTTAAATTTTGGGTTTTACAACTTCTTCCCTTCTAAAAAAAATTTCGTCCTCGAAATTTGAAGTCGCAAAGTTAGACGAAGTCGTAGCAAATCGTAAAAGATCGTCACAAACATTCTCACGCCCGGGGAGGTTCTTCCAAAAAGGATCTTCAAACCAAATAGTTTCTCATGACTCAATCAAAACAAGGTGGGTTCAACATTCCTCAGAAGGAGACAAATTAGGTTGATTCTGATCAAAAGGTCCATGCAACATAAAATGGATGATAGGTGAATCTTCTGAAAGCTCATATGGAATACGAACAAAAATTTCAAATCAATTTAACTGTATCAACAGTAGAGAGCTCTACAAGGAGTTTAAGATTCGTAACTGAGGTCAACAGAATGCAAAATGAGAGTTCAATTCATCCAGATATCTAATGAACGAATGTAGATTATACGCATAGGTAGAATGAACCTATAGTCTCACTAATCACGGATAATCCAACGGAGATCAAATTCTAAACTTCTTAGGCACTTCCTGAAATATCCTATGCCCACAACAAGTGCACGTTATATGATGTAAGTATTATCACGTTGGCCAGACGTCATAATACTGGCATCATATAAATATGCCCTCATGATAGTCATACTTATCTTAAGTCGTGAACAAAATAACCTATCTTAGTCACCTAGTACTTCTACAGTCTCAGAGGTCAACAAAATCAAATGTCATAGTCAAGAGGGAAAACAAAACTATTCGCAAGGGTATCGGGATCCCAGATTGTCTAGCAAAAGTAAGGTACGCCGTCCACAAGCATAATTCGCCAAAATTCCCAAAACAAAGCCATCATCGAACATACGAAAAATAAACACGGAACTGAAATGCTTCTAGGGAACTTAAATCATTAGAGGATTTATAACTATATAACGAAGCTTAAGGGAGTCAACGGAAATGAAAGTTAGTCGCCAATAACTTCGGCCTTCACAGAATTAATTCTTCAAAACATAAAAGGTCTGTTTCAAAAACCCGTTCATTCAAAACATCCAATCTCTTCAAGTCCGGTTAATCTGTCTTCGTTTGTCCATCAATTTGGAAGTGAAACAAGGTCGTGTACTTGTGTCTGGTTCATCATGCCTCCTGCAGTTCTTCTTGGAATGTGATGGGGTAATGTGAATTTCTGGCACGATCTTTAAATCCCTTCATCATCGAGTCTGCTTCCACTCTCAATTCATCTTAGTACCACCAAGATGAATAGGGAAGTGAGACTGCACGTCTTCATCAGTTCCAGGTTCGCCATCTTGACTAGATTTCTTTCTTCTGCATCGCCAACACTTCTGCCTTGTAAGGAATGTCTTCACACTTCAGGGTAGCCACCGTTGTTGTCAACTCCAGGTCAGGCAGTGAAGTAATTCTTCTGATATGCTTCTAGTTGTCTCAACAAATATCAATCTCTCAGAAAGCACAAATGATCGTCAAATTTCTAACAAGGTGCAAAAATGATTTTCATGCTATTCCTCGTCTCCGAATGTACTATTAAGTCATACAATGACCATTTGCCCAAGTACTCACGAGAAAACATCATTTATCAAATTCACAAAACGTCAAAGCTTTAGCTAATACTATTAGCGCCACTAACCATCATAGCAATCGTTTCGAA
The DNA here is from genome assembly GCA_021014915.2 of Artemisia tridentata subsp. tridentata. Taxonomy (NCBI): domain Eukaryota; kingdom Viridiplantae; phylum Streptophyta; class Magnoliopsida; order Asterales; family Asteraceae; genus Artemisia; species Artemisia tridentata. Next base: position 42,475,430 of record CP139507.1, on the reverse strand, counting down.
TACGGAAAGCGATTTCAAGAATAAAATCAATTCATCAGAAGGTAACTTCGCGCTCTGGAATTAAACAACCACATAGTCGTTTCAGGGTGGAGGAATAATGGTTCCTAACAGCAGTACGGTTCAGCTTCCAGTAATCAATACATATCCCCTGTCACCATCCTTCTTTATCGCGAACGAAACTAAAACACGCCCAGAAGATACACTTAAGCAAACTCACTTCCTGATCTTCGGTTGCTGCTCTTCCCGGTTACTCAAATCAATTGGTATGATCCGAAAGACATCTTCGCTTGGTGACTAGACAATCTCTCGGTATCATGTCAAATCCTACTTCACACACCGGTGGAAAACTTGGTGGTTCAACCAGGAATCATATTCAGAAAACTCAGGGTGCCAATTAATTCTCAAGATAAGGTTCATTCATTGGTGTACGAAATGGGTTCTAGGAAAACTTCATAACCGCGAAAGTAACACACGAGTCTCCAGAGTAATAGCGATAGCCAAAAGTTTAACAATCGGTAATCATGGTAGGGAGTTCAAAATTGTTTCAAACAACAAAGGTGAGACATAGGAGGATAGTTGTCAATATTTTGAACGCTCAAACAACCAATCCCTTATCAGAATAAAATCGGAGTTAACTATCCAACGAAAGACAGATCAACATAGCAAATCTTATCGTTCAAGAGTGAGAGGGAAACATTCTTATACTCGTGGTTAAACACCACAAGACTTCTCATAGGGACAGAGATGGGTAAGACGAAATCAAATAGCGTCGGGAGATTCATAGATGTATATCAAAAGCAAGAGACAAATCACAGAATGTATCAAGTACGTTATCGCCATGGAGATTCTCAGAATGCCCGAAGAGGCATCAAAATGATTAGCAAAAGGATCAGAGGTCAGAGTCGGAATCTGAAGATAAGGATCAAATAGTGTCAGGCAATTATTATGCAATTTTCAATGCCTTCAAGGTTTATTTAGGTTTCAAATCTTAGGTGGTGCAAAGCATAAGATTTCAATCTCCAAAAGTGATCTCAACAGGCTTTAATCAAAAGCAAGGCACGAATCAGAGTGATGCGGAAGCAATGATACTTAAACAAATGCCTTATAGTCTACCCATTCCTCACTGGTCAAAACTTAAGTTCATATTAAGAATCCTAAAGCAAGTTCTCAAGGTGTTCTCCTATGTTCTTACAGTGGAAGCCTAATGGTCCAAAACTCACAGGCCAAGGGTAAATGTATTACGAGTCGCAGCCTGTCGCTCTGATACCATAAATTGTAACACCCCAACCCGACAAGGGTAAAGATGTCACAATAATGGTTTCATATCAGAACAAACACAAGCATATGACATAAATAATACAATTGAATCTCAATGGTTACAAGAGAAAATCTGAAACTACAAGGTTACAAATGAGAAATACAATAAATTACTAAGTCTAAATATAAGTTCTTCTAGTCATCTCTAATCCAAAATAGCTAGTAAGGTCTTCTAAGTCCAAGGTACTCTCCACTCATACCCAGCTTCCAAACTAAAACCTGCCGCAGGAAAAGAAATGCGGCTGAGCTTAAAAAGCCCAGTGAACAGATATAAAGGTAACAAGCAGTAATAATGGGATAGTGAAGTAAGTGAAACAATGCAAGGTATAACAAGAGTTAGGAAAGAAAGAAAAATAAAAGGTTATGCAGATATATCAAGAGTTAAGAAATAGTTACAATAGATAAGAGAAAAGGGAACAATAATCCCAACCCGAGCCCAAGTCATATCAAGTCAAGTCAAGTATCAAGTCAAGTATGTATCCGGAGGGGTGACCTCGGAATACTAAGTACAAGGTTATAAGGTAAAGGAAACAGTAATCCACTACGAGCCCAAATCAAATCAAATATGTGTACGGAGGGGAGACCTCGGTACCAAATATGAGGGGATACCTCCAAAGGGTGGAGTCGCGGGCTCCCAAATATGTGAAAGACGTGTATCGCACACACCATCAGTCACCAAATGTAACAAATCAAGTATCAAATCAAATATAATGGCAAAGCCCAAATAACAAATCTAGGATGCATCCATACGCCCCAGGTGGCCAAAGTCTGCCTCTACGTAACAAATCAAATCAAATCAAATATGGGACGGGATAGGTCATCACTCTCCTACCCTAGAGTCATGTCATTGGTGCATTAATGAAATGGACATGAAACCCTCATGCCTAGTGAATGGCTCGTAGTCTCAAACCGTGGGTCAAGGGTCAAATATCAAATGTCCAAATATCTAAGTTCAAATTTCATATCAAGTGGTTCAAGTCAAATTTCCATTTCAATTATATCATAAGGTTCATATCAAATGGTTCATATCAAATGTCTCATATCAAATGGTTCATATCAAATGGTTCATATCAAATGGTCAAAACAAAAGGAATCATAGCAAAGGGTTTATATCAAAGGTTTATAAAGCAAAGTTTCATAGCAACAGTTCATTTAAAGAGGTTTCTATTAAAAGTCCATTTAAAGCAGTCTTTCAATAATGGTTTTCATAAAAATGATCTTACAAAATAGTTTTCATAAAAATGGTCTTTCAAAACGGTTTTCATAAAGATAGTCTTAAAAATAGTTTTCTTAAAAACTCTAAGTAACTTTCGTTTAACAGTAGTATCGCATCTTTTTAAAATAGCTTTTCTCAAACATTTTCATATATAATTAAGAAAGGTTTTCACATCCAGTTACCAAAATCAAATGAACCTTCAAAGTATCAAGTGATTCGAATATTCATGTTACAGGGTGACGAACGAGTCATATCAAGTATCAAGGGAACATGGCAAGGTTCCATTATCAAGGTTCACAAATCAAGGGAAACATAGCAAAGGCATAGATTAAATAAGAAAGCCCTAAATAACAAGGCTCAGATCATAATCGAACCAATATAGACAGATGTAAGTGAAACATGAAGAACGAATCAAAGTATAAGGGAACATAGCAATGGCTTAGGGAACCCTATAGTGAATCAAGATCAAAAGTCATGAGAAGGACACCCTTACTGAGAAAGGGTAGAATATCTGTACCTCATACCGCAAGTGAAAACACATCTAGAAATATAAAGATCGGAAACAAACTCCCTCTTCAGCGAATCTACACGAATACATGGTCGTCTTACAATTAATATCTTATTTAAATCAGATTTCTCATTTTAGTCGGCTTTCTATTTTAGCAGGTTTCCATTTATAGCAAGTTTCCATTTTTAGAAAGTTTCCTTATTTAGCAAGTTTTCCAAAAATAGTAAATTTCCATAATTAGACAAATTCCACAAAGTAATTAGGTTAAGTCATTTATTAAATATTATTATGGAAATAAGGTTCATTTTAGCAAGTCATGATAGTTTAGGGTTCATTATGACAACTTTCTATATTTTAGGGTTTCAAATGTAAATATGCCAAAGTTAAAGTCCAAAATGCAAATATTACAAGTTATTCATTTTAATCCTTTAGTTTCAACAATTTTACAAATTAAGCCCTTTAATTACTTTAATTACAAATTAAACCTTATAATTAATTAAATTACAATTTAATCCTTAACATCTTTATATTAACACAACAAGCCTTTAATTTTACCAAAATACAGAATCACCCTTCAATATCAGATATGGTACGAAATACCCCTTCAAGTTTCATAATTTACAAAACAAGTCCCTTAATTATTTAAAACTTATAATTCGAATCACAAGTTATTCATAATTACTCATTAAGCCATTTAAATATCCAAAAATACACATTAATCCCTTTATATCAAATATTATACGAATCACCTTTAAGTTTCCAGAATTTACACTTTTAGTCCCTCTATTTTAATTATATACAAACCGAATATAAATAATTTATATAATTACCATTTAAACCTTTAAATTATAAAATTGACACATGACACCCTTATATAATATTTTTCTCACATTACCCCAGATCTAAAATGAATTACAAAAATGTCCCACGAGTTTTAAAAATTACAAAACACACCCTTTTGATTTAAAAACACAATTGGTATACATTTTAATTTATCAAACCCTAACCAAAATTCAACCAATCATTACATCATCATTCACCAACCTTAAAAAGCATTAAATGACCAGATTCAATCACAAAAACCCTAACCCTAATCGCATAATAGGGTTTTATATATTTTTTTTCTTTACTTTTCATAAAATCCGATTATACAAAATAATTACCCACGAATTATACAAGCTTCAAAAAAAATCAAAAATTAACTTTTACAGAGTTATGTGATGATAATAGAACCCAGAAAATTATGTACAAGCCTCAGAAAAATCGTATATACGTATTTATATTTTATGTACGTTTTAAGCATTTAAAATCATATTGATCAAACAAGCTTGCATGGGTCGATTTGGCCAATCTATATGATTCATATATGATGTAAGGATCATGAGAAAAATAACAAAAGAATTTTAGAACGTGTAAAAATGGCATAAGAATTTTATACCTTTCGGATGTAAACGCGACAAGGAAATAATTACCACGATCAAACCAACGAACCCCACAACCAAAACCTATTTTTCCTAGCTTCTTTAGATGATGAAGAACACCAAAAAATGCCCAATTTCTTCAGAAAATTCGGATGAAGTTGAGAGGATTTTGTGTGTGTTTTAATTTTGTAATCGGTGCAAAATAAAAGAAAGAAAGGGAAATAAATAATTGTGGCCAAATAGAGGGGGGGGAAGACCAATTCACACGGCAATATTGATTGACAAAATCAGAATTCCAATATTTTGATTTATTTCCTTATTTATAAGTCCTTATCTTAATATAATTAAATTAATAATACAAATAATTAATTAAAAGTAATTTTCGGTTTTACATAAGTATATGTTGTGTGTAACAATTATTTTTGGACATGTAAAAATGTTAAAATGTTTTCTCATAATTATTTCCCTTCATTTGTAGCTCATTACCAAAGGTTTGGGATTAATTTGGCATTTTATGTAAGCTTTAATTAAATTTCAAAGTTTCAGGGGTAATTTGGTCATTTGCATGCTTTTAAATTTTGGGTTTTACAACAATCATTATCTATCAATAACTTTTAGGGTCAACGAGTAGGAAACACGACTTACAAAGAAGTGACCATAAGGAAAAAATTCGTCGTCCCTGATTTTTCACGAGTCCCCAAACTAAGATTAAAAACGAAATCATTGTCTATTTACAAGTTAGATGCCAACACTACCCATGAAAGTTACTTGTGTAATTACCTCTTGCTCCCATTTTCCTAATTTGCCTCTATTTATTTTATTTTTGTTGAGAAATGAATTGCTTCATATTTTCTCGTTTCGCTAATTTTTAGTCTGATAAAGATACTAAATTAAGATGCTAAGTAGTTTTCAATCTTCTCTCGAGAACCGTTGCTTTAAAAATGAGGTCCACATCAAGGTTTTTATTTATATTTTTTACTTTTGCATTTTTCTCTTTTTCATTCATCACCATTTTTTTTTATTACTAACTTTTCACTTGCGTTCCCTAAACGACGGAGCTTCACGGTTTAGTTCCAAGACATTACACTTTCCGGCATAAAGGATCCAAGGGCCGTTACAACGGAGTGTTCCAAGATTCTAGACATTCCTGAAATGAGGATCCAAGGTGGTTAGACCAAGACCTCACACATTCCTGAACTAGAGGTCCAAGGGCCGGTGTAAGAGGGTAGCCAAGACCTAAACACCTTCCGGAAATAAGGATCCAAGGCCCGATCTCGAATCCGTAGCTTAGAGCACTTAACTTATTTATATTAAACGCATTTATTAAGTAACCTTGATGTGTACCCAATTTTTAAAACAAGGATTCTTTTAAGTAGACCAAGAACTAATCATCGGCAATACCTAACATCTTTAATTATTCTTACAATTATATATAGTGAAACAATTTTGCGGGAGCAAAAGGCCACAAGTAATTTCGATGAGCTCTAAAGAGAACCAACTACTCCACGCTTAGCATCTAACTTCTAAATAACTCTATCATTTCTCGTTCTTCGCAAATTTAAAATCTTAAATAATAAGATCCGCGAATGCTTAGCCGAATGGTTAAGGAGACAAGCTAGGGCTCAACACGCCCGATCAAGTCAGAATTTTATTCCTACTCTCACCAGCGGAAAGTCAAGAAAATGTCAAAATTTATTATATTTTTGCACAAAAATTTTTAAAATTTTCTAATTTTTTTTTTTTTTTTTGGAATTTTTTTTTTTTTTTCAAATTTTTCAATTTTGGAGGAAAAACAGGGTTGCGAGAGAAAACGGCAAAAAATGCAAGGCACAAATCAAATCGAAAGATTACCCCCCCCCCCCCCAGACTAAAACGAGACATTGTCCTCAATGTCTTAAAGGTAAGGGTTCTCCTACATAAATCTAGGGCCGTTTATTAATTATGCCAAAGATAAACGTAAAACGATAAGATTAAGGATATCGGATAAGCAACGAATGATGAAACTCGAGTGGAGAGAAGTAAACCACGAGCACGAGAGTTTTCATTATTCGGGCAAATCCTGGACACAGCACAGAAAAACACGAAACACAAGATATGGAAGAGGTGCCCCTCCTCACTTCACTTATTAGAAAATAGATAAGAAGATAGATGGATAAGCATGGGGTGCCTCCCACGAAGCGCTTGTTTTTTATCGAGTCGTATAGCTTAGACTCGCCTCGAATTTAATTGTCCTTGGGGGAGCAAGTGGAAAAGATAATCTCAATCGGACTTTCATTCAGGATGTTTAGATAAACATTGAAGCACATGAAAGTTCCACTCCGATGAGATACTCACGGCTTAAAAGAATGAGAGATGCTGGGGTCAAAGATGGTGTCCTCACTCCCGAAGGAGTGAATGAGAGGAGAAATCACCGGATAGGTGAAGAAAGGAAGAAAGATCTTTATTGGAATGAGAATCCATTCTTCACCATCAAAATTACCATTTTCCTTATTTTTGAATATCATCCAATAAGCTCATATGGTTATCAGCAACAAAAACCTCGGGTGGGAGGGTCGGGATGATATCATCGACAAGCAAACTCTTAGGATAGAGTACATCTCCCCCCGGGTCATGATCTTTCTCATAAGCAAAGTAATCATACTCCGGAGGAGGTATGATATGAGTGAGTTCACTAGAGAACTCCTCATGAAGAGAATCAATCATATAATGAGAATCTGTGAGCTCATGTTCCGTCACGGACTCATCACTCTCCTCCATCTGAATATCAAAGATTGGATTATCAGAAATCAAAGTAAACTCCGATTCGAACTCAAACAGAGGGTTGGTGATAGTCATTTTGAAAGTTTAGGGAATAAGGCCATCAAATTTCTTTGGTGGATTGATTTCAACTTCCTTCGGAGGGAGAGAAAGAGATGGTTCTTGGTTCATTAATTTCTCAAGTAAAAGAATATCTCCCTCCGGATCAAGACAAGAATCATCAATTTCCGGCGAAATTGATTCATCTTTAAGACAAGCATCGATCTCTTCCAAGAGAGGATCACTTCCCTCAGACGGAGTGAGGGAAGGGAAAGAGTCGGAAATGATAGGTGGAGTGGGATTGCCACTCGGAGGTTCATCTGATATTTGAAGATTTGCAGGGGCACACTCCTCGTCAAGATCGTCGTTGAACTTATGTTCCTGGACGGGAGTGGCTGCAGCTGACGAACTCTCACAAACTCCCCACATAGAATCCTCATCATCGTCGTCATCGTAAACAAAAGTTTGACGATATTGGGAGCTTACTCTAGCTGCTTGTTCTTCAGCTAGAAGTTCTCCATAAGTTTTCTGATGAGGTTCTTCTTGGGTAAGTTCAATAACCAAAGCCTCTCAATTTTTTGTTAATTCTAGAAGTTCATGGTTATTTTTCTTTGTTGACTCTAATAGTTCATGGAGAAGTTCTTGATTGAGTGTTTGAGATGGTGTTTGAATCATTTCATACTGTGGAGGTTGATGATGATAAGAATAGTCATAATTGTTACAAGGAACATGCTCATAGACAAGCGGATTCCTCGTTTGACAATCAGAGTTAAAGTGAGGACCTCCACAGTACTCACAACAATATGATTGTTGTGACTGATTCGGTGAATTATATGAAAAATGGTCATACCCGAAGTTCTGATTACATGGAACTTGTTCATAGACAAACGTATTCCTTGCTGGACAATCAAAACTCGAGTGTGGACCTCCACAAAATTCACACAAGTTTGTCTCCATCTGATGTTGTGGAGGATAGTCGGAAAATTTTGGCGGCTCATTGAAAGAATTTGGATTAGAATCATAAGCGAATGCAGTTTCAGCTTTCGAATAATAACACATACAAAGTCCACGACTAAATCCACATTCGTTGCAAAAACATCGGTCACAAAGTGAATCATCCCCCAGCGGATCTCCACATATAGAGCAATTATGCTGAGTGAGTGAAGATGGCTGGGGTTGTGGAGGGTGATTGGAAACACTTCGAGAATTATTGATGGAATTAGGCTTTGATTTAAGAGCTACTTCACACCAATAACAAGATCCTTTTGGTGCATGATTTCCACACCGCTCACGCTTACACTTTGAACAACGAAGACTGTCAATCAATGGGTTTTTACAATCAAAACAGCGATAGCCCAATGACGACAAAAGAATTAAACATAAGAGGGATAAAGAGATAGAATTAAATGGATAAGAGGCTTAAGAAGAATATTTTTGAATTTTTAAATTTTAGAAACATGGAAAATCACAAAAGAAAAAGGAAAAATAATATAGAAAAGAAAATCTTTTTGGATTTTTTTATATTAAAGAAAAATTAATCACAATATTTTTGGTACCGATCCCTCAATCGATATCGTTTCTCTTAAGACTACTCGCAGAGTGGCGGAGAAGCAAAGGTACGCTCGAAAGCGATTAAAAACCCGCCTCTTTCGGTTCATCAATTTAATGTCAAACCATCCTTAAACCACTTGTATAGGTTGTAATCGTAAGATAATCCAAAAATCAAATTATTTCATGATTGTTTTGTTGTTATTCGGAATGGTTTACAACACTTCCAATAAAGTGAGGATGTATTATTATTATTATTATTTTTTTGTATTTTTGAAAACACTTTAGACAAAGTGTTTTATTTATTTTCTTTTTGTATTTTTCTTTTTATGAAAACAAATAACTTCCGAGGGAAGGGTCTTCAAAACACGATTCAACGAACGAAATGAACAAACTCTTCTCAAGCCTTCCCCGGCAGCGGCGCCATTTTTTGATTCGTTTGTTTAAGTATATATTTATTTTTCCAAAGGAAATACAACGGATGTATTTCCCCGGGTCATAGTCCCAACGAAGGTTGAAGTCGAGTTGTCGTTACGATGTCGAAATGTGAAGTGAATGGGTGAAATAAAGTGATATTTTGGAATTTTTACACTAAAGATAATTAAAACGCAAAAGGGAATTAAAACGTGTAAAACCCGGGCTATTCCCGAGTAACTACTAAAAGAAAAGACCTACAGGAACTAATTGAATTATAGAAGGGCCAAAATTTAAATAAAAACTTTTTTTTTTTTTTGAAAATTTAAAACTATTTTTTATGCTTTTTATTTAATTAAAATGAAATTAAAAACTATTTTTGGATTTTTTAAATGATTTAAAATACAATTAATTAAGAAAATAAGTTGAAAATTACAAATTTAACTTTGAAAATTCTAAATAAACTCAAAACTAATTTTAAAATTAAAAAGATATTTTTTTGGCTTTTACTTGATTTATTATGAATTAAAAGTGATTGAAAGCTATTTAAATTTAAGAAAAATAGTAAATCAACATGGAAAATTATGAAACTTTTCTGGAAATTCTAAAATGACAAGACGAAACTATGAAAAATTAAATTAGAACTCTAATAAACCCTAATAAGCTGTTTGTGCAAATAAGCAGTTTAAAATAAGCTCTAAAATAAGCTCTATAGTACCAAAAATTACCAAAAGCTAGAAAACAGATGAACACACTAATTTTACGCTTATAACAACTGAATAAGATCAGAGAAACTCAATGAATAAACTAATAAGCAGTATAGTGCAGTAGACAAATTAGGGCAGAGATAAATGAGTGAACAGCCCTCTTTAAGCTACTATATAAGCTAGCCAAAAGCTAATTAGGAACATCTAAAAGCAGATTATCAAAGCTAGTACTACTGACTACTCCTAAACTAAAAATGCCGAATTTTGTGAGTCAATTGCTTATTCAAATAGAGCCTAGAACAGATGATCACAGACACAAAAGCTGACGCAGGTCTGAGAACAGCTCTAGTGGGGCTTATAGCAGTCTAATTATAAGCTAATGTATAAGCTACTAATGAAAACCAAGCTCAGAAACCTCAAGCTACTACCACTAACTAACAGCAAACCAAATTTCAATCAATGAGAACAAGGGAATAAGCAATTTTGGAGCAAGCAAAAAGCTGAGAACAGCAGCTTATGTGCAGGTCTGCACAGTTTAAACTGATGCAGCAGGAATGGGTTTTGGCCCTTAACTTTTGCAATCCTAGATAAAATAGTGCCAAACTTTGGATTTCCACTTGAACTAATGAAATAAACTCAAAAATCACCAAAGTGTTTGTCTAAATAAGCTCAGCTTATACTGAGCTTATTAGATCAGTTATGACCTAAAAAATACTCCTACAAGCCAATAACCTTCAAATGAGTTAAATTCACTTAATCCCTACTGAAATATGCTTATTCAGCCTTACTTATGCTAGATCAAAACTCATTAAGTAGCAATTGAACAGTACATTAAACTCAATCACTCAGTATTGGTATAAACCAAACACCCCTTAAAATCTGAGATTGCCAATTTTACACTACAACTTGCAGATTTAAGCTACAATACCAACTATTCTATGACTAACTGAGTTACTTATCAACTAAGAATATAAAATCAATAAGCAATAAGCACTGATTATCTAGGAATAAGCAATAGTACAGTAATTAGCAATGAATTCTTAAAAGATCATGAAACTTACAAGCCTTTTAAGCTGGAACAGTCATGAACCATCAATTAACTCAACCCAGGCTTACAATCATAAGCCAAATATACCCAAATCCATCTTATCAGAACAGCTTATCACCCACAGCTTATTTCACCAAGACAGTTGACTTTTGTTGACTTTAGACTACTTTAAATGAAAATCAGAATTAAATGAAAAACAATAAGCAAACCAATATCAAATCTCAATATCAAGTTCTATTAAGCAGAAAATACCAGAATAAGCAACTAAAATAGACCAATAAGCAGTTTGACCAAACTTTGACTTTCATTAAAAAAAACACTAGAATTGAGTATAATGATTTAAAACTGGATAGACAAATTTTAAAAGATTACAATAAGCTAAAGTGGACATAAAATAAGCTACTACTACTAAACTATACCTACTCCTAATGCCTAAAAACCTAACTGCCCCAATCCGTGAGTGAGGATGGCTATTTATAGCCAACCATGGATGCTTCTAGGGTTTCCTCAGCTTAATCTCAGCCCTTCATCATCCCTTGGCCTTCAATCTTCATTTTCAACCCTTGGATCAAAAATACACGTCCTATCCACCAATCAGAGGCTTGGAATTCCCTTGGATTGCTGACATGTCATATATCCTTCTAGAAGTTCGTGAAAAATACACAATTGTCCTTAATCTCGGTAATTTTTAGGTATGGGTTTTTAGGGTTCATAAGAAACAGTAACAATTAGGGGAAAAGTGAACGCGGGTAATTTTAAGGTTTGACTGATAGTTATTATCGTTTAACCGGGTATTTAGGTTTTGTTTTTTTGACCGGGTTTTAATAAGAAGGTTGGGTCGTGGGTTTTAAAATGAAAGGGAAGTGGGCTTTTGTATATGTTGTTGGGCTGTGGGTTTGTGTTTTGGATTTGGAATTAATATTAAATCCGGTTTCGGTTTTTGTGTGATTTTTTCTTTAGTTTTTGGTTTAACAACAAAAATACAAGGACCAATTGTGTATTTTCTGAAACTCAAGGGACTAGTTCTGCCAATTTTTAAAAATTGATCCAAGGGCTTGTTTGACCTTTGAGCATAAACTTTGACCATTTGCTTCCCGGCTTCGGCTTTTGACCTTTTCCAAATCTCGTGCTCGTTTTCTTTGTTTTTCCTTGATTCTTTTGTCCATTTTCTTGATATCCGTACCTGCATATTTACAAACACTAAAACACAAAATATTTGGCATAATTGGTTAGTTTTTGGTTATTTTGGTCAAGAAAAGGTATGTGTTTAAGCACATACCAAGACACTAACCCAATCAATGAACTATGTACCTGTTGTTGCAGAAACTAATGATTCTGCAGGTTCTGATGATACAACAAATAAGGAAGGGTTAGGAAAAGAGAAAGATCAAGATTATGTGCTTATGCCCATATAGTCAAGTGTGGATTCAACTTCAATAAATGATGAACCTTCTACTGATGAAGTTAAAGAAGGGATTGAAGGTGAAAACAAGGAAGATGGAACTGAGGAACAAGAGTTTCAAGTCAGCAGTACAATTACTATTTCTAATGCTGAGCCAGAAGTTCCTACTGTTGAGACAGAGCAATATACTGTTAGGCCAAATGTTTCTACTACTGGCCCATCAGACTCAAATGAAGTAGATTTCAACAATCTTCCACCTGACTATCAAGTTCCTACTACACCACACACAAGGATTCACAAAGTCCACTCCCTGGACAATGTGATTGGAGATGTACAATCAGGTGTGAAGAAAAGGCTACAACTGATGTCTTCAGACCAACAAGGGCTTCTTGATGCTCTTTATGCATCAAAGCAACATGAGTTTTCAAACTCTTGCTTATTTGTATGTTTTCTCTCACAAGCAGAACCAAAGAATGTTCTTAAAGCCCTAGATGATTCAAGCTGGGTAGAATCTATGCAAGAGGAGCTTCTTCAGTTCAAGATTCAGAAGGTTTGGGTGCTAGTTGATTTACCCAAGGGTGTAAGGGTAATTGGCACTAAATGGGTTTTCAGAAACAAAAGAGATGAAAGGGGCATAGTGATTAGAAATAAGGCTAGATTAGTAGCCCAAGGGTACACACAAGAAGAAGGGATAGACTACGAAGAAGTTTTTGCTCCAGTGGTAAGAATTGAAGCAATTAGGCTTTTCTTAGCTTATGCTTCATTTATGGGCTTCATTGTTTATCAAATAGATGTCAAGAGTGCTTTCTTATATGGTTCTATTGAAGAGGAGGTGTATGTCTCACAACCTCCAGGTTTCATTGATCCTGACCATCCAGACAAAGTGTAAAAAGTAGTCAAGGCTCTTTATGGCCTTCATCAGGCACCAAGGGCATGGTATGAAACACTAGCTTCGTATTTAATTTCAAATGGATTTCAAAGAGGCAAGATTGATCAGACCTTATTCATCAAGAAGCACTACAAGGATCTTTTGCTAGTTCAGGTGTATGTGGATGATATCATCTTTGGATCTACAAGGAAGGAGATGTGTTTAGAGTTTGAGAAGCTTATGCATGATAAGTTTCAGATGAGTTCCATAGGGGAACTTACATTCTTTTTGGGTCTGCAAGTTAAGCAATCAAGTGAAGGCATTTTTATCTCCCAAGATAAATATGTTGCAGAGATTTTAAGGAAATTTCAATTTGCTGATTCAAAAGTGGCAAGCACACCAATGGACTCTGAGAAGCCACTTCTTAAAGATGTAGATGGAGACAATGTGGATGTACACACATACAGATCTATGATATCATGTTCTCTGTTTGTGCTTGTGCAAGATTTCAAGTAACTCCTAAGGTTTCTCACTTAACAACAGTCAAGAGGATTTTTAGATATCTCAAGGGTCAACCTAGGTTGGGTCTATGGTATTCTAGGGAATCACCTTTTGACTTGGTAGCATATTCAGATAGTGATTATGCTGGTGCAAGCTTGGACAGAAAGTCAACAACTGGAGGATGTCAATTCCTTGGGTGTAGACTTATCTCATGGCAGTGTAAGAAGCAAACAATTGTGGCTACTTCAACAACTGAAGCTGCTGTGGTCAAGTACTTTGGCTTCAAAATCAACTACTTGATTATGGGTAGAATTTCATGAACACTGTCATTTATATTGATAATAGTAGTACAATTTGCATAATTAAAAATCTAGTGCAACATTCTAAAACAAAACACATTGAAATTAGACATCATTTTATTAGAGACTGTAATGAGAAAAAGTTGATTCAAGTTCTTAAAATTGATTCTGATCACAACTTTGCAGATCTTCTCACAAAAGCTTTTGATGTAGGGAGGTTTCAATACTTGGTAGCAAGTATTGGACTGCTTAATCCTTAAACTTTTCAATTTGTGAGTTTTTGTATATAAATTAAATTTGTACTGCTAGCTTTGTCAATTAGTACTGCTATATTGTAACAGTTTGTAATGCTAGTACAACTTTGGAATGTGTTATTCATACTGTTAGTCATATGATTATTCTAATATAAGACAAGTACTTTGCACTTTGTTCTTTTGGTTTTAGACTAACAATTTCAGGTATGAACATTTGAGCACAACAGAAGTTTCAAGTGAAATATGTGAGCAACAGAATGAAAATACGAGTTGCTGACATAATAGGTTCATGATAGACAGAGTTTGGGAATTCATTAACAAAGGTTTACACCTAAGTTCACTAATTCTTTAAAACTTCTTTCTTGAAACCTGATTATGATGTTTCACATTGATTTGATGACTTAGTTGATCAGATAGTAACTGATTCAATTCACTTTCTATCATTTTATACTTTAATTAGTATAATGAGCAAGTCTAAGGACATCTGATAGAAAGAACAGCGAGCAAAAGTGAAATCTAACACTTGTGTTAGAGGTAACAATTGCCACGAGCTGGAAAACCTGTCAGGAAAGCCCTTCGAATGGGTTTATCTGCACACAGGCAATTATTAATAACTGAAAACATTGGTTCTCACACAACCAGAGGTTAATTTAAACCGAAATTTTGATTAAGTGTTTGTTACTACACTTAATCCCTTCAAAATGGTTGTAAGCAGTATGATTTTTCATATTAAAATCAAGTTCATACTGCTAAGTCAAAAGTTTCTTAAAAAGGATTTTCAAAGTGGCTCAGAAAACCATCAAATGATGGATTATGCGTCAATGCCCCATGATTCACCACTCACAGGAGGTTACACACCTGGAAGTGATGAGGGCAGCACATTAACTCTTAAGGAATTGATGGCTTCATGTACAACATTGTCTGAAAACATGTTCAAATTGGTATTTCAGATGATGATGAGATGATGGTGAGAGATCTTTCAAACAGGGGAGGAAATTGCACCTTAGGGGGGAAATAAATCTCAGGGGAGGTTATAAAGCCCACAAGAGGAAGATTAACCAAATGTATGGGAGGAAAAGACAAGAGCATACAAGATGATGCCATGGAGGTTGAAAATGACATGAACAGAGCTGATAAACAAGATTCTGGAGTATTATATATATTCAGAAGAGATGAAGCATTCAAATGGAGAAAGTTCTATCTAGAATCTTTCAGTTTCAATTTTAGATCACTACGTTTGTTCATCACTTGCCAAGGATTGCTGAAAGATGATTTGATTTCTTGGAACAAGCATCAAAGATACATAGCACCATTGCCTCTTATAATTCCTTCATCCAAGGAAATTGCACCATCTTTTAGGCATTCAATGAAGTCTGAAGATTGGTACTGATATTGTTAAAGTCAAAAGAAAATGGCAGATGAGTTACTGAGAAAGATATTCAATCTTACAGAACAGAGGAAAGCTCAAATCAAAAGTCTGACTATGAATTGTTTGAAAGATCCTCACAATCAAAATTTAATTCAGAAGAAACATGTTGATTAGGGAAATCACATGTTTAGGGGAGGATTGTTGGAAATTAAATGTTCTGAAGATTAGTATTATGAATTAAAGGTTCACAAGGTTAGTACTGCTGTGAAGAATACACTAATAGTTCCTACTGCTAGTGTATATCTGAAGTTTACTCAAGTTATAACTAACAGTACTAACTGATAAGTTAGTACTGCTAGTACAAAGAAGGTACTGCTGAGTTGATTCTGCTGCTGTCATAACTCATACTACTGCTGACTAGATAAGTGTCACATATACTACTGCTGGATAGATAAGTATAGAAAGATATTTTGTGTATAAAAGTCAAGTATACACGGTAGATAATATCTTTGATAAGTCATCAAGTTGTATACTTATAACAAGTTGTAAACAAATATACATGTTATATCTTAATGACTGACACACTCAAGTATGTATTAGACAAGACTTGACAATATTGTAAAGATCTCCTTTGAACTATAAAAGGGAGATCTTAGCTTAGTCATAGATATATCACAAGTGACTAACCAAGTGACTAGTTGTATACTTAGAACTTTCATATCTCTCAAGAACGACAAGTCATAGAAATATAGAGATTCAAGGTTTTGTAACCCTAGTGATAGTGAAGATCACTCGTATTATTTGCAATAATATTGAATCGTTTGGTGTTATACTTTGTTGGTCCACGAATTGTATGTGGATCTCTAAGTAGCCTTGAATACTTAGTAGATGGTTGGGATAAATCCAAACCAGTCTAAGTGAGAAACCCTTAACGATTGTTAATGTTAATGCGGAAACTTAACAAGAACAATGAAGAACACACACAGAGTTAACACTAACTTCGTATAATTCTATTAATCACAATTGTGAAACTCGTACAACTCTCTTTTGTCAAACTAACAATCTTAGGGATCCTTTTATACACCAAGGAAACCCTAATACTAACCAACTAAGAAGATATTCATGAATCTTCTATAAAGATACTTACACGTTTTGTATCTTTTCCTAACATATCTCTAACAAACTTTCCTTATATCACGACCAGACTTAACATAATAAGTCAAACAGACTTAATACAGACTACCAGACTTAACATGTATTACCTGACCTAATTACAAAGACAGACCTAACTCTGACATATTACCAGACCTAAGTTTGTCTTCTCTTGAATCGTGTGATAATTCCCAACATACTTTCATTGTTCAAACAACATAGCATCACTGTTCCATTTCCAAATAACCAATAACCTTCTAAGTATGGTTAAGTAGATTTCGCATACTTAATCATATTCACTCAAAGTATCATACACACTCGTTATAAAGGACTAACATCCTCTTTAGTGTGTCTACCAGAATCCTCTCAAAAAACGTGTGGGTCCCACATTGTCTTCGGGGTTTTTTGTCGGGAAGTTAAATCCTGACGGAGCATTGTCGACAAGAGACTATCGACGTCATGTCGTCGGCATCTTATAGTGCCGACGTCATGACGTCGGCAATATGGCAAAAAAGTCATCGGCCATAGTTTGTAATGTACTAGTGTATCCGGAAGTCCTCTTCTAGAAACATTCAAGTTGAACGATTGCCATAGTTTTTTAGTAGAGCATAATATTACTTCAAAGAGTGTTAAGAACTTTGTGATCTTTGGAAACAATCGTCTTGGATTTTATAGTGATTGTCATGTATTTCTAAATGCTCCTAATATTTTGTCATTAACAATTTGAGGAATTTTCATGTAGGAGCTTTATTTGGAAGATGTGTCTTCGTTAGTCGAAGCTAACTTAGATTATATCAGCAATGACTATCCGGTTTGCTATGAAGGTGAGGATGGAGAAGAAGAGATGCTTATAAATCATTTTGCTATGCTAAAACTTTGTCATGCTCCTTATGAGCTTAAACTTAGACTTGGGCCGAGGTGTTCAGAGGTAACAATAACATGTATTTTTACTATTTATTACAAGTATATATGTTCTAAGTAAAAAGGTTGTACTTATGCGTTCCTAAAGTCATTATTGCGATCTCTCTCCCAACTCCAATAACCGTTTCCTCCCGCCTTTTTTTCTCCATTTCCAAAATCACTGTTTTCTAATAATTCCTCACTTAATAGTATCTATTTCTCAATTCTAAAACCATCATTCGAATCGTCTCATCATTACGCATACAATGATATGATCTGATTTGCTTTTCATCAAGTTTTGAGAAAACCCCCAAATTGCGTTTTTGTGCCAATTTTGACCTAGTTTGATTGAATTGGGGCTTTTGTAATTGTAGTGTAATCTTTGCTTATCCTTTCATAAAATCAAACAAAAAACAAAAAAAAATAGTAGTAATTTCTTTTTGAATTGAAGATTTGTATCATTTGTTAAAGATGTCGGGTAGGAAAAGATCATTGAATCGTGCAATTAGGGTTCCAGATAGGTATGGGGATTCAGTACATGGCATACAAAGAAATAGTGATAAAACAATGAAAAAGGAAATAATCAGGAGAAAAGAAGGGGTGATGATGTAAAGAATCAAGGGGGTAAAAGGGAGTATGAAAAGACTAAGAATAAGGGGGATAATGGTGAGTATGATGGGGATCTGAATGGAGATAATTTTCCTGGTCTGCAAAGTCAGGTAAATTCTGGTCCATTAAATGATAGTAGCATCAATAATGATAAAGACTTGACTAATCATGTAATTGCTGATAGTATCATGACTCATTCAAATGTTAAAGGAACTAGTTGTAATGCATGTGGTAATCATGAATCCCATAGTGTAACTACTGAAGCTAGAAACAAATCTTTGAATGAATATAGTGTAAACACTAAGGAGAATGAGCCTATAATAGGAAATGCTAGTACACGTGTTGATATACTTAAGGCTAATGCACTTGATAACAAGTTACTAACAGTCCCAACTGAGGTAAATGAGAATGGGGTTGAAATTGCAATATTTGATGAAGAGACTGTTGAATTAGGAAGTGCAAAGTGGGACAAAACTGTTTGTGGTCAATTCCTAGGCTGTATGGTTAGTTTTAATGAAGCTAGGTATCATCTAAGAAGGATGTGGAACAAATATGGAATGGTAGATATGACTGTAAATGAGAAGGGGATTTACTTCTTTAAATTCCAAGAAGAGCAGGGTATACTTTGTTAGAGTTATGGAAAAATATTAAAATGTATATGACTAGAATCGAACACGGGACCTTGGGATTGCACACTTTACGTATGAATGACTAACGGAAATAATTAATATATAACCATGTTATGTATTTAATTATTTAGGATACGAAATAATAACTAACGGACGTTAAGTAATTAACGGAATGTACTAACGACCGTAAAGGAATAAAAGGAGGACCGTTAGTGAAATTTTGAGGATCAAGAATGATCTAGAACCCATTCCATATGGGTGGCCGGTTTTCCTTAGGGATTACTAACCCTAAATTGATCCAAGTTAATGTCTTGTTCCCTAAGATAAGTTTCACTATAAATACAAACCTTGGGTTCATTAGTTTCTTTACCTTGTTCATGATACTATAACCCTAGGTTTTATTTTCTCTTCTCTTTTATTCTAAAAGTCGATCACCTCTATATTTTAAGGGTGGATCGATTGGTTTTATTAAACAAATGATTTTGGTTTAATAACGTATCTTTACACTAGCATCTAACGTTAGTCGGTTATAGTACGTGTGTACAAGACCATGGTAATAACTTACTTTAGTTATTCCATCTTGGATTATGGAACAAAATGGTAAGGGGATCTTCGTTTATCCTATTATATGATCAAGAGAAGAAAAGAGAATATTGATCCTTGTTCTTGCTAGGATCTTGAGATAACTCTATTTATTATTCGGTAATTCTTTATACGTGTTAAATCATAGATCCTGCTTCCGCTATACGTGCTTTGATGTGTTTATTTATTTAGATGCGTGTCATGCTATTTAAATTCCAACAGTGGCATCAAGAGCCAATTTAACATGTTAATGTAATTACCTAAACGCATAATAAAAATCAATTCTTGATTTTTACATACATGTTGGGTCGATTTTTTTAGGGTTTGTTTTTGTAGAAAACATACTAATAAAAATCGAATAGAATTTAGGGTTAGGGTTTCGACCCTAGTTTAACTAATTAATTAGTTTGTAACCCTAAATTAAGAACATGTTGTGCTTATGTGTTTATTTGAGCAATAAGGGTTACGTTCCTGGTTGATCCATAATTCTTCATGCAAGGAATTATGGATTAGGTTTTGTAATGTGCTACATGTTTTTTAGATAAATCTAAAATTAGGGAAGATCTAATTATATATTATATTATATATATATATATATATATTATTATATATATATATATATATTAATGAATCAGTTATGTGCAATGTGGTATGTAATTATTAAAACTTGTGTGACCAATTTATTGGTGTCTGTGGTCCATTGGGTATAATGCGCTCGAAAACCATTGGGAGTTTTATTAATTGTATACATTAAAATTCACATAGAGATTATTAATAGGGTTTATCAAAAGGTTTGCATGTGGCTATATGATTTATATCATATATGTGTTATTATGTGTTTGTTTATTTTTGTTAAATTACTTGATCTCTTTTATTTAAATTATGATGGATTGTAAACAAAAAGAGGGTAATTTTTGTATAAAAAATAAATGAACCTAATAACTATGAAACCTTTGTGGTAAATTATTTATTGCCAAGTCTTATGTGCCGATAGTGGTTCGCTTCGCACGGTAATTTGCTCCCAGGCGAGACTAGCAATTTAATAATTTACTACATAAATGTTTCAAGCTTTAAAATCTTAAGTTTTTTAATTGATTGATGCAACTGTACATAATGGTCGAAGCGGCGGACCTAATTTTGACAAACTATAAAGTGGGTATAAGGTTGGTTTCGCATTAAATTGTGGCCTTAAAGAGACTCCATTCTGTCTCTCCGCTCGCCTGTGCGTCAAAATTAGACTTACCAAGTACAACCATTATACATGTACGAAGCATCTTAAGGCAAGATTGTAAGTTTCTCAACGCCATTAATTAAAATTTTGTTGATTTTAAGCTGCTAAAGAGTAAATGTTTTTGCATGAAACATATGATACAAGATAAATGCATGACATCTTTGTACATATTTTTTGATTACACACATCAAAAATCAATACCCTTAAATTTAAGTTATATGCCATCCAATTAATACGCAAACACCTGAGATTACATTCTATTATTGCTAGCAGCCTCAGCTGATGTGATGATTCAAAGAATGGTAATCAAAGGGTAAATTGGGTACTTTCATTGCTAGCAGCCTCAGCTGATGTGATGAAACGACGTCAATTTGCAGTTTCTAAATTGGTTAACTTAATTGAGTACTTTCATTACTAGCAGCCTCAGCTGATGTAATGAAACGACGTCAAGGCATAAAGAAATGGGGATGAAACATGCTTACATTTGCAACTGAGGTTGGCAAAATATGTAAGTCCCATGATTCTAGGAATTGCAATTGGATATTGGCAGTTGGGTTCGACCCGTACCTTATTGAGTACTTTCATTGCTAGCAGCCTCAGCTGATGTGATGAAACGACGTCAATTTGGATCCTAGTTTTCAGTGAAAATTAAATGGTTAAATTTTATTTACCATGGGTGTTTAATTTTCTTGAAAAATTGTATTATCGAAAATACTAAAATTGAATTTTGAAAATTCTTTTAATGTATTTAATGCAACGTTAAAACCGTAAACGTAGGACATTCCTTTAGTGGAAAGTTGATCTGCACCCGTAGGGGTCTTTGGATAGAGTCAACTTAACTAAAAGAATAAACCTAGTCTACTTTCCGTGTGAAGAGTGAGACTTAATCCTATTCCTTTTCATGAATGAGAAAGGTATAATAGGAAAATTAGAATTGTCTAAATTCTAAGAAATAACTCATGGCAAATTTTTAAGAAATTGCAAGTTTAGAGTTATTAAAATTAGAAGCTAGACTAATTACCGAAAAATTGGTAAAAGGCAAACTAGAATGATTGATCTAGTTGTTATGCTTTAACCATTTAAAGGTGCGACATACCATAGTGGTGATGGTAGACCTAATTGAGGAAGAAATTGCATGCCCAATTTTCTCAAGTTAATTGCAATTGATGGGCATTCCATCATTTACAAAGTATAATACATTCTTTGAGTACCTTAGTAATGTTACGTAAGGGATTCCTTAAAGGTGTAGGAAAGTAAACAGCACAATATTTGCTTTTACTGGTCATGAAACACTCATAATGTTGTCAAATCCAGTGGGAGCATTGTGTTGTGATTACTGAATTATGAGTTCATGTAATGATCTGTGATTCAGTGGGAGCTACAAGCTTTGATATCTTGGTAGTAACCCGGATTATCTCTAGAATCTCATGAGATAATTACTTTCCAATTATAGACACTTGTGGTATTAAGGATAGTCATGTACGTTTCCTTACTAGACGAGGTGATTCTATATCTACTTATATCTATGACACAAATCATATTGATCACATAAGCAAACGATTAACGTGTTATTTATCTGATGCATGATGTTGTTCCATGCACAAGTGGGAGAAATATTTATTGTGTGCAAGCAACAACATAAAGGGATATGATTTAAAGGGTTCTCTTGACTGCAAGGTAAGAGATTGATGTTCTAATGTAGTTTATCCACATCTAATCAAGAGAACACTTGGAGTTAATATCTACTTTCATTACTAGATATTAATGACAAGGTAAATTACATATTTCATTACTAGCAGCCTCTGCTGATGTAATGAAACTATGTTAATTTACAAGTTTCTAAATTAGATAATATTAGAACAAGTGTCAATATGATAATAAGACTACTTCAAATGTGAATATTTATGTATTATTGAAATGACATAAATATATGAAGTAATAAATTAACTTGAAATATCTATTGAAACCAAATTGTGGTGTTCATAATTACTTTAGTTATACATGTTTATATTATAAAGATATAAATATGAAGTCTTTTATTGATATAAGACTTATAATAAAGTAAGACGTTAACTTGTTATGTTTTTTAATTAAGACATATACAAGAAGTCATTGAGTTGATCAATGATTTATAACGTACATTGGGATTATAACAGTTTATGTCTTTTGGTAAGACATAGAAATTAAGTGGCTTGGGCAAAAAGGCACTTATGTTATAAAGTATGCAATTGGCTTGGAAAATCTATTGTACCATTAAATTGACTTAGTTGGTAAATAGGTAAGCCAAAACAAAATATATTTATCTCACATATTGTAAGATTGACTTACAATATTAATCCTAATGAAATACATAATTGTATGGTATGTTCAGTTAGGAAAATCAAACTCTTGTTATATTGTTTGATTTAAGATAACTATATCTTCTTCTCTTCCTAAAGATATCAAGGTTAGAAAATTGAGTAAGAATTGGATATACTTAATTACACTCCAACCTAGAAGATTAATAAGACACCATTTATTATGGAATGTGTTGAATCACATTAAGTCTTAAAATTGACGTTCGGAATTTGTTAAACTACTTATTAGTAGCTTAATTAACAAATTAATTTTAGGAACTGTCAATATGTATTTGTTAAGTCCCAAAAGAGAACAAGTTTGTGTTGCTCTATTTGCTAAGTATTTTTAGATTAATATATAAATTGCAAGAGGCAAGTGGGAGTTTTATCTTGATAAGATAAAATTACAAGATACATAATCTTCTAAAAATATACTAGCAAAGTCATAAAGAGGATTAAACATGTTAATGTTAAATCTCAAGATGATGGAATTCTCATTTCATAGATCCGCAAGGATATCTCAAACATCTGTATAATATGTTGAGGATTATGAGTTACAGGATCATCGTAAGCCTATTGATAAACTGCAAATATTTAATTTGGCAAATTACTCATACTATGAATAATTAGATGCAGTCCAAGAAGATAACTAGTTTGGAAACGTAGTTGATCTTAAACTCTATAGTTACACTATAGAATGAAGATGAGTTTCTACAAAGGAAATGAAAATCCTAGAGATTTAAATTCTTGTGTAGAAATTATTATGGACAAATTTGTATACATATTTAATGTGTGAAAAGATTATCAATCACACTTAAGCAATTAAATGTGATTGAAATTCTTTCTAAGCACATTAAATGTATAAAGATTATGATTGTCATTCTTAGTTTCATTTGTATGAAATTAACAATGGAATATCAAAACTCTTTCTTGGGTAATTACTTGTGCGAGGACGGAAAGTAATTAAAAGGAGTATTTGAATTCGAATAATCTTTAAAAGTATATAAAGTGAAAATCATTTGTGAATGGATTAATGCAATGCATCTAGGAGATATACTTATGTTTTAATTATTAAATCTAAGTTTTGATTTGTAATTAAAATAAGATATTTCTTAATATTCCAGAAAGCTAGTGGGAGTATTATATTTATTTTCTTATTTCACATATGTTGTATAACATATGGGAAGTAACATTCCATTAACATTAAAATGTTAAGTCTTAGTTTGGAATGAAACTTCACATGGAAATTTAAAAAATAAAACCTTGAAGTATATGTTTATTGTTATAAACATAAGCGGTAAAATAACTGATTCTAATAAACATGATAATCTATTAGGAAGGCTAGATAGATGCATATCTTTGAAAATATATGACATGAACAAAATCTAAGTTTGACACAAGGATTTTTCATGTACATCATGTTGTTTGTTGTATCATGCTTGGATACAAGATGATTTGACAATATTAGTATCTAATGGAAAGTTATTAGATAGCTAAGTGTAATGGATATGGTTGGATTAGAATTAACATCCTCAGCCTGGAGTTGCTCCAAAATTCTAAATATGAACCATATGGCATATTGTTGCGTAATTGATATAGTTGACAAATCTTGAAATATTTGAAGGTATCAAACATTACACGATGAATATTAAATGTTTACGGAATTTTAAAGAGCATATTGTTGTTTAGATACAATGATGCTAATAAGATTGAGATGACACTCAATACTAGTCATGGTGGGGGTTTATCCTTGTTAATGGCCATGTGTACTAGTTATGCTCAATATGAGCATAGTTGCATTATACATTAAAGAATTAGAATACTTTAAACTATAAAAGATTTGGTAGTTTAATTGTCATAAATTCGTGAATGAGGATGTCACGCATTTTATGAAATATTATGTGGCAATATCAAGATTGATGAATGCACACATATAAGAACTTCATTAATTGAATTCTTGAAATAAGTATTCTCAAAATTCAAATAGATCAAAATTAGTTGATTTATGCTTTGTCAACAAGTATGCTTGAACATGACATGAGGCATAATTCATTAATGGGAATTATCATGCATTGATCTATTTAGTATTTGGATAAGGGATATTAAGCAATAATTATTTACAATGAATTAAAGTACGTGGTACGTTTGTTTTCATTAATAATAAATTGTATCCTATATTTGCATGTTTAAATCCATGAATAACTTATGTCAAGGTTGTCAGGATCGCGATCCTGCTCGTAGGATCGTACGATCCTACGATCCTACACACATAAAACGAGCAGGATCGTTACGGGATCGTAATTCAGGTAGGATCGTTACAGGATCGTAGGATCGCTCGTAGGATCGTTAGGATCGTGAACGATCCGATCCTGTTGGTAACCGTTTTTTCAGGTAGGATCGTTACAGGATCGTGGGATCGCTCGTAGGATCGTAGGATCGTGAACGATCCGATCCTGTTTTTTTTTTTTTTTTTTTTTTTTTACTTTTTTTGAGAGGAAGGTTTTTAAAAATGGTTTCTATACATATGTAAAGGAAAGCCGAAAACGATCCTAGGTAGGATCCCACGATCCCGATCTTGCAAAGCCGAAAACGATCCTAGGTAGGATCCCGATCCTGACAACCTTGACTTATGTTATTCTAAATAGTCCGTTGTCGATCAATAATATGGGAGTATTATTGAATTAAGGCAAATCTGAGTGTTGGTAGAATATACTTAAAGTATATTGATGCGTGGGCATGCCAAATTCAGATGATATTCAATATTGGATAAATTGAATATAGGACTTATCCCAACCACATGATTGTACTTTATGGATCTTTGTCATCAAGTAAATCATGAATATTTATCCTCAGACTTGAGATGCCAGATAACTGTCATGCATGTAGTGCATTTCTGTGATTCAATTTAACGCTATACGTAACTGGTAGCTATAAGGATTGTTTTCGGAAGTGTTGCGAAGTGCATGAGTTATGCTCGTAGTCAAGATAGAATTTGTTCCTTCAAATTTATTTGAAGTTTAATACTGTTGGGCCCCTCGTAGGGTTATCAAGATGTTTGCATGGCCATGCCCAAGATCTCCCCTGAACTTGTTCAGAAGATTTGGTAATCTTGCTTAATCGAAAAACGAGAAACAGAATTATTAATAAAGAATGACTGAGATCCATATCTTTATTAATGTAGTATTAGAAACAAAAGGATAAGTATGATGATCTATCATCAAGTGGTTTTTCCAGGAGACCACACACCCGAGTTGTACTAGGGGCATTGGCGTGTTGCTAGACGCTAACCAATGTCAATTATACTTTTAATAGATTTCCAAGTGGGAGCTGTTAGAGTTATGGAAAAATATTAAAATGTATATGACTAGAATCGAACACGGGACCTTGGGATTGCACACTTTACGTATGAATGACTAACGGAAATAATTAATAAAGGATGAGGAGAAACTAAGTGATGAGCAGGGTGGAAAAAATGATGGTTTCCAAAAGGTGCAATATAGGAAAAATAGGAATGAAGCTGAGAACAACAGGAACAAAGGGGATGATCAAACTGGTCAGAATGGTCATGCTAGTGGGAATGTGTATCCTAGTAGAATGGTTGGTCAGAAGCAAAATTATATCAAAAAGGATTATAGGAATAATAAAAATGAGGAAATGGTCAATAAAACTAGCATGGAGGGAGGTACAAAAGCTAATATGCATAATGACGAGGGGAAAAGTAGTAAAACTGCTACTCCAACTAGGACTAATAACATAGCTGCTTCCTCTAGTGGTGGTTACAAACAGGGTACTGAGAGTATTCTTGGAAACAATAGTTTTTCACTTTTGGATTCACTAGTTAATGAAGATGATTTAAGGCCAAACTTAAATGAAAGAAAGCTAGTTGATGAAGTATTAGGAAAAAACAATGATCCAACTGTGACTGAATGGGGAAACTGGAATGAGGACATGAAAAGATCCTATAGGGATAAAAAGGAACTGTTGGATGCAGCAAAATCTTTAGAGAATGAGGAGGATGTGGTGCAAGACTTGTCTTCTGTTGGAGAGAGCTTGCTTAGGAATGAAGTTGAGGGGGTGTGCAGTCACACCCTTAACTGAATGACTGCATTTGTATCTTGATACAACAGTGTATATAGTAAGTGTATCAGACTTGTATATAGAATTTTGTTTTTTTGTATTGTGTGGAAAAACAGACAGAGTGTATAGAGAGCCAAAAGAATTGAGAGAAGTTAGGAGCATAAAAATAGAAAGAGAGTATTAGTGTATTTAAAAACAGACAGAGTGTATAGTGAGCAAAAAGAATTGAGAGATTTTGGGAGCACAAAAATAGAAAGAGAGTATTTGTGTGTGTTAAAAACAGACAGAGAGTTTGGGAGCTAAAAGAATTGAGAGATTTTGGGAGCTCAAAAATAGATAGAGAGTATTTGAGTGCAAAAACAGACAGAGTGATTGTAAGCCTAAAAGAATTGAGAGAAGTTTGTGAGCATAAAAACAGAAAGAGAGCTTTGTGTGATTTTAAAAACAGACAGAGTGTATAAGTGAGCCAAAAGAATTGAGAGAAGAAAGTGAGCCAAAAATAGAAAGAGAGAGTATGGATTTGAAAATAGCAACATGGAATATAAGAGGTCTCGGCTCTTCTGATAAACAGAAGGAGGTTAAAAAATTTATTGCTGAGGAGAATTTGCAAATGTGTGCTATCCTTGAGACACATATCAAATACAATAAAGTCAAGAAAGTTGGTGATAATGTATTTGGTAATCTACTATATTAATAAAACAGGGTTTTGAAAGTTAATCAACCTCTTAAAATACCTTAAAACTTGCCACCTGTATATTCATTTTGATCCTACGGCCATAAACAAATTCCTCTTTTAAGCATTCACTTTGGAAAAAATTGGGGCGACATCCGTGACTATCTTCTCATTTGATACAACCCACATAAAAAAACACATACCTATCTCTCTCTACAACTCCTTTCTAAACATAATCAATATATTCAAAGTCAAGATCCGATTCATAATTTTTGGCCATCAAATGAGAAGGTACACAATCAATATATACTGTTCAATTTCTGCAATTTCTTTTCACAAATTAATAGATTCACAATCAACATATTGGTTTCAATATCATATCTTCACAATCGCTAATCATGTTTATAAACAAAAATTATTCTTTAATCACAATTTTGGGGGAAAAATCATTAATCTTGATCCAATTAGGGAGTATCATATGAACAATCATTAATCTTGATCCAATTAGGGATTATCATATGAACCCTAATTTCGCCCAAGCGTTGTAAGCTTTGAATGGGAGAAATTGTTGGCGGCATCACTCAAAACTTTCACATTTGATACAACCCATCTAAAAACACACACACACACACACACACACACCATTCTCTCTAGATCCCCTTTGTAAAACCCTAACCGAAAAATCAAAACCAACATCCATTCAAATTAACGAAACTGTTAATTTTTGTCAAAGAAACCAGAAACACGCAACCATATCAGCTTCCGCATCAAGATCAAAATCATGCTAGCAGATTTAACAGTTTCCACATCACTTTCAAAGATATATAAAAAACGCAATCCCTTAATTTTAGTCAATCAATCAACATAGGTATAATTCGATTCCAAGGTATTCGATTTCAACTTCAATTTCAAAATTAAAAATTTCTAAACCCTAATATAATTTTTCCGTTTTGCAGGTTGATGATCTTTGTCTTGAATGAAATAAGCAATACCTAAAAACAGAAAAAGGTATGCTACAGACCAATCTTATCCTTTTTTCTTTGTCTGAAAATACTATGTTAGCCAACTTATTTTGTTGGTTTAATATTGCATACCAGGTGTTTGATGAAAGTCTTAATTTATAGTTATAGTTTAGGTGTTGGTGTTGCATACTTGCATATAAGTCTTAATTTATAGTTTTGTGTTCATGTATTAGGGTTATAATGGTGAATTCGGATTGGGTTTTTTTAACATACGATTCGTGTTTAGATTATTAGTATCAATCTAATTGTAAAATATGATGATTTAATATGTTTTTAGGACTACTTAGTACATTTAAAAGGTAATTTCTTTTACTACACTAAACAGTTTAAGTGTTGAAGCTTATGTTATTCTCATGTACCAAGTGTTTGATAAAATGCATGAATGGTTTATTTTTCAACTGTTGAAAATACTTTCGGTTTGTGTTTATGAATGCTACTATATAATTCTTTTTATCGGATTTGCAGGTTCGGATTAAGAAAACAAAAGTTTAAGATCTATTCGTCTACATTTCTCATCATCAACATGTTTTGGAAGTGTGTCGGGAAGTTTTTGTGCATCGGTGAGCCATTTTTCTACTTCCGTAAAATTCTAATCACTACATATCTTTAAACTTCATGTATGTAATTTTTGTGCATTTATACCTGATTGAGAGTCTAACGTCTTGCGGATCATTTGAGCACAAAGAAATTAATAAAATAAAGGTTTGGTTCTTGCAGTTGGAACTTGAGGAATGAGGATAATATGTATTTGATAAAATCAAATAAGCATGAAGTTGTGATTAACCGATGGCCTCAATACATATTGATCTTGGAGATTGTAAGTTTATAACAAAAAACAAGTTTATAAGTTGGTAATGATTGAATGAATGACATATATTGATGCTAAAGGTTCTTTTTCTTATTTTTACACATTAAAGGCGGCTGCAAATGTGGAAAGAGCAATCATGAAAGCACTTGAAAGACAATATGCAGATATTTTGGCACCTTTGAAAGATAGCAAACCCAAGAGGCTCCCAATTCAATTAGGGAGATTAAAGAGAAAATAATCAGATGATTCATACACTATTTTTTGTCAGGCTATGTTGATAAAGTATGGTATCATATAGCTAACTTGAGGTTTCATCTTATGCAGTTGGGTATATCTACGGAATACCATTAAGGGGATTCATGGTGTTTTCCATTGTTGTATTGGAGACAAGCTACAAGTGTTTGATGAAATGCTTTATAGGAAAGCTAATAAAGGTAGATTTTTTTTCCCGTTTATGATGTCGAATTAAGTTTATTGGGTGCAAATGAAAAAGGATGTTCGTTAGAATTATGGGTTGGTATCATTAGCTTTTGTTTAACTTGATTGATGTTAACATTGGTTGGTGCATTTTTTTTTTATTAACCTACATTCAAAAAGAAGCTATACTTGGTGATAAGTTATAACCCACATTGAAAATGCAACCATAATAATTTTGTTTCATGACCATTAACAAAACTGAAGTTGGTGATAAGTTATAACCCACATTGGAAATGCAGCCATAATAATTTTGTTTCATGACCATTAACAAAACTAAAGTTGTGTGACGTCTTCTCGATAATTCCTAATTACTCTATTTGATATTTGCAGAGATACAATAGCTGCTAAAAGTCGCAACAAGGAATTTGGGTATGTACATGCGTGTGATTATTTTTTTAATATAGCAATGCATGTTGGGCCAGCTGCTAACGAAAATTCTGTTTGTGGACAACATTATCGTAAAGGTACATCATAAACCTCTATAGCTTGAATATCAAAATCATAATATTATCTACTTCATTGTGATATGATTCTTGAATTCTATGTATATGTTTTGGTTGATCTTGAACTGTTAGGAGCATTTTGTGTAGTTTTGTTTATCAAGTATGATATCTATTCGTTGCTGCTTATTGATATGATTCTCCATTGCTACTTATTGATAGTAATTGCTTTTTATCCACAATACTCCTTATTTTTGTTTTTATAAAAGGGTATTTTGATGATTACTTATCAAGTCAGCCAAAGATTTCAATTTTTTGTGAGACAAAAGGAGTTTGTCTTTTTATAGTTCTAATAGTTGTTTGAATGAACAGTGGAGAAGGGAAGTTGCTTTTGCTGGTTTTGATGTTGCTATCCAAATGGATATTTTTGCTGAGAAAATGTTATTTGGCGTTGCAGGGGTTGATCCTCAACTAAGAGCTGAGCTAATTAAGGTATGTAAAAGAGGCATACTTTACATCATTTCATTCATTTCTCATACACTTTTGTGTTGGACCTACAATATGTTAACTAACGTGCTGACAATTAGTCCAACTTTAATCTACTATATAAATGAAAATTAAGAAGCAAAGTATCATAATAAGGTTAGGATAAACTATAGCAGATCTATTTAACAGACAACTGGAATGGCTATATGCTATTCTGAATTGTTTGAAATTACTCAACTTGACGTTACTTGAGTTAAAGATTAATAATTAGAGAAGATACAATAGATAGGAAAAGGATCTCGACCGTTATGGAAGAACTTACTAAAGCCACATTTCGTGAACTTCAACACATGGATGTAGTGTTTTGGTCTTTTTTTATTAATATTCTTTTGGATTTTATAAAAGGCAACATGTTTGATGTATGTTGTGGTTCAATACTTCAATTATTGTCTGCAAGTTTGGGTGTTTAAAAAATTACACGTTAGTTTCAACAGCTCCGATTAACATTTTTATGATTCTGATCTACTAAACATGTTACTCTTATGCATGTGATATCCTGATTTACGTTGGGCATGCTCTAATGTTTAATTTCTTTTGGATTTTATAAAAGGCAATATGTTTGATGTATGTTGTGGTTCAATACTTCAATTATTGTCTGCAAGTTTGGGTGTTTAAAAAATTATACGTTAGTTTCAACAGCTTCGATTAACATTTTTATGATTCTGATCTACTAAACATGTTACTCTTATGCATGTGATATCCTGATTTACGTTGGGCATGCTCTAATGTTTAATTTATAGGATTGGTCGATTCGGGTTGATGGCAAATGGGTTGAAAAATGACTCATAGCAAGTTTTGGTTCTTGTCCAGTTTTAAATTTACATATATATAGGCTAACATATCAGGGGTGATTTGTATTTACTCATATTCATATGTATATATTCATTACAAAAACAATAATATGTGGATTATGTGTTCTGGTTTAGACTATAATAAAAGTTCTCTTCTAAAATGATTGTAATGGTGGTTACTTAGACTTTAAATATTGGAACATCTTTTAGTCTGGTGCTTTTTTAGATAATTAGCCAAAATGTTGGGGGTAACTACCTACTTTGTGTTTCAAGGAAAGAACCTCTTAAGAACAGCTAAGATTGGGGAGTCTCGGAGCATTACCCATGGAGGTGGCATCTTGGTTCTGAACTCAAACGAGTAAAATAAAAGAATAGATAGAGGGGAAAAATCAAATGGGTCAAAAGGGTTCAAAGTTTCTCATAGTCTATTTTTAATGCACACAACTTCCATAATTCATAATTGTATTATTCAAGAAGATTATTTTTATAATGACAATGGTAATTAATTACACTTAAAGCATTCATATCTTTTTCAAAATGGACAAAAACGAATTAGCAAGGTAAACTCATCATGAACTGGTCCGTTAAGAATTGTGTTAAAAGATGATGGCTTCTTTTTGAACTGGTTTGACACATGATTATTTGATATTTAATGATGTATATACTTTTATAGGATGTGATTTTAGTTGGACTAACATTGTTCCCCATGATTGATTTGCAGACAAGATATTTAAGCTGCTTCCAAAGATTGTTCTAGGTGCAATTGAAACTCAAGAGACTTGTGGCCAAAAAGATCAGTGAGAGGATCATCACTTTTTTGGTTTGATTTTGATCATTCTAATAAAATGGCTAATCAATGTTTAGTATTTGGCACACTTTTGTTGATTATAATACGTTTATGTGTTTGTGATGTTGAAAACTAATACATGTATTATAGTATGTAATTTTCTTACATGCGATAAACATCGTTTACGTTTTTATTTGAATTTTTTTACCAAGATGTATCGAGTTTTTTACATCCTTTATTATTGTTGTTTCAAGATGAAAAAGCAAGAAAGGTTTAAAAGTGGTGTGTTGTGACAAAGACGGCAACTACAACAACGTGACAATCAATGTTGTCTATAAAGAGGGTTTTTTTTTTTTTTCTTTTTTTTTTAATACTTTTTTCCTTCACAATAAAGTATTTGTAATTTCCTTACTGTTATTTTCAATATTATATTTGTTTAACGTTATTCCATCAAGCATTTCACTATTTCTTTATCTTATAAACAAAATCTAAAAGCTAGCCGCCCTTTGGGCGGGCCTTAAGGCTAGTTGGGAATATGTGACAAATGCTTAGGATAACAATAAAGGGTGTAGAATTATGATTGGATGGAATCAGAACATGTTTGATGCCTGGATGATAACTAAGACTAAACAAAGCATGCTATTACTAGTAGAAATCATTGGTCAGAATAAAAGAGTTTTTTGCACCATCGTATATGCTAGTAACTCAGGAATTGAAAGAAGAAGGCTATGGAATGAAATGGGAGCTTATAAACAGATAACAAATGGTACAACATGGGTGATAATGGGAGATTTTAATGTTACATTAGAGGTTAGTGAGCATTCTAATGGGAGCTCAATGTATACCAATGATATGATTGAATTCAAAAAATGTACAGAGGATGTGGAAATTAAAGATTTATTGAGTTCTGGGTTTCAATATACCTTGACAAAGAGCTTAAAGAACCCCAAGTGCAAAATATTAAAGAAACTGGAAAAAGTGATGATTAATGAACCATTTTTGGATACTTTGAGTACTGCACATAGCATCTTCTTACCATACATCATCTCTGATCGCTCACCTGCCATGTTAGTAATTCCAAATGGTGGGGCAAAGAAGAGGAAGGCTTTTAGAATGACAAACTTCATAACTGAGAAGGAGGAGTTCTTGCCAGTAGTTGGAGCTGTATGGGAAAAGAATGTAAGTGGCTTTCAGATGTACAAGGTAATTCAAAAATTGAAACTACTGAAACACAAGTTGAATCAAATGAGTTGGAAAAATGGCAATGTGCATGACAGAGTTAATGATTTGAGAGAAAAGGTTAAGATAGCTCAAGAAGAAGTTGATAAGAACCCATTCTGTGAGAAGGTGAAAAAGCAAAGCTGCATAATTCTTCAAGAGTATTGTGAAGCTATGAGAGATGAGGAAAGCCTTCTTATGCAAAAAGCTAAAATAGAATGGATGAAGGAAGGGGACAGAAACACCAATTTTTTCACAAAGTCATTAAGGGTAGGCACTTCCTTGGATTTTTAATGAGAAAATATTAGGAGCGTTTAAATATGAAAATCCATATCGGTCATTAAGATGCTCGTCTCCAGAGATGACAAACTTCTTAACACTCTTTGAAGTAATATCAAGGCACTTAAAACCATAGCAATCGTGCAACGTGAATGTTTCGAGAAGAGGACTTCCAGAAAGTATATTTTGGATCAAATCTTCATTTAAATCCGTCATTGAAATATACAAAGACTTGAGGTTTTTCCCAAAAATAAAAGTGGAATGAGTGATCTGATGTTGCGATGATCTGCCTTTGTTAAAAACTTAATGCCATACTACATCTGAGGCGTTATTATTTAATGTGAACTTCCATAACTTTGTTAATTAAAAGTCTCAAGTACTAATAACAACGTAATATTAATGGAGTTTTACATATGTGTCGCGGTAGTGAATTTGTTTGGTCATGATAAAATTGAGGTACTTGAAACATACGTGTAGAGCTAGCAGCCCTTGTATTATTCGAGATAAATCAGCTAGTTAAAATTGTGCTATTTAAGCCTGATTTCAACATTCAAAGTAACTCGTTGATTTAATAACTTTGCTAGAAAACATAACTTGTAACTTTTTGATTTTGTATTCATGCGTATGTTTCACTCTTTCATTATTCATATTTGTGTTCTTGTGTTTTCCAAGAATATTCTAACTGATACATGTTATCTTTCTAACTGATCACTAAACCAAAGATACTGCAATAGGACTGCGAACAATGTGTACGCTGTCACTCCAAGTGAGCCACCCAAATGAATATATGCCTTTCTCCACCCTCTCTCTTGCTTCCACTATTAACTCAAAGTCCTTCTTCTCGCCAACATGATTAAAGTGCAAAATAGGCGGATATACCTTGACAGAAATTCCCATAGGTGGTTCTACACTAGCAAAGTAAACACTCCCTTTGCCACCAACATTTGTGACCGTTCTTTTAACAGCTACTTTGCCAGTTAGTTTTGGGAAACTAAATGAAGGGTAGTTTAGATTTTGCATTGAGGGTGTAGTCTCAGGGGCGTCTCCAAGGATTTGAGGGCTCTATCCGAGCCGTTAAAAAATGTGCCCCTTAGACCCCTTATAAGGCTTATAAATTTATTATGGGTTACAGGTTTAGTTATAAAATTGGAATTTAATTGGGCCCAAGTTTAAATGTTTAATACCTATTTAAAAAAATACATATAATATATATATATATAAGATTTTTTTTTATAAAAAATGGGCCCTCGCGAAAACGGGCCCTAGCCGGTTGGCCTCCCCGGCTACCCTTAGAGCCGCCCCTGTGTAGTCTTTGGGCATTCGAAAGTTGGGTTTGAATTTTTATCAACATGACTGCAAAGAAACAGCAGATAGTCATTGTAGGAAGCATCGTAAATGAGTCCAGGATCAGCTGCCTTTTCTGGCCTGAAATGACCCGACCCAAACTGTAAAGGATCTGCCGGATTGCCTGATGCATCTGTTATTCTCTTCCCCTCATTGTTTATTAGTCCAGCTGTTAATCAAACAATAAAAACATTAATTCTGTAAGTCTTCAACTATCATACAATCGCTTCCTTAATTCAAAGAAGTTGTACCTGAGGTTATAAGTGCTGATTTTATTGCGGCACTGCTCCAATTAGGGTGAATTGCTTTGATCAGTGCAGCTGCAGCAGATACATGAGGGCAAGCCATTGATGTTCCTGAATGTATGTTATACTTCACCCTTCGTTTATCAGCCTGTATTTTTGTTGGTGAATTACCTTCTGTCCATGCCGCTAATATATTCAATCCTGGTGCAGCAATATCAGGCTGCCCAAAAAACCAAAATTTAGTAATCAAATGACTATAATACCCCCTCAAAATGGGCTTGGTGGCTTTCAATCTTTATTATTTACCTTGAGAATTTCGGGTGAGATTGCACTTGGGCCCCTACTTGAAAAGGTAGCCACTGATGGAGCTGGTTTAGCGTGTAACAAAGTTCTTCCTGGAAAAATATAAGCTGTACGGGTTTTTGTGGAATTGATGTATCTAAGAATCTGTACTGTGTCATCTGATGTAACTGCGGTTGCTGGAAGAACATGAGCATCTACGGCTAACTCAGCTCCATTGGCTGGACTATTTCCTAAAATGTAGCCGATACCGCCGGCTCTCTTCACCTCCATACCTTTTCCAACTCTCGTCCCATAATCTCGCAAGCAAAACACAATCTTGCCCTTGGCCTTTTGAGGGTTCAAAGAACCAGGTAAACATTGACTGCATAATTTCAAGAGTCGGCGTATTTTGATTATCACAAAATTTTATTCTTTACTGCAAAATTATTTTAGTTAAATTATTTACCCTGCTATGTATGTCTTTGGTACATTTGCATTCACAACCTCTGCTGCATAAACAAGTTGATACATTTTCCTCTGTGGTAGATTGTATGGAGTTGCAGACTGTCCCTGTTAGTGGAAAAGGTGATTTAGATATTCAGTTTCTGCGTTCTTATATAGTTGTATACTAAGAAAATAAGGGTCATATGGGACCTAACCTTGATTATTTTGCCATTTCCTAGCTTAATCGGGGAAACAAATGAACGATCAACCGAACTTGCAGCAACCGTGAAAATCCATGGGGCTGTGTTAACAACTGTCGATGCAGTTGGGCCTTCATTACCGCCACTACAAACCACCAAAATGTTGTTTTTGGTTGCTTGAAGGGCACCTAAAGCAAGACCATCTTGTGTGTAATGAATGGGAGTGGATGTACCAATAGAAATGCTAAGTATATGAACACCATCACGAATGGCATCATCAAAAGCGGCTAGCATGTCTTCGAAGAGGCATGTGTTCCCGTCTTCTTTACCTTTGCCCGGTACTGGCCAACAAACTTTGTAGATTGCTAGGCGAGCCATAGGTGCACCACCAAAGGCGGTCCCACTGGAAAATCCACCAAGGGCTGAGGCATTAGGAACACCTCGGCCTCCAACCGTTGACGCTGTGTGGGTCCCATGCCCATCCATGTCACGTGGAGACCTGCTGTCTTCAGTGGTATTCAGATGACCATATAGTGCTTCATAACCTTTGAGGTAATACCGAGCTCCTATAAGTTTTCTGCAATAATGCATAGTTATTACTCCGTATAAGTAATCAGCATAATATGTAGTCCATTTAACAGCCTTTTTTATAATACTGACAGACTTGGTTTAATATACGTACGAAGATAAACTGGCATTCTTTTGTAAATTTAGTCTAGCATGTTACTAATCGAGAGTCCAACGATCACTTAATATTTTGAAGAATCAGTTATAGAGCTATTTTTCTTAAACAAAGGTAAAATAATATAAACGGGTCGATCCAGGTCAAGATCCATTTTTATTTATACGTTGGATCTTGGGTGAGATCCCCAGGATCTATTTAGTAAGATCATGGGTAAGGTCCGATTTCCAGGAGATCCAATCGGGCTTGCCTTATTGGCAGTCATGGCACCAATTATTGTGGGCTTGTGGCCCAGGTATGTGGGGATGATAGCTCACAAGATGGCACCATGAAACATCCAATGGAGGTAACCACCATTTTTATACTTATTAGGTCATACATTTGTATTTTATGAAATGGACGATCTTGCCTTTCCAATGCAACTTCTGCCAAGTATTACATGCAAGGACACCATCACCTTGATTGGTCTATTCTAATATGAATAGTATAATTTATTAGTAAAAAAAGTTGTCCATTAATATTGGGTATATTAGTACACGCCT
The DNA here is from genome assembly GCA_021014915.2 of Artemisia tridentata subsp. tridentata. Lineage (NCBI taxonomy): Eukaryota > Viridiplantae > Streptophyta > Magnoliopsida > Asterales > Asteraceae > Artemisia > Artemisia tridentata. The sequence goes on along the minus strand of CP139507.1, from coordinate 42,437,466 downwards.
AATCTATTTTAAACTAAGTTAAGTAATATGAAGTGTTTGTTTTTTTTGGTTCAGCTATGAGCTGAACCAAACTGTTTGCCCAAGTTCTTAAACTGAACATTTAGGTTGGTGTGACATGCATCACGGTCTTGTAAGTAAGGCGTGGTTGCTTCTAACTATATACTGTGTTCTTGTACATTTAAAGGCTAAAGTTTTGAACTAATGACAGCATAACTAGTATAACTATTTTCTTGTTTGTTTTTTTTTAAGTTCATATGTGAATAATGAATAAATGAAAGGAAAAATGTTGGCTGACCGGTTGCAGTGTGTTGCTTTGAAAGTGGGTCCAGTTTGGCAGATTCCTTTCCAAGAAACTGGTATGGGTCCCATTCCTATATCATTGAAGCTTTCTGATTCTGGCCACACCCCTTCACCAATACACAAATTATTCTTAACATGTTAAACATATCCTCATTTTTCTTCCCAATAAAATGTTGTGTAGAGTTAACAGTCATGTAAAGATGTTTAAAATACAGATTATATGATAATATATACTCATAATCTTTTGCGATATGTGTTTCAAGCTCATGTTGTCAGTAGGAAGGAACAAGAAATCTATTACTTTACTAGTTTTGATGTAACTTATAAATATTTTTTTCAGTTTCGAAAATAGCTTTTTTGCTATTCTCATGATGTCAAGAAAAAGTTGACAACGATAAGAATGCAGAGTCCATGGCTGTATATGCCAGTTGAGCTGCATTCTTATATCGTTGTAGGAGAATATGTCTTTCTAAAATCTTTAATTTTGGGGTCCATGTTTGACGATGCAGTCGAATATGTCTTTTGAAAAGCTTTTGGGGTCCATGTTTGACAATGCAAATGGATTTAACTAGAATCGTTCAAGATTTTCTATCTATATCTACAGGTTCGAAAAGATAAGAGAAATACCACTATCCATCATGCCAACAATGGCATCTTTCCCATATTGAGATCTGTATAACAAGTCTTGTCTATCCATTTTGGTAGGCTTTAATTCTTCATCTAAGCCTGCAAATTCCCATGATCTTGTGGTATGCAATGAATACTCCCTTTCGTGGCTTGGGGTCACCATCACCACCTCCTCCATATCTGGTAAAAACAAAGTGATCCAGTGACAATTATAAGCTTCATGCATTTAACGCGTCTTAATATCTTCACGTGTAGCAACCGCGAATTTTCCAGGTCTTTACTCAACTTTTGAAGCTCAAAATAATTTATTCATTGCAAGTAGGACTTCCAGTGGTGACCTTGAATCCGACCCATCATCATCTCTTTTTGTAAGGTTCTTCAAAACTCACTCTTGTGATAATTGTTCTTTTAAGGCCTTCGAATGATATGAATAAACTTTGTGATTTTCTTTGTTTTTTATCTAAGTCACTCGAATTTATATTGGATACTGTGATTTTATTGCTTTTGAATTCAAGAGTGTAAATGTCGATTTATGTTGGTGTGGTGTGACTTGAAAATGATTTTTAAAAACTAATGTTGGCTCAAAACCTTGAATCTATGTCGATTGATAGCCTTGAATCGGTTAAGTTTTTCCCCACAAGTGCTACTGTAAAAATATTGGATCTTTGTTCGAATGAATGCGGGTTATAAGTCAAGAAATAGATTAGCCGAGTTGGTCTTAAAAACATGTTACTGTGACGTTTTTGTGTTGCTTGAATGTGGGAAATTTGATTTAGAAATCATACTAATCAAGGTCTTTAGTCATGAGTTATGCTCACAAGATGTTTGTGCTTATGTCTAAAAAGAAAGGTCGATTTTAAAACGAATTAGTGAGTATTCATAAGTCCTATGTTCGTGTTGTCTTCTTCATAATTGAACTCATGTTTGAAATGGTGCGTGTAGAATTGGGTTGAGTAGTACTCAACTCGTAACTTAGCAAACCATTCAAGCAACATAAAGAACTCCAAGAATCCATTCCACTCCATTCGTAAGTCCCAAGTTAAGTCGACCTTGAGCTAGTGGTTCTTGTCGGGAAATGATATGTTGAGCCTAGGAGTTGAATCATAAGTTGCTAAATCCTCCTAGAAGTTGGTTATCACTTGTGTTGAGTCGACATTCTAGTCGATTGCAACACCATTCTTGGGCGTTTAAGTTTCATAATGATCACGAGACTAAGTCTCGCCCACTCTAGCGACTCAAACTATTTGTCAAAACCTTGTTTCGAGCTCGACATTCACCAAAACTCTACTCGATATTGTGAGCAAATAGACCTTCCAATACTAGTGCTAAAAACTATTCTTTGGTCTACTGGAATTAATTCCCAGCGTAAGAAAGGAAGAACCAAAAAGAAAATGGGACTTGCATTTCATAAAAACAATAGTCTATAGTTCTGTACCACTTGTTATATGGGCCGAAGCCCATCACAAGACTTGGGCTGCTATAATCTTTCGGATTCCTCTTGTCCCTCAACAGGCCGCAAGCCATGCTCACTCAAAGCCCAAACTCGAATCCAGTCCTTGTATTTGACAAGGGCCACAGCCCTTTCCCCCTCCTCGACACCTAGGGGTGTTCATCGGTTCGGTTCTCGGGTATTCGGTTTATTCGGTTCGGGTTGTTCGGTTAAAAAAATTTTTTGGGTCATAACCGAAAACCGAACCGAACCGAAAATATTTGTGACCGAACCGAACCGAGAACCGAACCGAAGTTCGGTTCGGTTATGGGTCAAAACCGAAAACCGAAATTTTCCTAAAAAATAACTAATCATAGCACATGTCCCCATTACGGTATGCCAAAATATATGCAAAACGACATACCTAGACAAGTTTTAACATCTATTGAACACAAAATACCCTAACATCATAGGACCTAGGGTTAGTCAAGTTATATTTTTTTAATTAATATATAAAAAATATTAAATATTAATTATAATTCGGTTTTCGGTTCGGTTCTCGGGTCAATATCCTAAACCCATAACCGAACCATAAACCGAATAAAATGTTCGGTTCGGTTCGGTTTTGACCAATTCGGTTCGGTTAAGAATTCGGTTCGGTTATTTTCGGTTCGGTTCGGTTTCGGTTTTCGGTTACTGCGGATATTACCCGACCCATGAACACCCCTACCCTTTCCCCCTCCTCGACACCCATGTCTTTTATTATAACTCGACAGTTTTTATTAAATTTAGTGATCATTTACAAATATATGCGTCTACTACATATATAAAGAACTCGACGAGAAATAAATATCATAACTTGAAGTTTTAATAATTACTACATGTATTACGAATAAAAATGGAAACACGACATGAACTTTTAAAACGAAAACGTTTGTTAGACACTTGGTTTCAAACACTTAATTTTTAAACGAGATGTATATATGTATATAAGATGTAAAAATGTTTAACATGGAAAAACATGAATTTTTACTATTGACAACATATTTATATACGAGCAAATATTTAAAATTAGAATTCATAAACTAGCTAAATGTTTTCATAATTTACAACCTGAAACGGTCATGTCAAAACTTATATAAGTCAAGTAAATGACAACGATTATTTTCTTTTAAACTTCAAACTTATTAAAACAACATTTTCTCGCAAACACAAGTTATAACTCACCATATATTGGTGAAACCTTTTCAACTTCACATTTTTCCTCAAAGACCATAGGTATATATATGAAAGGATATACACACACGTACATTCATTTAACGCCAACATTCTCGTATATCGTTCAATAGTCATTATCTTTCGTGCGTAATTTTCCGATCTCTATCAATTCGAAAGTTTACGAGTCTTAATCTTTTATACGTTTGTACACTCCAATGAGCCAATACTTGCAAATACTAAAAACATTGTTTCAACTTAAATGCTGCCACACCAGCAACACCAACATGAACTCTTTAAAACATTTGGAATTCATGAATTTGAACTGTGAACTAAAAATAAACCTTACTAATCTAGGTCGCGTGTCGGTGCCGTACACTATTGTTACTTGATTTATTCACTTCAGACGACTATTTCTGAGGTGAGTTCTCGTAGCCCATTTTTCATTATATTTTTCTTGGGGGAAAATGGTACTCAAATGCTATTTTGACTGTTTTTCATGCTGTGATACATCATTTTCATGTTTTTGGACATATATGTGTGATGATGCGATTATGTGCTACAAATTGTTTTGACTGTGTGTACATGAATGCGCAACTGTTAACTCTTTTTGAGAGCCGAAACATTATGATAGATCTATCGGGGTAGCTCCCCTATGTGTGTACTGTTTATGGTTGTGACATTGTGATAGGTTCAGTTGGCGCGACACTATTTTGTTTGGATAACATGCTCATAATTTGTATTCAATTGCACTATTGTCTTACACCATTATTCACAGCTTCGTGGTTTAACGATTCAAACCTACGAGCTCACCAACATTATATTGACGTTTTCGAGTATCCATTTTCAGGTGTTAAGAATGAAGGTATCATAGAAGGTTGAGTATTGGCCTGACTTAGCAGGACTTAGTCAAGACCCTTCCGGGTTATAACTCGTGAAGATGCATTTGATTATTGCTTAGTGATATTGTTTAGCTCTGAGACTCATGATGATTTGGATATTTGTACTTATCCCTGTTGTGGGAGTTTGTGACTATTATCCGTTCTATGTATTACATTTAGTGTTTCTCTATTGTAACACCTTGTGTTCTTGACAATAATGTCATACCCCGTAAATACCATTCCGCTGCGCCATTTTTGAGTGTGACATCACGATACAAGGAAATACAGCATAAGTAACTAAGACAAGTGTTAACTTTTGTTAAATGTCTGTCATGTTATAAAACTACAAGGCGAAATGGATGTTGGTTCAAGATAGGTCGAAAAAAATATATTATGTGACAAAAATATGAGTCGAGTAGTTGTCTAAGATAAGTTTTCCATTCAACTCAATAAAAAAATAAATAACTATACAAGATTGTTATTCTAACTAATGTCTTTTTGTTTGGATCATGTATCTATCAATGATTGTGTTATTTACTATAATTGTCAACAATCTGATTTATTTATTAGTTAATAGTTATATTACATCACCAGTCATGTTTTACTTAAACATGTATATACAAAAGATAGTTTGATAGCTACTAGTTAATTAAATGTCATTTTTCATAATATAAAATAAAAGATATAATCAGGGCCGTCCCATAAATTTATAAAAATTTTTATGGCTCTGAACGAAATTAAATAATGAGCCATTTCGATAAGGAATATTATATATAAAGTGTCACCGTTTATAAGATATAATTCAATTAGTAATTTAAATGTTCAAACATATTACTCATTTAAGATATTTTCTCACTTAAATACTTTTTTTTTGGTGAAAAAATATGTGTACACATGCATATAATTATCAACGGGACAAATTTTGTAGCCTTTAAAAATTTTGAGGCCCTGAGCGGTCGCTCACCTTGCACACTCTCAAAGACGGCCCTGGATATAATAAAAAAAGAGCCAATTTAAGAGCAAGAGAAAGTATAATATTTGAAATAAAAAACCAAATATTAACTTTAAAAGGTAAATTTATTTTCTCAAAATAGCTTATTGGTGAGTAGCAAGTGATCGACAGACTACTAATTATTCATGACAAATATTTTGTTGTAAAACGAAATATCTACTATATTAATAAAACAGGGTTTTGAAATCTAATCTGCCTCTCAAAATACCTTAAAACTTGCCACCTGTAAATTAATTTTGATCCAACGGCCAAAGATCAATTTCGTCTTCTAAGCATTGACTGGGGAAAAAAATGTGATCCCTTTCTAAACCCTATTCGATAATCAAAATATGTTCCTTTCAAATTAACTATAATCAAAATCACAATTTTTGGCATAAATCATTTAGATAACAAAACACATATCAGATCCCCCAGATCATTCGATAAAAAAAACATAAACAAGATCTCCAACCCCAGATCTGGGAAGAAACTAAAAACACATCACAACAAATCTTTGGACGAATCAACAAACTTTTGATGATAAAAGAAACGGTTTTGATAACAAAAGATGCAAAAATCAACCAGAGTTTTTTTTTTTTTTTTTTTTTTTTTTTTTTAATTTACCTGTTTTGATTATCAAAGAAAATGGGTTGGATGTTGAAGTGTTGTGATTCTAAGGCTGCGTTTTATGGAATATTTTGTTACCCATTTGATTTATTTTTTCATATGTTTGATATGTGACAAAATTAGTTATTTTATTTGCTATGAACTGATGATGTGTTTTATGCACGCCATGTGTATGATGAAATGCAGGTGCACATTGTCCAAAAGAATCAACCGAGAAGAACAACAATCTCACTAATTTACGGTTAGTGATTTTCTTTAAAAGTTTGATAATGTAATATCTCAACAATCATATATTGTCCAAATAAAGGTTTGTAACTATGTTATATTATGCATGTAATCAACGAGTTTGATAATGTAACCAATATGCCTCTTTGTAGATATATGATCATGGTACCAGATGTGGTGTTTACGACCATAACGGGACATCTATCATGGTTAGAAGTGCGGCTTCTCATGTGTTTATTTTATCCTCAATGATATTGCATTGTTTATCGTCATTTTTTAATTTCATGAAACTCATATGGTAACAACATTAACTTTGTTTTGGGTTCGTTGAGTTTAGTTTCTTGAAGCAACATGGTTATAATAAAGTTTAACATTCTCATACCTTTACTTTGTTAACAGGATCGCGCTGATGATTTCTTGTTGGAAGCGTTCATAGGTTTCGAACAATGGATGACAGAAGTGAGGATGGCAGTGCAAGTAGCAATGGATGTCAGACGAACATGTGAACAGTGACATGGATTTTCACTATTCAATCGAAAATATGATACCATGAGTACTTAGCTTGCTACTGCTAACATGAGTGAGTGCTCTTTTTTTCTCTTGGATCCTGATAGAGGTTCAACAACTCAATTGATTTATGTGTTTATGTTTCCATTTTAAGTACAAGATTTTCTTTGTCTAACCATTTGGGTTATATTTTATTGCAAATGTATGAAACTAATAAAAACTACAAAATAGTTAAAACTAAATGCATATGTGAGTTGAAGATATATGGTTGAATGTAAGTGCATAAATTTTTAACTCAAATGTTATTTCATGTCAAGGGCAAAAGGTGAGTGTGCTACTATTATTTTTGCGTAACATTTTTAGTAAATGGCGGTATGTTTGAAATGCTCGATTTCAGTTAACCCAAACACTTTTGTCTGTAGTGCTTTAGTTTGAATATTTATATGCATTCTATATGAAAATTTCATGATTAAAATCAAGTACGTGAAAACTTATTGTGATATTTATCGTTAAATAGTAGCTCCATTAAACTTTGTTGTATATGAAAAGTATAGGCCAATACAAGAATGTCGATTTTCCATCTAATCAAAAGGATGTTTTTTGAGTGATTCTTTTTCTTTTTTTTTTCCTTTTTTTTTTTTTTTTTCCTTTCTGCATTATTAAGTACAACTCATTCAAGTAAATGGGTCGAAATTGCCTAGATTACCCATTCGTAAGTAACTGGGTCAAAATTGCCACGCCCAATTATAATGTGTGTCTTTTGTTACCAAGAATTTTAAAATATTGTTGTAATAGAAAGGTAACAGTTTGACCCGTTACAACTACCGCTAACACTTCATTGTTGCCACAGTTATGTCACCTACAATAACCTACGAAAATATTGTGTTCTAACGTCTTCAATGTTTGATAATTATAACTTATGTGGTATGTTAATAAAATGTTTTGTTGTAATAGTTTAATGTGGCTGTCTTTTCCATTGAAAATATTGTGTTGTACACTATATGATTTGAGGGGGAAAAGGTGAAGTCTCTATTTGAGAGATGGATGGTTCATCTGAGATAAGACCCAATAATTCATATGTTAGGTGGTTAGTTATTGTAACTTATTTTATGTATTTTGATTTTCTTAGTGAATATTCGCTCTTAAACACTTCCTGTTTCTTTTTATGATCTTTGTAGGGTGAGGGAGGTGTCGTTGGCGTGAAGAGTTGTGTGACAGTGATGTGGTGGGATAGCCAGAAAGAAAAACACACTAAATATACGTCGAGCCACTTTCTAGAGAGTATATCTACAACTAGCAAAGAGCAAAACAACATAAAAATGTGCCTGCGTCACTTTCTGGAGAATCCACAACAAGTAAAACTGAATGTTTACCATGAGGTACCTATAATTTATATTTTCTTCCTAATATATACATTTTCTTAGAAACATTTAATGAGAACAACCTTTATTTTGATACAACTAAACACAGCCTTACAAAAATAACTTTTACACAAGGATGCATCTATTGAGGTTGTGGCCCAACACGTAATGCTTAGAGTTTTTTGCTTAATTAGGGAATGCAAAGAACACATTATGTAAAGAAAACCCGATGGTTGACAATAACTTGGTATAAAAGGGAAGAATGTGGATGACTAAAAATACTATTGTACTTCATATTGGTAGATCAACCCTTGGCTGCATCATCACTGGTAACTCAAGATGCTTTTGACAAAAAAAGGTTAGTATATTTTCTATTTTCCATGGTTATCGAGTTTAGCATGTTTTCTATTTGCCATTAAAACATTCAAAACATGACAAAAATATAATGTCTTCAATGAGAACCACTTCTGAGATCAATCTTCTATCTATTTATGTGGTGCATTGTGAATTAATAGACTTTATGGCTAAATCTTAGTGAGTGAGTATGGAGTAGTCATAGATTTGTTGGCATCATTAAGGATTACTTATCTTTTAATACATTGAATGAGGTCTCAAGTAGGGTATGCATCAACTCACATTTAGCTCATTCTTTCAATTTCAGTTGTGATGCAGATTTGCAGACATGGTTAGGAACAATGAGTTATTGCTTTCTGTTCATTTTGAGAATGTCCAAATAAGTCGGATAAAAGATATGATGTTGGAACATTTACTATTGTCACATGTGAGACTCTTTGATTCAGTCATCTCATTTGTTTTTGGATATGTTCTCATTCAATGAATGTATTTTTGTGATTATTTTGTTTGTCTTGTGTGTTTTGAACAATGGTAGGTGGGGTTTGTGGGTCGCTTTTTGCTATGGTTTTCATTCGGTGAATGTATTTTTTGCGTACTGAGTAGTCATGTTTTTTTTGTTTTGTTTTTGTTTTATGTGTTTTGTTTATTTGTTGCGAAAAGGAATTAACTGGATAGTTTATAGATAAAGGAACTCGAAAGCAACATTGTCTATCAGGAAGTTCTTCATAGATTGTGAGTTTGTTTTTTTATTATCTTTTTCTCCACAATAAAGTATCTGTACTTTTTCTTACGATTGTTAAAAACATAACCTTATTTCTTTTCATTTTAATGTTATATTATTTAAAGTTGTTGTATCAAATATTTTAATACTTCTTTTATTTTTTAAAGAATGTTTGGAGCTAGCCGCCCATCGGGCGGGCCTTGAGGCTAGTTTTGTTGTAAAACGAGAGAGCACATGCATGGTGGCCTTTCCTTTATACAAACATATAGTGTCTTTATGTAGTTTGTGACGATTATGTAACTCTAATATACACAAGTAGTGACAAATTCAGTATCACATGATACACAAAGTGTACGAGTACTAGATCGAGTGGTGGTGATTTACCAGAGAGTTGAGAGGCTTCGTCGCTGGTAAGCAAGGCGGCAAAACCGTTGATGCTATGCTTGTAGCTGTAAAGAAGACAAGGTCGAACTTCTTCAAGTTTTTTGACAGAGAATAGGTAAGAAAGATGGTTTTCTTCGATTTCTTGTAAAGTTTTCTCTCCATTATCTTCATTATGCCTCAAGTACACTATGTACACCTGCTCAAATTAACGAAACCAATCAAACACGCACGAGAATGACTACAACATACCCATTGTAGCATTATTATCGACTCAAGAATTTGTTTGTACCAAACAACTAATATCATCGTGAGTGTACATGCTGTAAATTATGGTTTATAGACACAAGATCTAGGTAAGTCAAGACTCTATGCTCCGCAATTAATTTTCTTTAAATTCGTAGTGAGCTTTTATTATCAAAAAAACCACAATCGATGGTAATGCAAGTACATTTTTGTTTGAGAGAAACTAATTAAAATTTTCATACGTCAAAAACAGTAGATGTAGATGTGCATACATTGAACTTCCTAACATATAATGTTTAAACACAAGAAACATAGAAGTAAAAACAACCACATATGTATTTACTTTTGAGAGTGTGTATAATTAACCTTTGTGTCAGCACATGAGGCGAAGAGAGGTAGCAGAAGAAGAAGTAAAAAAAATGGAGAGGTGTTCGTGTTCATAGTTGAAACTTGAAAGGCAATGAATGGATATTGAGTTGGTTAGAAACGGGTATTTATAGGAAAAAATGGTGTGCCAATCTTGAATCTATGGTAAGGATGCAAACAAAAATAAGAAATAAACCCGAGGATAAAAGCTTGTCAAATGTCTTCCACTTGACAAAATTTCTCCTTTTCCTCTTTGTAAACGCTAAAACGACTCAAAATCTACTAATGATAACCGAAGCACAACGATTTGTACATAACATCATATCAATCAATATATAGGAGAAGTGTCACAATTATTCGAATTTGAATCGACATCAAATTCCATAATAAACTCATGTTTTATATTATACAAGTTATCTATCTAGATGAACAAATCCATCATCGTCTTCAATTTGATCTTACGGAGCATGTAGCGTCTCAAGATTTAGCATACCTCGATGACCTGGCGGCTCAACCAATACCGGTTGAAGATTTAATTATGTAGTTTCTTTTTATTTTATGAATTGTACTTTTAATTTTAGTTATTTAATAAAATGTTTGTTTTTTTATATAATTGTTTAGTATTACTATAAGTTGGAATGGTTAATGTTGCAAATTTATAAATTTGAAGGACAAATTATGAATATTTAAAAAAGGATTTTGGATGGTTGAGAATGATGGGCGCCACTAAAAAAGGTTGAATGGAGGGTTGGAGGGTTGAAATGAGGTGGAGAAATTTGATTGGATAATTTTGGGAGAGTTGGAGAGTTGAGAATGATCCACTCCTTCCACCCTAAACAAGACTACAAACACAAATTTTGGATACCGGGTGCATTGAAAAAATATCAAGGCTTTTTTAACAAAATTAACATTGCGTCAGAAATTTTTATAGTGTCTCGGGACCCCCAAAACTCACCTTGGTTCTGTCACTGTATTTACCAAACATTATACGCAAGAAATAAGAACCCTTGAGAGAGTTATTAGATTCGAGATGGATAACATTTTTGCAGCTATTATTGAAAGCAACTTTGAGTTATAAGATCTACCATTTGGAAAGAATCTTGAGTTGTTTACGCCTTAAGGAAGGCATCATATCATGGTGAAACAGAAAACATGTTGCTAACATTAACTGACGAGTAACAATATTTAAAAGTAGATATTACATAACAAGTTTTGATAAATGGACCTAATTAGTAGACATAATATTAGGCCTAACTAGGGGTGAGCAAAACCGACCGAAACCGAAAAATCCCGAAAAACCGACCGAAACCGAGCATCCCGATACCGAATTTGTGAAATTCGGGTCGGTACTCGGTTTTAATATTTAGTGCAAGTCGGTTTCGGGTCGGGTCGGGCTGAAAACCGACTTCATCCCGATAGTACCGATGGTCCCGATGATATATTATATTCCATTTTATATATACCTTTTTCAGTTTTTCACTACTACCTACATTATCAGATCTATCTCATATCTACTCCACTCTATCTCTCCCAACATTAATCTACACAACTCTCCATCTATCCCTCAAATCGATCTATCTCCCTCAAATCTATCTATCTCCCTCAAAAAAGAAAGAATATGCTAGCTTCAAGCTTAACCCCAAGATTTACAGCGGATAACAGCGGTGGCATTAAAGTTGACTTCGAAAAAAAAACTATCTATCTCCCAATCAATCGTCTCATCTCCATCTCCGAATAAATAATGAAGAACAAAGAGTGTAGGCTTCAAGGTCTCTTAGTTTTGTTGTTGTTGTTGTGTCTTTATGTTCGAAAAAAAAAAGAAGGTGAGCTTCTTATAGATCGATTAGTTTGATTGAAAAATTTGTGTAAAGATATGTATTTCGTTAGTTTTTTTTTTTTTTTTTGATTGAAAAAGAAGACGTAAGGCTGTATATAATATACTATATATGAGTATTGAAAAAGTTTGATTGAAAAAGAAGGCGTAACCCAGATTTTATAAAATGAGTTTCGTACTGTCGTAAATATCAATTTAAATGAATATAGTTGTAACTTGATGAATTATCATTGTTTACTGATTTTATGGGGTGTTTGGATATGCTCCATATCAGTAAGGGATGTTTGAATTTCATTCTTTAACTGATGCTACATTGCTACTGATGTTCTACTACTTTCCCAGGTTTGGTAATTCGGGCCTTTATGCATTGTCCCGAAAACCGACCGAAAAATACCGATAATAACCGACCCGACCGAGATCCATTCGGTTCGGTATTCGGGCTAGCAGTTTGCAAGTTTTCGGTTTCGGGCTGAGTCGGGTCGGTTCGGGACGGGTCGGGATTCGGCCCGATGCTCAGCCCTAATATTAGGCCTAACTCTCTAATTGGAACACTTGTCATCCTTTTAATAATTCAGTTGACTTTATTATGTTATTCCCAATCTACCCATAGACTATAGTAAATAAATTCTTAATTTTTGCAGTTTTTATATCTTTCATTAAAATGTTCTCATCTTTTATTTATGTTTTTGTTTCTCTTCTTTACGAACAAACTCATGAATCTTTGAAACATTTTTAGATCCGGTTCCACCATAAACATGAATTTTTTTACATTGTTATCTCACTTGTCTCCATGCATTTAAAAATAAGATAACATGAACACTAACGCTGGGTTCCCGAGTTTTATTTTTGAAAGAAGAGAAAAGAAATGGGAAGAAATCAAAATAAATTTATATTCCCGAGTTTCTTCAGGAGAGAAGAGAAAAGAAATGGAGAGGAAATTTGGTTAATTTTCTCTCCAAAATCTTCTCCCCAAAAGTGGGATGATTTGGAGAGAAAGTAAATAAGAAAACTTTTAATTAATATAAATGAATTAAATGCCCTAAACATATAACATAATTTTATATAAAATAAAGGGTATACTTGTAAAATCATAATTTTTCTTCTTCTTCTTCTTCTTTTCTTTTCTTTCTAACTCGGGAACACGAACTAAAAAATTAAATTTCATTTCTTTCCTCTTCTCTTCTGCCCATTTTTGTCACTTCTCTTCTTTTCTTCTATTTCAAAACTCGGGAACAGAGTGTAAATGGCGCTTGTTAATCACCATCCACTATATCGTATAGTCCCCAATTAATTTGATAACTAATAATACTACATAGCATAAAATAACAGTTATAGCCCAAAAGGCCAAAACCCTCGTATTATAATCATATGTATATTGTAAATACATGTTTTTTTGAAATTCTCCACATCATTAAAGCCAGCTCATCAAAAAAAGTCAGCGCAACAAATCCACGTCATCACCTAATTCAACCTTTGACTTCAACTTGATGGAAACCGAAAATCAATTGACACTTCAACTTGATGGAAAAAGATGATTAATTTGATTAACAAATATGATGGAAACCGAAAATCAAGGCAACCGAATATCAACAAATTGACACTATCCCCTTGAATGGCTACCGAAAATCTTTGCAGTAACTCTGTAAGGTATGATTCAAAATCTATATATTTTTTTTAGCTGTCACACGTCAATCAATACCAAAAATCAAGCTAATTCAGTATCAGTTTTTACAATTCATTTGATTTATGATTTGATTCACCATTGATTTGATTGAGGTTTTTTTGGTGGGTAACAAGAATTGATTGATTGAGGGTTTTTTACACCTCAATTTGTTATGGTTTTAATTACACCTAAATCGAATTTGTTATGGTTTTTACACCTTAATTTGTAATGGTTTTAATTAAACCCTCAATTTTGAAATCTGTTATTTTTGTAATTACACCTCAATCGAATTGGGGATTTTACTAATTGGTATATATTCAATTTAATTGTGTTTTATAAGAACCCTAGAAAAAGAGTTGGCCCTCTTTACATATTTTTATGTTAATTTGACTTAAAACATATTATTCTTAAAATTTTGTCTACGTTTGGTGGTAGAATTTGCCATGGCTTGCTTACAAGTGACATTCTTTTTTTTTAACCTACACAGATTGTTCCAATGAAATACAATCCAAGAGATGAAAACTCAATTAAGGCAGTGATGGCCAAGGCAAATGTTGTGATCAATCTCATAGGTACATATATTATATTATATCTTCTTTTCACTGGATTTTCTACGTTGGTTTTGGGAACACTTCTTTGACTTGGTATTTGTGTTTTTTTTTAGGAAGGGAATATGGAACTAGAAACTATAGTCTCGAGGAAGTGAACCGTCATATGGCTGCACAACTTGCCAAGGTATAATTTTGACACTGTTATTGTTGTGCGCTTTTCGATATGGGTATTATGTTTTCGCCTAATATAGTTTGCATGTCATATGTAGATTTCCAAAGAACATGGTGGAATCATGACATTTATCCAACTTTCTTGCTTAGGAGCCTCTAAATCATCTCCATCCAGAATGCTCCAAGCTCAAGCTGCTGCAGAGGAATCCATCTTGAATGAATTGCCTGAGGTGATTCATATATTTCATTTGTGTAATAAATACATGATTATCTTGACATGGTTCACATATTTGATTCCCACTCATTTTGAGGGCGTTTTTTTTTTTTTTTTTTTTTTTTTTTTTTTTTTTTTTTTTTTTTTTACCATTTTAGCAAAGTTTATGTGATACATAGCTGAGGTAATTTATATTTAGACATTTAGTGCATGCTGAAACTAGAGGTTAGAATTTAAATCATCAGAAACTAATGATTTGCTCGTCTTCAGGCCACAATATTGAGACCTGCAGTGATGCTCGGCACAGAAGATCGGATCTTGAATCCATGGGCTCAGTTTGCGAGGAAATATAACTTCCTTCCACTTGTTAGTGGTGGATCCACCAAGTATGACTTAAATTGACTTCCATTAACTTTTAAATATAATATTGTTATATTGTTTTCTGGCCAGGGGTATATATTTTGGTGTTTACAGGATTCAACCTGTGTATGTTTCTGATGTTGCTTCGGCAGTTGTTGCGGCCTTGAAAGATGATGGTAGCAGCATGGGAAAATTGTATGAACTTGGATATATACTACTAATGATGATGACGACCGAGGTGACATATTGTTCACAGCCTGGTGCTGAGGGGCTTGCTAAGGATTCAAATGTAATGCTGCTTTTGGTTTAATGAATTGTTGCTTATATATCTATTTAAAAGCTCTTATATTATTTATGCATTTTTAATGAACAGATAGTTGCAGTTGTTACAACGGGGTTTGTCAAGGATGCAAAAGCTCATATTGATGTTCAAGGATACAATGTTTACCATAAAAATCGACTCATTAAGGTTTGAATACTTTTTATACATTGATCCTTATGACTAGAGGTGGCAATTTTGACCCATTTACTTATCAACTGTTTGTTGGCCCACACTAAAAACAAATAATGATAAGCAGTACCTTTAATAACCCGTTAGACAACACACCTGACCAGCTCATTTTGTACCAGAAGATGGCCATGAATGCTGATTATTAGCTTTTAGTGTTAAGCTTATTATGATGCTTACGCTCTTATTGTTGGTAATGCTCAAAACAAGTGATTGGTTAATGCTCATTTATAATGGTTAATAGTTTATTCGTGTGTATGTTATTTTTGTTTTAATCTGAAAGAGTCAAGGGTGCATCTGATCCTTTTTTGTGTCAGAGTAATGAATTTGTTTGTCTTAATCTGAATCATTTTAGTTTCTTTTGTCCGAGTTTAATCCCCTTTGGTTTCATTTAGGCTATTTAGCAACATTTTAGTATCTGACATCAAGGTCCATGGACCATGGCTTCTATATTATTCTAAGCTCTTTTGTTTATGCATTCATAGTTTAAATCTTTATATCAAGTAAGGTCCATTCATAATTTCATTAAAGAAAGGAACGGAAACCGGGTCTTTATTCATCATTGTTTTGTGTTTAGTGTGTAATTTTCATGCAATGGGCTGATGTTTACAAGAAATCTCCTTAGTGAAATTATAAAATAGCATATTCATTACATGCTGTTGATTAAGTACTCATTACTCAACTTCTTGAAAGTGACCTTTAAGGGGGCAGAAGCTTTATTTGTGAAATGAAATGAATCCGAAGTTTAGTTTCGATTAGCTCACTTGATTCTACAAGCTTCATACGTGTATGTATTGTGCTATATTTAAAGCCAATTTCAAACCAAAATTTACTTGAAATTCGACACTGTAGAGACCAAGATTCATGTATTTCGTGGTTCGGGTGGCCTTGGTTGGCTGTTAAAGATGAAGGTGTTCATCTTAGAGAGAGAGTAGTGAGAGGGTGGAGAGAAGCTGTCAAATGATTATCTTTATTAAAATGAAAGAAACAATAATACACAAACTTTTCCACACACCCCACATGGAGAGGCATGTGGGGTATTTATAGCCCTATTACATCACAACTTTGCCATTTGCACGTAAGTAGTCCCTGCGTTTACTACTTATCCTAAATCTAGTCCAATTCACTAAGTGACGATATCTTTTATAAAAACGCGAGTCTAACAATCTCCCTCCAAGATATCGTCACATGTGAATGGTTACAATGAGACCTATAAACAATACAAAGTAAATTACAAGAATAAACTTTTGCTGAAGTGCAGAGTCTCTGTAGTCTAGATCCTGAGGCAGACTTGAAGTTCTCTAATCCGAAGATCGCGGCATCGATCTTTGTGCTGACGGCACTAATACTTGTAGCTCTGAACTTCAACTGTAATGTACTAGTTAGGTTATTACTCCCTCCTAACTAGTGAGCCCTTTATTCTTTTCTGCTCCCTCCTGAAACGACAACTCTCTTTAGCCTTTAAGCACGCAGCGGAGACTGTAGCACAATGGTTGTCGTTCGGGAGCATCAACATATCTCACAAAGTATTTGCATCTAAGTTGGTAATAAGCCGTACTTCTCCCTCCTGATGATTGCGAGGTATCGGAATCATCATCCTATAGTGTACACGCCTTTGATTACCTTTAACTTGAAGCAATATTAAATCCATAATAGCACGTCGACAACCTGGTATGTGCTTAAACACATACCCTTTTCTTGTCCAAAACCGGACCAAAACGACCAAAAACCCGACCATAATGCCAATAGATAGTGTGTTTTTGTGTTTTGTTTATGCAGGAACGGATATCGTGAAAAAACCGACAAAAAGACAAGAAAATCAGGAAAACGAGCACGGGATACGGAAAAGGCTCAGAACCGGATCCGAGAAGAAAAAAATATGTCAAAAAGTCAACCGAGGTCCTCCAACTATTAGAAGTTGTCAATTCCAGCCCTTAGATCATCTTTGAAAAAATGGCAAGATCAGTACTTTGGAGAAATGACAGCAATGGTCCCTAAAGTTCTCAGAAATTACATCTTAGATCCTTGTACTTATGTGCCAAAACCAAAATACCAAATCCTAAACTTCACTACACCTTACCCGGATTTATTACAAATCCAATCCAACAATTAAACACAACCCAGCCCAAGTACCCACAGCCCATTGCCATAACCCAACCCACAACTAAATCCTAAACCCGACCCAACTTTAAACCCGGTCAAAAATATAAAAAAAAACACGGTCAAAACAAAAAATAAAAACACACACACCAAAACACGCGCCCAATTTCCCTCTATCCCCAGAAATTACTATTCACTCGAACCCTAATTTCACCCCGCCTAAATTTTAACAGCAATTAAGGGTATAGATGTCAATCATTGGCCCTTCTAGAAGACCCTGACGAGAAGAATGACACATGGCAGCGAGTGATTGGACCGAACACATCACTATTTTGATCCTGTGGCTGGAAATGAAGCGTAGGGAGCAAGGGAAGGATCCGAGGGCTTAGGTTGATCGAAGGAGTCTCTGGAAGCCTCTGCTGAGGGCTATAAATATCCCACCTCACTCACGAAGGGAGGCTGTTAGCTAGTTAGTGATAGTCAGTAGTTAGGATTTAGGTAGGGTTAATTTAGCTTAATGTAGCTTTTAAAGTTTAGCTTATTGTATTTACATAATCAGTTGTCAAAACCTTTGTATTAAATTTCAGTTTTAATATAAGTCAAAGTTTGGTCAAGGTTACTATTCCCCAGCTTATTTCATTGCTTATTGTTTTTTTTTATTGCTTAATTATCTTGCTTATGGTCATATTAGATTGATTAAATAGTTAGCTGAGTTTGAATTTCATTTTCATTTAGAAGCCTTTAGTAGTTATAAAACAGCTTTAAAATTGCTTATTTCCATTAGAAAAGTGCTTAATAGGATTTGATAAATTCAGTGAAATATAGTTGCCTATAGCTAGTTCACACTGCATTAAAAGGTCTTAAAGATTCTGAGTTATATAGCGTTGGTTCAATATTAGAAGTGGTTCATATAGCCTATTATTGAATTTTGAGTTTGAAGAAGTTTTGACAAAAGGTCTGCAAAGAATGTACAATCCTGCACACAAGGTCTGTGAACTCAGTTTTTTAGTGACTTATATCTGCTTATTAACTTGTCCCCTTTGCTGGACATTTGTTTTTCAAACAAGCTCGTAGTGTAGGTTTTCAGGACCTTAGATTAAATCACACTGTAGAGCTCATTAGGTATTTGGTTTCTAGTTTGTAATTAAGCCCTTTGGCCTGCAATTTCCCCTGCACACTCCAGCAGACTTTAGCTTAAGCTTATGTATAAGCTATAGAAAAGCTTATCTAAGGTCCCCCTTTGGCATTGTTAAAGTTGGTTTTTAGTGATTAAGATTAGTTCTAAGAGTTGGTTTGAATTGGTTAAAGATTGCACTAATTTTGCGCCGAAAATCCATTCTGCTGTCACAATATTTTGTTCAGACTTTGTGTTTATGCCTGCTGATCTGTGGCTTATTTAGGGTAGCAAACAAGCTCAACTTTTGGAGTTTTTTGTATTTCTAGATAGCCAATAGTATAGGCCAGCTTTTGCCCCCTTTAGGTTCAACTTTAGAGCTTATTAGACTGCTTAATAAGGGCTGCAAATAGGGTAGAAATCTGCTTTGAATCTGTCTTGGTAATTATCTGTTCAGCAGCTTTGCAGCTTATTGTATGAGCTTATTTGGATTTTCTGAGTTGGTTTAAGCTTAATTTAGTCTTGTGCATGATTTTTGAGCTTTCCAGAATTTTTGAAGATTGTTTGCTTATTTTTGGCTTAATTTTAAGTGCTTATTTGGTCTGTTCTGCTTATTTAGGCCCATTTAGCTTCTGAATTTATTTTTCCTAGCTTAATCATTTAATTTTAGATTTACTCAAAAAATTTTCAGAATTTTCCAAACAGTTTTACTATTTTTAAATCATTTAAATTGTTTTAATTAGTTTTTAATTCATAAAAAATTATTAAAAAGTCAAAAAAATATTTTTCTTTTTCCAAAAATTTTCTTTTATCATTTTTAATATAGGAAAATTATTTGTATATTTTTAAAGTTTTAAATTTTAGAATTTCATTTTTATTTACGTTTTATAATTCGTCGCGTAACGTTTTTAAAATTCAAATTTTCGTTTTTAAGTTCAAATGCTTAGTTTAATTGTTTCATTAGCTTAATTAGTTGTTTACTTTTATTATTTAATTGTTCGTAGTATAAAATCACCAAAATTTCTCTTATTAAACCTCATTCACTACACGAATCACGTTCCGGGAACACAAATTCCATTCGATCTTCGTCGGGACAAACGACTCGGGTTAACACATATTTCTTTGTGTGTTTTCCTTGAACTATAATTGACACGAATCAGTTTTTGGCGCCGCTGCCGGGGAAGGTTGAAGTGAGTTCGTGATTTCGTTCGTCGAATCGTGTTTTGAAGACCCTTCCTCGGAAGTTATCGTTTTTATAAAAAAATAAAAAATAAAAAAATAAAAAAATAAATAAAAAATAAAAAATAATAATAATAAAATACAAAAATATAATAATTAAAAAACACTTTTCCTAAAGTGTTTTCATCTTAATAAACATCCTCGGTCTTCCGTTGAAGGAGGGCGGTTGTAAACCATTCCGAATAAACAACAAAAGAGATCGTGTAGTTAAACGTTGCTTTGATTATTTCTTTACTACAACCTAATTACGGGGTTTAAGGAAGTCTTGACATTAAATTGCAGACTGAAGAGAGATCCATTCTTCTCTCCCGCCACGCTGCGCGTAGTTTTGAAAGAAACGAGTACGGTTGATAAAACGATCACCAAAAAGATAATAATTTTTTCCTTATATATAAAAAATCCAAAAAGATTTTCTCTTCAAATTTATTTTCCATTTTTCTTTTGTGATTTTTCATGTTTCTAAATTTCAAAACCCAAAAATAATCTTCTTTAATCCTCTTAAATGTTTAATTCTTATCTTCTTAATCCTCTATATTTTTAATTCTGATGGAATCGGTTATCCCGTGCGTCGGTTGTGGAGAACCGCTTTTTGGATTACCTTGTCGGTGGTGTACGTGCGAAGGGTGCGGAAATGATATTCGAAACGGAAGTTGTTTGTTTTGTGGTTCGAGGAATTCAGTTGATTATAATCCAAATACGAATTCATTCAACGACTCTTCAAATTTCTACAACTACCCACCACAGCCCGATATATCTTCGTTCGATCAACGATATTGCGATGGGTGTGGAGATTCGATTGATCCGACATCGTCTTATTGTCAACGGTGCACTTGCGAGAGGTGTGGTAGAAATTTGATCAATGGATTTTGTTCGTTTTGTGCTTCGGAAGCCGAAAATTCATATACTTATGATTTTAATCCGAACATTTCTGATTATCCTCAAAACAATTTCTATCACCCTCCTCAAAACTTTTATGAGCAAGAACCGTATTTCAATGATACACCGAACTTTTCTTGTACAAATTGTGGAGGTCCTCATAATGATTATCAATGTCAACCGTGGAATCAAAATTACTATGAACCGAATCCTTGTTATAATACTCCCGGTTTTGACAATTTCCAACCTCCACAACACCATATGATTCTAACACCATCTCAAACACTCAATCAAGAACTTCTCCATGAACTATTAGAGTCAACAAAGAAATATAACCATGAACTTCTAGAGTTAACAAAAAGCTTTAAGGATATGGTTAATCAATTTACCCAAGAAACTTCTGGAGAACTTCTAGCTGAAGAACAAGCAGCTAGAGTAAGCTCCCAATATCGTCAAACTTTCGTTTACGATGACGACGATGATGAGGATTCTGGGTGGGGAGTTTATGAGAGTTCGTCAGTTGCAACCATACCCGTCGTTCCTACCAAAGAACCCGAGGACTCTCTAAAAATGGGGGACGAGCATCTAAACACTATTCCGGAAACGGAATCAGACAATGTTGAGAACCTTGTCCCAATCCCAAGTGAGTCCGAGGAAATATCCGACGGTGAAAGTGATTTGCAATCTTGTGGAGATTCTCTTGACATTTCCAAAGTTACCTCCGGGATTTTCTCTAACCCTCTTTTTGAATTCAATGATGAGTATACTTCTTGCAAAGTTAATCCTCTTTTCGATGAAGGGTTAGAGAACGTCGAGGACGAGGACTCTACATTTGATGAGCTGATTTTACCAATACCTCGCCCTGACGATTCCCATGACTCGGAAGGGGAAAATCTTTTTCTTGAAAGATTGCTTAATGATGATCCCCTTTCACTTCATAAAACTGAGTCATTACACGTTGAGCCATCACCCACTCGTCCGCCTGCTAAACCACCCGATAATATCAAGCCCGATACGGGTGTTGTGACTTCTAAAGTGGTGGATGAGATTTCTGAAAAGTATGATAATTTGCCCACCCAACCCACCCTTTTTATCTCTTCCGGGTGTGAGGATGACAATTTCTTTACAATTGTTATCATGATATTTCTCCCTTTCTTCACCTACCCGGTGACTTCTCCTCTCTTTCACTCCTTCGGGAGTGAAGATACCATTTTTGACCCCGGCATCTCTCCTTCTTTTCAGCCGTGGGTATCTCATCGGAGTGGAACTTTCGTATGCTTCAATGTTTATCCAAACATCTTGAACGAAAGTCCGATTGAGATTATTTCTTCCACATGCTCCCCCAAGGAAAAATAAATTCGGGGTCGAGTCAAGCTCATGTGACTCGGTTACCAAAAACAAGCGCTTCGTGGGAGGCACCCCATGCTTATGCATCTATCTTCTTTTCTCTTTTCTAATAAAGTGAGTGAGGAGGGCTACCTCTTCCGTATCTTGTGTTTCGTGTTTTCTGTGATGTATCCAGGAATGCCCGATGATGAAGACTCTCGTGCTCGTAGTTTCCTTCACGCTACTCGAGTTTCATCATTCGCTGCTTATCGATATCCTAAAATCTTATCGTTTTACATCTATCTTTTGGCATAATTAATAAACGGCCTTAGATTTTTGTAGGAGAACCCTTACCTTTAAGACATTGAGGACAATGTCTCGTTTTAGTCTGGGGGGGTGATCTGTCGATTTGATTTTTGCCTTGCATTTTTTGCCGTTTTCTCATGCAACCCCGTTTTTCCTCCAAAAATTGAAAAAATCCAAAAAAAAAAAAAATGAGAAAATTTTTAAAATTTTGTGCAAAAATATAATAAATTTTGACATTTTTGTTGACTTTCCGCTGGAGAGAGTAGGAATAAAATTCTGACTTGATCGGGCGTGTTGAGCCCTAGCTTGTCCCCTTAACCGTTTATAATCTATAAGCTCGTGCTAGTCTTTTACACAAGGAGCTAGAAAATGCGAATTCTTTTTAAAGAGTTTGCAAGTTCCCGTATTCGACTTTATATATGCATGGCTTGATTATTTGGCTAAGCATTCGCGGATCTTATTATTTAAGATTTTAAATTTGCGAAGAACGAAAAATGATAGAGTTGTTTATAAGTTAGATTGCTAAACGTGGAGTAGTTGGTTCTCTTTAGAGCTCATCGAAGTTATTTGTGGCTTTTTGTTCCCATAAGCTTGTTTCACCTTAAAAATAGAAATCTAGGAATAATTAAAGCTATTTTAGTTTTGGCGATAATTAGTTTTTATTTCTTCCTTAGAGGATCCTTGCTTATGAAAGTTGGGTACACATCAAGGTACTGTCAGTGTTACGGTGTAATAGACTATTCCATCTTGCCGGCTCGCAACCGATGTTGGGATTGTTATAAAAGCCGTAGGACTCGGGATTTGGCAAAATATATAATAATGAATAATAATAATAATCCAAAGCCATAAAAAGTTTTTTGCATCTTGCCGGTTCGCAGCCGATGTTGTAGACTTCTAATAAAGGCAGAGGAAAAATTCCAAGGTCATAATAGACTATCACATCTTGCCGGTTCGCAGCCGATGTTGTGATTGTTATAAAGGGCCAAGGATCAATAATAATATGTGCTTAATAATGTTAAAAATGCCAAATTTCGACTCCGAGGTATCCTAATAAAGGCTTCTGTCTCTGGACTCGTAGATGAGTTGTTTCGGTCGCAAATAAAAGGGATATTCTCAAAATCGTGTTAAATCAGAGACCTTGATGTGGACCTCATTTTTGTATGCAACGGTTTTCGAGGGAAGGTTTGGAAACTACTTAGCGTCTAAACTAGGTATCTTTATCGGCTTAAAAATTATCGAAACGAGAATTTGAAGAAATTCATTTCTCACCAAAAATAAAATAAATAGAGGAAAATAGGAATTTGGGAACAAGGAGTCCACAATTAGCTTTTATGAGTAGTGTCAGCAATCTAACTTGTAAATAACAATGATTTCGTTTTTAAGCTTAGTTTGGGGACTCGTGAAAAATCAGGAACGACGAATTTTATCCGTATGGTCACTTCTTTATGAGTTGTGTTTCCTGCTCAAAGACCCTAAAAGTTATCGTTAGATAATGATTGTCAACAAATGCCGTCACATGAATAATGAATAAAATACAAAAATAGAATAAAATGGAAAATCGGGGAGTTTTTAGAATTTAAGATTTCTTGATCTCTTTTGAAAATTTTGCTACTTCTCAAAGTTAGTAAATAGAGATTAGAAATTTTTGGTTTCAAAAACGTGTTTTTATAACATTGCATGAGGACATTGCAATATATTAGTCTGGGGGAATTTGGTATGTGCTTAAACACATACCCTTTTCTTGTCCAAAACCGGACCAAAACGACCAAAAACCCGACCATAATGCCAATAGATAGTGTGTTTTTGTGTTTTGTTTATGCAGGAACGGATATCGTGAAAAAACCGACAAAAAGACAAGAAAATCAGGAAAACGAGCACGGGATACGGAAAAGGCTCAGAACCGGATCCGAGAAGAAAAAATATGTCAAAAAGTCAACCGAGGTCCTCCAACTATTAGAAGTTGTCAATTCCAGCCCTTAGATCATCTTTGAAAAAATGGCAAGATCAGTACTTTGGAGAAATGACAGCAATGGTCCCTAAAGTTCTCAGAAATTACATCTTAGATCCTTGTACTTATGTGCCAAAACCAAAATACCAAATCCTAAACTTCACTACACCTTACCCGGATTTATTACAAATCCAATCCAACAATTAAACACAACCCAGCCCAAGTACCCACAGCCCATTGCCATAACCCAACCCACAACTAAATCCTAAACCCGACCCAACTTTAAACCCGGTCAAAAATATAAAAAAAAACATGGTCAAAACAAAAAATAAAAACACACACACCAAAACACGCGCCCAATTTCCCTCTATCCCCAGAAATTACTATTCACTCGAACCCTAATTTCACCCCGCCTAAATTTTAACAGCAATTAAGGGTATAGATGTCAATCATTGGCCCTTCTAGAAGACCCTGACGAGAAGAATGACACATGGCAGCGAGTGATTGGACCGAACACATCACTATTTTGATCCTGTGGCTGGAAATGAAGCGTAGGGAGCAAGGGAAGGATCCGAGGGCTTAGGTTGATCGAAGGAGTCTCTGGAAGCCTCTGCTGAGGGCTATAAATATCCCACCTCACTCACGAAGGGAGGCTGTTAGCTAGTTAGTGATGTCAGTAGTTAGGATTTAGGTAGGGTTAATTTAGCTTAATGTAGCTTTTAAAGTTTAGCTTATTGTATTTACATAATCAGTTGTCAAAACCTTTGTATTAAATTTCAGTTTTAATATAAGTCAAAGTTTGGTCAAGGTTACTATTCCCTAGCTTATTTCATTGCTTATTGTTTTTTTTTATTGCTTAATTATCTTGCTTATGGTCATATTAGATTGATTAAATAGTTAGCTGAGTTTGAATTTCATTTTCATTTAGAAGCCTTTAGTAGTTATAAAACAACTTTAAAATTGCTTATTTCCATTAGAAAAGTGCTTAATAGGATTTGATAAATTCAGTGAAATATAGTTGCCTATAGCTAGTTCACAGCTGCATTAAAAGGTCTTAAAGATTCTGAGTTATATAGCGTTGGTTCAATATTAGAAGTGGTTCATATAGCCTATTATTGAATTTTGAGTTTGAAGAAGTTTTGACAAAAGGTCTGCAAAGAATGTACAATCCTGCACACAAGGTCTGTGAACTCAGTTTTTTTTCAGTGACTTATATCTGCTTATTAACTTGTCCCCTTTGCTGGATATTTGTTTTTCAAACAAGCTCGTAGTGTAGGTTTTCAGGACCTTAGATTAAATCACACTGTAGAGCTCATTAGGTATTTGGTTTCTAGTTTGTAATTAAGCCCTTTGGCCTGCAATTTCCCCTGCACACTCCAGCAGACTTTAGCTTAAGCTTATGTATAAGCTATAGAAAAGCTTATCTAAGGTCCCCCTTTGGCATTGTTAAAGTTGGTTTTTAGTGATTAAGATTAGTTCTAAGAGTTGGTTTGAATTGGTTAAAGATTGCACTAATTTTGCGCCGAAAATCCATTCTGCTGTCACAATATTTTGTTCAGACTTTGTGTTTATGCCTGCTGATCTGTGGCTTATTTAGGGTAGCAAACAAGCTCAACTTTTGGAGTTTTTTGTATTTCTAGATAGCCAATAGTATAGGCCAGCTTTTGCCCCCTTTAGGTTCAACTTTAGAGCTTATTAGACTGCTTAATATGGGCTGCAAATAGGGTAGAAATCTGCTTTGAATCTGTCTTGGTAATTATCTGTTCAGCAGCTTTGCAGC
Organism: Artemisia tridentata subsp. tridentata; assembly: GCA_021014915.2. Taxonomy (NCBI): domain Eukaryota; kingdom Viridiplantae; phylum Streptophyta; class Magnoliopsida; order Asterales; family Asteraceae; genus Artemisia; species Artemisia tridentata. The sequence continues at coordinate 42,411,245 of CP139507.1, read as the reverse complement.
TTATTGTATGAGCTTATTTGGATTTTCTGAGTTGGTTTAAGCTTAATTTAGTCTTGTGCATGATTTTTGAGCTTTCCAGAATTTTTGAAGATTGTTTGCTTATTTTTGGCTTAATTTTAAGTGCTTTTTTGGTCTTTTCTGCTTATTTAGGCCCATTTAGCTTCTGAATTTATTTTTCCTAGCTTAATCATTTAATTTTAGATTTACTCAAAAATTTTCAGAATTTTCCAAACAGTTTTACTATTTTTAAATCATTTAAATTGTTTTAATTAGTTTTTAATTCATAAAAAATTATTAAAAAGTCAAAAAAATATTTTTCTTTTTCCAAAAATTTTCTTTTATCATTTTTAATATAGGAAAATTATTTGTATATTTTTAAAGTTTTAAATTTTAGAATTTCGTTTTTATTTACGTTTTATAATTCGTCGCGTAACGTTTTTAAAATTCAAATTTTCGTTTTTAAGTTCAAATGCTTAGTTTAATTGTTTCATTAGCTTAATTAGTTGTTTACTTTTATTATTTAATTGTTCGTAGTATAAAATCACCAAAATTTCTCTTATTAAACCTCATTCACTACACGAATCACGTTCCGGGAACACAAATTCCATTCGATCTTCGTCGGGACAAACGACTCGGGTTAACACATATTTCTTTGTGTGTTTTCCTTGAACTATAATTGACACGAATCACAACCCGTCGAAGCTTAATTATCGTGAGAATATGTTGAAAAATACTCTCAATACGTCTCTCAAACCAACCTTAAAGTTCACCGGCTTTTATTAAATAACCACATGTAGAGACAATCAGATATGACCAATTTGAAAACGAAGTAAACATCCCCCCTTAAATGTGACTTAATCTTGTACGATAATGTGACTAAGAACCTATACTGAGCACAACAACGTAACTCCTTAAAGCATAGGTCGTTTCATATACCCATCCAACCTTCCTTATCTGTATATGAACGTCTCTCGAATTATCCACATCTTTGTGTGTCACTGAGTACTCCAGCTCAGTTTAAGTGATAGTTAGCTAGGTCTTCGTCCATCCTCCCATTGACCTATGAAAACTAGATAATCCAAGACTTAATCACTACACCCATGAGAGCCCAAACAAGTATCTCAAAAAGTCATGCATCCAACCAACCTCTAGACTTTGAGATAAATAAGTACACACGCACGAAAAATGTTACTCCAAAATCAATTCAATAATATCATTCTTCTCCCGTAGTCATTTTCCTTAGCCATAATGCTTTTAACCTGGCTCTGATACCAATTGTAGAGACCAAGATTCATGTATTTCGTGGTTCGGGTGGCCTTGGTTGGCTGTTAAAGATGAAGGTGTTCATCTTAGAGAGTGAGTAGTGAGAGGGTGGAGAGAAGCTGTCAAATGATTATCTTTATTAAAATGAAAGAAACAATAATACACAAACTTTTCCACACACCCCACATGGAGAGGCATGTGGGGTATTTATAGCCCTATTACATCACAACTTTGCCATTTGCACGTAAGTAGTCCCTGCGTTTACTACTTATCCTAAATCTAGTCCAATTCACTAAGTGACGATATCTTTTATAAAAACGCGAGTCTAACAGACACATTAGTATATGTGTCTTAAGTAATTCTATTACACTACTTTTTTGACATCTTAGTCATGTCATTTCAACCGCCCTGCATTGGATGGTTATGGATAAGCTATTTTAGCAGGTAATCCCTTTTTCTTTACATTGTGATATAATGTCTAATGAGCTCTGTTATTACAAATTAAATCAAGCGTCAGCTTTTTGATCAAATTTCCTGTAATTTATTACTGCAACTTTTTGTTTACCATTTGCACCTAACTTTGATATCATGTTTTCTATACTTCATGTAATTGCAATGTGATGCGTGCGATGTGTCGTTGCGGTTTAGCAGTATTAATGCCTACTCAAGTTTTAAATTTATATTTAGCCGACTTATCAATAACACACACACTTAACGAGCAGTGTACCCGGACAGTATGAATATAATGGTAAGTAGAGTGTCGATCACTAAGAGTGGAACGTATTATCTAGTTATTCTAATCAGTATTTTAATAAATTAAGTTAGCTATACAACCTATTCTAACGCAAGGGGGTTCAGCCTGAGAGACTGGCACGATTTGGTTGCAATTAAATAATAAACTAAACCAATAGGCACGAATCAGCGAATAGCACACACGTACACAGATAAATACTCGAGACAATAAGAAGATCTGTCCTTATGATTAAGTAGATTGTCACTTGTTTTATTGCTAGTTTTATATGAAGTGTATAGTTCGATGCAACGCACCGAGATTAAGTCCTTTCTCGTTGGTTCTAATCTTATCGGCGAGTAAACCCTTAATGATTACTTATGACTATCCTATTTATCTTTCTTCCTACTTTTCTACAGACGATAGAATGCATAGGCGATCTAATAAGTAGGCGAGGGCAGAGGCATGGCGACCCGATCAACGCTCAGCTAGACACAGAGGTTATCAATGCACTAATAAAAGTCACCAAAGACATCAACATATAAACTTTAATTAATGAGAAAGCAGTTTTAAGGGAGTGCAATCTTTCCGTTGTCACATTACACAAGCCACCAATCTTGATGAATTAAAGTTTACTAACACAATAAAACAAAACTACTTAATGAATTAAACACATGCAGCACCTTCTTACAGCTCTTGTATCTTTGTTTGGGTGTGTCTTGTGCTGCCTATTCGTCTGAATTCGTCCTAGGGTTTTTGTACTTCGGTCTTCTGTCGAACTTCGGAACTCGGAACTCTTAATTCGTCTGGTCTTTGGGGTATTTATAGTTTCTGTCTGAGGGTAAGATGCGGCGCATCTAGTAAGTAGATGCGGCGCATTGACTTAACTTCGCGTGGGGTCCAAGATTAATATATTCAAGAATATTCGTACACCGCCAGAAGATGCGGCGTAACTCCATAAATAGATGCGGCGCATGTCCTCTTGTATCTTGGATCGTATCTGGTGAAATCTTGATAGTGATGCGCCGTATGTAATAAGTGAGATGCGGCGCATCTGGAGCAGATTTGTCTTGATCTTGTACATTTCAGTAGACTCTTAACTTCTTGCATGTTTTGCTCCATAATTAGTCTAAAATCACCAAGTTTCACCAAATGCTTGTTTTTACCTGAGAATTACAAAAGTAAACGATTAAGTATCAATCCTCATACATAATATAACAAAACAAGTCAAATTAATAGGATAAATGATAGTAATAAAATGTACTTATTTGAGTTCATCAAATATCCCCCCACTTGAACTTTACTTGTCCCCAAGTAAACCTTAGAATTAATCTTATGAAAATGTATCCTAAAAGATATTAGGATTTATTTTTATATTTAAGCATGTATTCATTTTTGCCATAATCACACAACCAAACACTTAACGAATTAGAAGTAAAATAAAATATTCTGATAAAAGCAAATCTAATCGTTTAACTGTCCAGTCGTGACAAATATTCTATCATAAGCTTGGCAAGTATACACATCTCCCCCACTAAAGCCAAGGAATAACAAGTCTAAAGCGGTAAAAAGGGTTTTGAGGTTTAAGGGTTAATTATTCTCTTTAATCTCTATCGATCTCAAATTCCAGAAAAGGCGACAAAATCACAAATACATGATCGAATCCACGAACACGATACTTGCAATTGCTCAAATCCTTAACTCGAATAGGCTAAAGATAGGTCCAAACTTTACCAATAATAATATATCAAAAAGGGCGACAAAATCGTAAATACATAGCCGAATCCACGACTACGATACTTAAGATTGCTCAAATCCCTAATCTCAATAAATCAAAGGTTTGGTTGGATAAAGAATAATATAGGGTATGGATAATAATTTGGGATATAAATTGGTGTAAAATGAAAAATAAACAAAACAGATAAATTAAAATCCTAAGTATGGTTAATCACTATCCCAACCATCCCATGAATAAGACTCATATCATTGAATAACTCACGCTTTAACACTTGAAACACACGCTTTAGGTAGACACGAATTATACTCAACAAGATCTCAATCAAAGAATAAACCTTAGTTGGTGTTCCCATAACTGCCAACTCCCATTCAATCCATAAGTATAATATACAACAACTAGTGGTGATATCGACCACTTAATACAAAACTTCACATAAGTTGGTTAAACAATCTTCCAATTTTCTTCTTTCTTTTTCTTTTCTTATTTTTTCGATTTTTTTTTTTTTTTTTTTTTTTTTTTTTTTTTTTTTTTTTTTTTTAGAGAGAACATAAACAAAGATGTGTAAAATTTCACCACATCACTATAATGATAATTCTGGATAATTTTTTCGTACTTTTCATGACTTCAGAAATAATGGTAATAGCGAAAGTAGTAAACACACGAAAAATAAACTCAAAGATATACAATATTTACTTTCACTCCAATTGCATCGTGCAATTTCCCGACCTTAACCATAGATAATGAATTACGCACGCGAACACAGGTAATGTAAGGAAACACACTTTGCCTAAAGCAATTAACCAACCACGGATTTTAATCTACAGGGTAGGCTAAGGTGTAAGGGTGTAACGAAACATTTTAACAAAGGTGTAAGAAACGAAAGGAATGGCTCTGAGTGTTTTTCTAGGGGTATCTTACTCTAAAAGTGAGAGTAACAAAAGGGTTTATACGGGGGTTAACTAACCAGTGTAGTTAGCTAATAACACATAACATATAAAGGCTATTTGGGTGTAATCCTAGAAATTTACCAATTTAGACTAGTCATTCCAATTATATAAATAATACTTATTATGGTGGTCTCGAATAGTATACAAGCCAAGTTCTAAAGTTTACAAGTCACCGGCACACTCATAGATTTGTGAATTTTGAAAAATCACAATTTTTGAAAATAACGTCATGTGTGCAGCTATGCAACTTAGATTAAACAAAAACATGCTAAAAAAAATTAAATTTTGATAATTAAGCATAGATTAAAGCATATTTTTGAAAATTTAGGACAAGTAACGTTCTAATTCTCCATCCCCCCACTTAAGTTAAACAACGTCCTCGTTGTTTGTATAAAAGGTTAAAAACTGGAAAATAAAAGAATTAGAACAGAAAAACTCCCCTGAGATTTGCTCGGTATGATCCTCCATTTGTATAAGAGCAAAAATCATCTTTCTTGTGGATTAGAACGTTTAAGCTTCATAATAGATGTATCCACAGGAAATGCAGGAATCTATAATACCACCAAGGCTTTAAAACACACCTAAGTTAAGAAAGGTTCAAACTTGCATAATACATTAGTAGTTAGTAAAAATAAAACATAAAAGTTAAAACTGAAAATCATCAGGTCAGTCGATGCGCCGTATCTTATGGAAGAAGATACGCCGTATCGAGCCTGGAATAAGTACGGATCAGAATAGAAGATGCGCCGCATCCTTAACCAGGGATGCGCCGCATTAAAATAAACTGATAAAAAGTTTTAAAGTCGAAAATAAAAAATGCAGAAAAATAAAGATATGACCATTGCAGGAGATGCGTCGCATCTCAGAATTGAGATGCGCCGTATCCTCTGCGGCCTGAAACAAAAATAAAATAAAACGAAATAAAGGATAGGATGCGTCGTATCTAGATTAAGTAATACGGCGTATCTAGAATTTTATTAATTTGAAAATAGGTCGTTACGCCGCATCAATTAACCTAGATGCGCCGCATCTGAAAGCATATCAGTATAAATAAAGGGGATCAGACATGTTTTTCAAGAATCCGTATCCGTGACGTAAACTCCCACTTAATATCACAGTATCATTTACCCATCATAACAGTTCTAAATGCTCAATACACCACTACTAATCCATTTTCCCACTAAATATTCAAAATCGAATTCAAAACCTAAATTTTCGTTCAAATTAAACTAGGCCAGAAATTCGATGATTTGCGCAAGTTAAATACGGGGGAGATCATCTAATACAAGTCCTAATCATATCTCTATATCATATAATCCCTAATCGAATTAATCACATAAACCCTAATTCTCATATTAAACAAGATTAAATCGAAATGGAATGATTACCTTAATTTTATGATTAGGTGAAGGATTATAGATCGGATTAGAGGATGGATTTTAGAAAAATGCTCGGAATTAGAGTATAACTTTACTGGGTGTAAGTTCTTAACTGTGTGAGTTTTTGTGGTAAAAATTTTAGATCCGGCGCATTCCCGTCGTATTTATAGGGCAAAACGATGCGCCGTATTGAAAAATTGGGATGCGCCGTATCTATTTAATCTCGTTGACTAGTCAATGAGTCCTAGTTGGTCAGAGATACGGCGCTTGGGATATTTAGATCCACCGTATCGCTATGTTAGTGAACGAAATTTAAATAAGGAACGTACCTTGGCCTCCGCAACACGATTCTTTATACATCAAATTTGGGTTAAAAACGGTCACACCATATGATATAAATGAATTCAAAATAAGAGCAATAGGCATAAACGTTTTATTAATAATTGTAATCTTATTGTTTAGTGGATAAGGATTTATTCCGAGGTTAGGAACAAATATCGTTATTAAGCATACAAAATTAAGATTACAATTTGAATCAGACGTATAATATGGATAATAAAATTGAGATTATATAGTAGAGAACTTCCCTTTGGGCTGGTCGAATTATCGAAGAGTTTACCTGGAATTATATTTCAAGAATTTAAGACGTTTAATGTTACCAGTATTGAGTTTTCCTCCACTCTCGTTGTCTTATGTTTGATCACTCCAGCTAGCTTCTCTCGGTTTGGTTCAGAATGTAATCTTTCATGGTGATGCTCGAGTCATCATTTATCCTGAAAATAAACAACTTGCACACGAGAGTAGCGGACCGATCAAAGTAAATATCAAAAATCAACAATATTTGTCAAATTATATTCGTCGTATTAACAAAGGTTAATGCGCCGTATTTTCGTTACGTTTCAAAATATAAGATTTTTGATTCAGAAGATACGCCGTATCGACAGAAATCGATGCGCCGTATCTGTTTAATAATTCGAAAACTGTTTTTAATTAAAATAATAGATACGCCGTATCTACTAAAGCAGATGCGTCATATCGCGTTAACGTTTAGAAAATTTTTTTATCAAAAACAGATAAGCCGTATCTTGGGGAAAAGATGCATCGTATCGAATTAATTAAACGCGTTGTATTTTATAAAAATTAAACGCAATACGCCGTATCTGAGAGATCAGATGCGCTGTATCGTTCGATTTAGCTCAGTACAACGATAGCAGAATACAAAAAATACGAAAAATAAAAACAAATAAAAACACAAACGAAAATAAACACAAATAAAAGCAAACAAATAACACACAAAAACAGAAAATATGCAAAATAATACAATGAATGCAAATTAATCTAATACACAACAGAATTAGCGGTTAGATAAAAAAAAATTAAAAACCTAATTAAAATACTAATCAAATTAACAGATAATAACAATTCACTCCCCGGCAGCGGCGCCAAAAACTTGATGCGTGCGATGTGTCGTTGCGGTTTAGCAGTATTAATGCCTACTCAAGTTTTAAATTTATATTTAGCCGACTTATCAATAACACACACACTTAACGAGCAGTGTACCCGGTCAGTATGAATATAATGGTAAGTAGAGTGTCGATCACTAAGAGTGAAAACGTATTATCTAGTTATTCTAATCAGTATTTTAATAAATTAAGTTAGCTATACAACCTATTCTAACGCAAGGGGGTTCAGCCTGAGAGACTGGCACGATTTGGTTGCAATTAAATAATAAACTAAACCAATAGGCACGAATCAGCGAATAGCACACACGTACACAGATAAATACTCGAGACAATAAGAAGATCTGTCCTTATGATTAAGTAGATTGTCACTTGTTTTATTGCTAGTTTTATATAAGTGTATAGTTCGATGCAACGCACCGAGATTAAGTCCTTTCTCGTTGGTTCTAATCTTATCGGCGAGTAAACCCTTAATGATTACTTATGACTATCCTATTTATCTTTCTTCCTACTTTTCTACAGACGATAGAATGCATAGGCGATCTAATAAATAGGCGAGGGCAGAGGCATGGCGACCCGATCAACGCTCAGCTAGACACAGAGGTTATCAATGCACTAAAAAGTCACCAAAGACATCAACATATAAACTTTAATTAATGAGAAAGCGGTTTTAAGGGAGTGCAATCTTTCCGTTGTCATATTACACAAGCCACCAATCTTGATGAATTAAAGTTTACTAACACAATAAAACAAAACTACTTAATGAATTAAACACATGCAGCACCTTCTTACAGCTCTTGTATCTTTGTTTGGGTGTGTCTTGTGCTGCCTATTCGTCTGAATTCGTCCTAGGGTTTCTGTACTTCGGTCTTCTGTCGAACTTCGGAACTCGGAACTCTTAATTCGTCTGGTCTTTGGGGTATTTATAGTTTCTGTCTGGGAAAGATGCGGCGCATCTAGTAAGTAGATGCGGCGCATTGACTAAACTTCGCGTGGGGTCCAAGATTAATATATTCAGGAATATTCGTACACCGCCAGAAGATGTGGCGTAACTCCATAAATAGATGCGGCGCATGTCCTCTTGTATCTTCGATCGTATCTGGTGAAATCTTGATAGTGATGCGCCGTATGTAATAAGTGAGATGCGGCGCATCTGGAGCAGATTTGTCTTAATCTTGTACATTTCAGTAGACTCTTAACTTCTTGCATGTTTTGCTCCATAATTAGTCTAAAATCGCAAAGTTTCACCAAATGCTTGTTTTTACCTGAGAATTACAAAAGTAAACGATTAAGTATCAATCCTCATACATAATATAACAAAACAAGTCAAATTAATAGGATAAATGATAGTAATAAAATGTACTTATTTGAGTTCATCACAATGACGATGGTAATATATTGAATAATACTAAAAACGTTTTCTACAAAGAATTACTTCGAGGCCTTTGATCAAACATGGACATGTATGTACATCGGCATAACTAAAACATTTCATACGATTTCTTAAATTTACAAATGACTGCTAACTTCATTTTTTTGATTACTTTTGTTTTTCTCAAACTATTAGGTGTTTAAGGAATGAGCATGGGCTACTCAAATGTCCTATGCTGACCACATACTTTTTGTGTTCAAGACTATCTATATGTTGAACCAAACGATACAAGACAATACATGCACGTTATGTATTTTATTAGTTATAAATCATTTTTTTATCGCCTCATCCAAATGTTAAACTTATCATTCTCTTCACGAAAGACGAAACCTTTTTATGTTCGTTGTTGTTTCTTACTTTATTCGAGCACGTAACTACATTATGAATAATTTATTTGAAAATCCTGTCAATTTGGCGGGTCTATAAGCTATACATGCTCATCCATCATCATAATAGTTGATCAAATGTAACTATTGAGCAAAAAGTCATTTGTAGATTACTGGTGTAATGTTGTAATGCTACGTATTTATTTGTCTTGAATAAAAAGGGTTGCCAATGATGTACTACTACTACATTTTGTGTCTATGTTGTTCAGTTATCTATGAATGGATTGAGCTTTTAGATTTTGTTAATTATTTTTCCTATTCATTTGTTGTTGCTACGTCATAAACTTTTGAATTAAGCACTAAAAATATAATAATTTTTTTTGCATGTTGATATTTCGATCACAAGTTAAAGCTTTATTTTGTACATTTTTATAAGCCACCCGTGATTTATCACGGGTTTATAGGCTAGTCATAAGTATATTGTAAATACATGTTTACAATACAATATAACCACCATCAATTGATAAGAAGAACATGTACCAGATCTTGTTATAAAGGGGTTTATTTTTCAAAGAAGGGTTCGGAGATTTTGGAGTTATCAAAATATGAGCCTAATAACAGAAACCTAGAAAAATGGTGGCACAACTGAGAGGGGCATACAGTTGCGATGAAGGAGGAGACGAGAATGAAAGGCAAGATTCATTAGAGTTAGGAAGGATAAAGATAATACATTAACTATTTTATTTCTGTATTTAAAAGGGTAAATTATACATAACAAAAAATACGTATTCAAGATAATTAAACTCAAACACGTGTCATCAAACTATACTTAGGTCTGCATTTAGGTCCAACTTATTAAGCCTACTTGTCATTTTTCTTACATAACTCCTTGGTAAAAATAAAGACATCATATGATATTATAGTGTTCTGATTAAACCAAATGAATTGGTTTGTGGATATTATCTTTAAATAACTTAATAAAGGTTCTTTGTAAATAGAGTCATCCAATTTTCATGGAGAATCAGTTTTATAGACAAATCTTGTTGATGATAAGAGACTTAGCTATATGATGTCCTTTCTTATATAACAAAGTAGCAAATTAAAGCTTAAGAACTTTATTTATCATTATTATCATTTCTCAAACTTGAGGTAGTCCATTTACTCATTTGAAACAATGTTTTATACCTCGGGTCAACCAATCATGTTTTATACCTCGGGTCAATCCGGTCGATTCAACCGATTGAACCGAAAACTGGTTAGAAGGTCATGCCGAATGTGGCCGGGTTTTTATTTATCTGAAAACCGGATTGAACCGACGGTTTTTCATTGACCCGGGTCGACCTGGTTTGATAAACCCGGCTGGGTCATGATTTTGTTTTGTTTTTTCTTTTTCTTTTTTTTAAAAAACAAAAACATTTTTATTCCCTCTAAAACTAACAAAACCCTTTTGTCATTTCATTTTCTTTAAAATCAAAACTTGTGTTCGGTTAAATTCTATATTTATATGGACAAAGACAAACATATTATGTTTTTGGAAAGTTTATAATTAAATTGAAAAGTTAAAGTGATGTAACTAACGGGATTAAGTTTTGATGAAATAATAAATTAGAATTATAAATTATTGTTGGTATTATATTTGCTTGATTTAAAAAGTTCATTAATAAATATAGGATTCTAAAAACACAATAAAATCATCTCATTTTTATAAAATAAAACTATAAATCTATTATAAACTAGAACTATGGATTGATTATGTTTACATTTTTTTTGTATTGTAGATATGAAAATTAAAGACTAAAACCCAACTTACCAAGAGTTCATTTGACAAGAGTTCATTTTGTATTATAAACTAGAAGCAAACACATGCGCATTTGACAAGAGTTCAAGACAAAATTCTTCGTTTAAAGGTAGTTTCTCCATGACCATAGCATTGTCATCCGCTATCTGATCATGACATTATCACAAAATAGAAGTCGAAATCGAAAAATCAAACATAAAAACTACACTTTGACATATGAACTACAAGCCGAAGTGTAATGGACCAAGAACACATTCAGGAGGTCGGGGAAACTCGTGATAAAGTTTAAACATGGCATTATTAATAGATTGGCGGAGGTGTATGTGTTTTCTAGAGAAAGAAGTCTAGAACACACACACCCCTCCAAAGAACAAGTGAGAATCCCAACCCTCCTAGTTGTGACTAGGAGGGTATTTATTACAACATTACAAAGTCTAATTTAGCCTATTGTCTAAACTAGTCCTTGTATTTTAAATGCTATTACAATTCCCACATATGACAAAACTTTAAAGTTAACAATCTCTCCCCAAAGTGATGTCATATGGGAATTGCTTACAACGTTCCCTACAAGTAAAATGTAAACCATAAGCACAGAGAATGATCTTCATACTTTATTACTTCGTTCAGCTTGCATGATCTTCTCAGCTGTCATTTCTTTACTTGCAGACGAACCATGTGAGCAAATCTAATTAGGGTTTAATTCAGAATACCCTGAGTGCTCTCCCCTAATTAGTGCTCTCCCCCAAACTGACAGCCTTCCTTATGAGAAGTGTTAGACCCGTTTCCTAGGTGTTGGGACCCCACCCTAGAAGAAAATAGATAAGGGCCTTTCGTGATTGGCTAGTCAACATATGTTGTGTTTTAGTCAAACCCGATAGTCAAAATATGACTAAAGCGGTTATGTAAAATATAATGTGCAACTAAAGGGGCTTAAGTTGCCAAGTGTTAAACATGTTATAAGTGTTATAAGTTAGTTGTGGCTAAAATGAAAGAAAGAGGACTAGAGGGGCCATTGTTGCCATCATCCCAAACTTGTACCTAACTAGTTATAACTAGTCATTTCTAGAATTCTCCACATTGTTTGAGATGGGACTTGAAGTCCGGTTTTTAGTGAGAGGAGAAAAAGGAGGGAACTAGCTAGGTGATGATCCATGAAGAAGATGATGAAGATTATGTGTCTATAGCCTTCCCTCATTAATAATCATCACAAGTAAGTAATCTATGTCTTGTTATAGATGAGAAAGAAAGTGGGGTTTCATCATATGATCAAGATATGATCATATGATGATATGGGTTAGAAAATGGTTATGTTTTGATGGGTTTGGTAACCCTTGTTTATGTAATTGAGTATTATGTGATTAGGTTTTGATTATGTGATGATGATGACCGATGATGATGATGATGATGGAAGCTTATGATGATGATAATGTTCTTGATGTTGTTTAGCTTGGACCAAGGTAAGTAAAATGATGATGGCATGTATTATATGGATGTCTAACATGTATGTGTTATGTATGTTTTGTGGTTAGTGATAAGAGATTGGATATGTGCTTATGTGCTAGGATGAATAAGATCTAAGTGGTGAATTTGGTTGTGATGGTAAGTTGATGTTAGGTGATTATGCAAGAATTAGAGAGTGGAGTAGCTAAGTAAGTGTTTGGAGATATGTGATGCTTATGTGTTTGATTTGAAGTATGATATTATGTGATTATCGTTTTACTTACTAAGCGTAAGCTTATTCTTTTAGTTGTCAACGTTTTGTAGGTTAATGGCGATGAGGATAACTTGGCTTGGATTATAGCATAGGGATTTGGAAGCGGATTCGGGAGATAATAAGCATAGGAGCTAGGTAGAATACCGAGCTTGAGTCAATGTTGTACCCCGAGAGTCTCTTTTATGAGTCCTATAATGTGTGTCAAAGTCGTGTAATGGTTTGGTGGTCTAATGATGTGTCGAGTGTGTTTTAAGTGTTTTTGAGTAATGATAATGGAGTGTTTGGTTTAAGCGTGTTCATACCTATTTTGGATTGTAAACGGGTCAAGTGCCCTTGGAAAACATTGGGTATGTTAATGTAATGCTTTTGGTAAAGTTTGGGTGGTTAACGGTGTGTTCAAGTGCGTTAAGTGGTTTATAGTGAATGTTTAAGGGGGGTGTTTGGCAAAAGGGTAAATGTACCCATTTTGATGTGTAAACGGGTCAAGTGTATATTGGAACATATTATATGTATTAAAGTAATGATTTTGGTTGAGTTTGAAGTGTTGTGAAAGTCGTATGTGGCTTTTGTCATGAAATGGGTCAAAAAGGGGTTATGTGCATGACCCGTCTAATTTGTAAAGCACCATTCCGGGATGTCAAACGGTCAATGTTTTTGTATGAAAATGATGTTTATGATGTGTTAATAAAATCTGGAAAGTTTCATTTAATTGTTGGGTCATAGAAGTTGTCTTTCCGGAAAATGGGTCAAAAAGGATGTTAAAAGTGTTATGCAGTTAAAGGGGTGTTTGGGTGAAGAGTGTTTTTACCCATTGTGGGTAGTAAATCGGGTTGATTGAGTATATAAACGACTTGTATGTTATGTTAATGGCTTTGAGTGAGTTGGCGTGGATGTAAGTCGTCACGGGTCTCTTTTGGTCTTGTGTAGACTACTTTCAGTTTGTGTAGACTACTTTGGTCTGTGTAGACTACTTTGGGTTTGTGTAGACTACTTTGGTCTGTGTAGACTACTTTGGGTTTGTGTAGACTACTTTGGTCTGTGTAGACTACTTTTGGTCTGTGTAGACTACTTTGGTCTGTGTAGACTACTTTTGGTCGGTGTAGACTACTTTGGTCTGTGTAGACTACTTTTAGTCTGAGTAGACTACTTATAGTCTTATCGATATTTAAAGTCTTCTGTTCATGTATGGGTCATGGTTCAAGCGTTTCCGCGTATAAAGTCAAAAAGTTTTAAATTTTTGGTCTAATCGGGCACGGGGTGTAACAACTTGGTATCAAAGCTTCGGTTTAAGTGAATTAGGTTTCCTTTAGGTTGCCTAGTCTTAAACCACTCGTAGACGCGTTAAGTTAAGTTTGAGATAGGCGGGCTAATAGTTTGTGAGTTATAGGATGTGGATGTAGAGTTTGAAACGAATGATGTGATTGTTATATGGGTAGTATGATGGGGACTTAGGGATGTGTCTTGTGTGATATATGTTGTGGGAGACTTGGTGTGTGAGTGATAGGATTACCGTGCACCTCGGGCTGTCTCGGTAATTATTATATGATTATGTGATTATGTGCTATGGTAGTTAGTGAGGGTGAATAGGTGTAATAAGATTGTGTAGTGGGTTATAAGAAATGTGACTAAAAATGAAAGTGCGTAACTTGTATGATAGGGATGATCAAGGCATGGCCTTGTGAGCATTTATATTTAGCATGGTGATCATTAAAGAGGTATTAGAGGCGGGTTAGTGGAGAGTTAAAGTATTAGGAGTATAAGTATGAACATGTGGTGACGTTGAATGTGTGTGGTGAAGAAATGAAATAAAAACATAGGCATAATAAGTTTGTGATGAACTTAGTTACAAATTGAGAAAAAGGCATAGGAGTTGAGTAAATAATGAAATAGAGCGAAATTTCTTAAGTGATAATAGCTAAAATGAGATGAATATGTGTGAAGCTAAGGTGTTGTTATGAAATAATTATATTACGGCTAAGGCGATTAGCTGTAATTATTAATAAATAATGAACGTGTTGTAGTTGACGATCTATGTAAGATCTATATGTAAAGGAAGCGAGTGAGACTAAAAGAAGAGAGATAAGATATGGAAATAAAAATGTGGTGGATTAAAAACGTAAGAAAGAATGAGAGGGGTATGTGTGAGATAAAGAAGTTGTCTTGAGATTATCATATTACGGCGCTGTAATCACTATAATGAATGCATGAGTTACAATTGGTAAAATGTGAGAAGTCTAGATGTAAATCAGTCGAGTGGACTAAAATGTGAAGTAAGAATGTGAAAATGATTAACGAAGGCTAAGAATGCAAGAGGTAAAGTAAAGATGTGAAAATAACTAAGGCGGATTAAAAATGTAAGGAGTGTGTATGAGATAAGGGCGTTGTTCTAAAATTATCATATTACTACTAAGGTGATTAGCGGTAATTACTATAATAAACGAATGTAATAATGTGTGTTTGTGGTGCTTATGGCTTGGATCCGATGTTAAAATGTAAAAGTGGTAAAGTGATGAATGTAATGATCCTTCGAGATGAATGTTAAATGTGGTATCCATCGGGATGCCCAAGTAAAGGAATGTTAAGGAATCCTTCGGGATGAATGTTAAAGATCCTTCGGGATAAAAATGCAATTGCCTTCACAGGCAAAGATTGCCTACATCCTTGGCATGTGTGAAAGTCCTTTCGGAAAAAAAAAATGTTAAAGTAAAGCGGATCCAAGCTAGAAAATAGAAGAATTTAAATATCAAATAAAATATAAAATGAAAATGAAATAATAAAAGTTAGGTTGGGAATTAGGAGTAGTGGTGTTATGTCGGGAGTACATAACCACTAGTTTATATTTCTTGATTTACATCGATTGGGACGCCTCTCCATGTAAATAAGGAATTATAAACGAGTGGGCTATGTGTTGCCGACACGGCACGAGTAGGGTTAGAAAAGTAGAAAGCGAGAGTTTAGAATTCGTAGAAATTTTAAGGACTAAGATAGGAGGATTAGAGTTAGACCATGGCTTTAGTTGAGACTTAGGAGGACATTGATGGAGTGGAGAAATTGTAATGATGATAGGATGGGCCTTGCGGTGTGGTGCAAAAGATGATGAATGAAGATAAAAGAATGTGAACGTATTAGCCGGGTGTGATCATGTAAAGTCAACTAGTACGAGTTTCTTAAGTATCAAGTAGTATAAGAATGAGAGTAGGGGGTAAAGCAAGTGGGATTGTGAAGTGACGATAATAGAGTGGATTAGAATGATGGATAGTTGTAATAAGTATGTTTTGTATTATGTAAAATCTAAGCAGGAGTTGTGTGATATAGAAGTAAGCGGGAGTAATGTGGATTAGGGCATGTGATGTGCTATAGTGTGCATAGAATTGCAAGATCACTTAGATCGTTGAACTAAGTAAACTAGGGGTTAAAGATGTTAGGAATGAGAGGGGTTATGTGACTAGATGTTGGTTAGTAAAGAACGAAAGATTTCGGGGACGAAATCTAAATAAGGGGGGTAGAATTGTTAGACCCGTTTCCTAGGTGTTGGGACCCCACCCTAGAAGAAAATAGATAAGGGCCTTTCGTGATTGGCTAGTCAACATATGTTGTGTTTTAGTCAAACCCGATAGTCAAAATATGACTAAAGCGGTTATGTAAAATATAATGTGCAACTAAAGGGGCTTAAGTTGCCAAGTGTTAAACATGTTATAAGTGTTATAAGTTAGTTGTGGCTAAAATGAAAGAAAGAGGACTAGAGGGGCCATTGTTGCCATCATCCCAAACTTGTACCTAACTAGTTATAAATAGTCATTTCTAAAATTCTCCACATTGTTTGAGATGGGACTTGAAGTCCAGTTTTTAGTGAGAGGAGAAAAAGGAGGGAACTAGCTAGGTGATGATCCATGAAGAAGATGATGAAGATTATGTGTCTATAGCCTTCCCTCATTAATAATCATCACAAGTAAGTAATCTATGTCTTGTTATAGATGAGAAAGAAAGTGGGGTTTCATCATATGATCAAGATATGATCATATGATGATATGGGTTAGAAAATGGTTATGTTTTGATGGGTTTGGTAACCCTTGTTTATGTAATTGAGTATTATGTGATTAGGTTTTGATTATGTGATGATGATGACCGATGATGATGATGATGATGATGATGGAAGCTTATGATGATGATGATGTTCTTGATGTTGTTTAGCTTGGACCAAGGTAAGTAAAATGATGATGGCATGTATTATATGGATGTCTAACATGTATGTGTTATGTATGTTTTGTGGTTAGTGATAAGAGATTGGATATGTGCTTATGTGCTAGGATGAATAAGATCTAAGTGGTGAATTTGGTTGTGATGGTAAGTTGATGTTAGGTGATTATGCAAGAATTAGAGAGTGGAGTAGCTAAGTAAGTGTTTGGAGATATGTGATGCTTATGTGTTTGATTTGAAGTATGATATTATGTGATTATCGTTTTACTTACTAAGCGTAAGCTTATTCTTTTAGTTGTCAACGTTTTGTAGGTTAATGGCGATGAGGATAACTTGGCTTGGATTATAGCATAGGGATTTGGAAGCGGATTCGGGAGATAATAAGCATAGGAGCTAGGTAGAATACCGAGCTTGAGTCAATGTTGTACCCCCGAGAGTCTCTTTTATGAGTCCTATAATGTGTGTCAAAGTCGTGTAATGGTTTGGTGGTCTAATGATGTGTCGAGTGTGTTTTAAGTGTTTTTGAGTAATGATAATGGAGTGTTTGGTTTAAGCGTGTTCATACCTATTTTGGATTGTAAACGGGTCAAGTGCCCTTGGAAAACATTGGGTATGTTAATGTAATGCTTTTGGTAAAGTTTGGGTGGTTAACGGTGTGTTCAAGTGCGTTAAGTGGTTTATAGTGAATGTTTAAGGGGGGTGTTTGGCAAAAGGGTAAATGTACCCATTTTGATGTGTAAACGGGTCAAGTGTATATTGGAACATATTATATGTATTAAAGTAATGATTTTGGTTGGGTTTGAAGTGTTGTGAAAGTCGTATGTGGCTTTTGTCATGAAATGGGTCAAAAAGGGGTTATGTGCATGACCCGTCTAATTTGTAAAGCACCATTCCGGGATGTCAAACGGTCAATGTTTTTGTATGAAAATGATGTTTATGATGTGTTAATGAAATCTGGAAAGTTTCATTTAATTGTTGGGTCATAGAAGTTGTCTTTCCGGAAAATGGGTCAAAAAGGATGTTAAAAGTGTTATGCAGTTAAAGGGGTGTTTGGGTTAAGAGTGTTTTTACCCATTGTGGGTAGTAAATCGGGTTGATTGAGTATATAAACGACTTGTATGTTATGTTAATGGCTTTGAGTGAGTTGGCGTGGATGTAAGTCGTCACGGGTCTCTTTTGGTCTTGTGTAGACTACTTTCAGTTTGTGTAGACTACTTTGGTCTGTGTAGACTACTTTGGGTTTGTGTAGACTACTTTGGTCTGTGTAGACTACTTTGGGTTTGTGTAGACTACTTTGGTCTGTGTAGACTACTTTTGGTCTGTGTAGACTACTTTGGTCTGTGTAGACTACTTTTGGTCGGTGTAGACTACTTTGGTCTGTGTAGACTACTTTTAGTCTGAGTAGACTACTTATAGTCTTATCGATATTTAAAGTCTTCTGTTCATGTATGGGTCATGGTTCAAGCGTTTCCGCGTATAAAGTCAAAAAGTTTTAAATTTTTGGTCTAATCGGGCACGGGGTGTAACAGCCTTCCTTATGAGAAGTGCCCTGAGTGCCTTGAATCTGTTCTCTGTTCGGGGGAATAAAGTATCAACATCTTCATCTCACCAAATGCATCTTAGTTATTTTTCCCATGAGAGATCAGCTCAATCAATACATAACGAACAACCCACAAATGAGGAACTGGATAATTTCTTCGAGTTCATGTACGATGAATACTATGGTGGCGCTTCAAAAAATGCATCTAACCAACATTCCGCTGCATTCACTCAACATCAACAACCACCACCACCACCACCACTAAATCAAGATGCATCCACAACATTCGAAGCTGGCGCACCAACTCCCTCAACATCAACATCATCTACATTTACACCACTATCTCCAGTAATTGAAATTGTTCTACCAAGAATTGATGAGCAAGAACAAAATAATGCTGTGTTAGACGATGACGTCTTTGAAAACCCGTTTGGAACGGAATCTGCTGAATCATCTTCCAGATTACATGAACCGTCTAACACGCAGTCGTTCAGTCCAAGGTACCCTTCAACTCTACAGTGGACAAAAGACCATCCGATAGAACAAGTTATTGGTGAACTCTCAAGACCAATTTAGACGAGAAAACAACTAAACGCCGATTGCGACATGTGCATCTATGTCTGCTCAGTCAGTCTCATAGAACCTAAGAACATTCGGGAAGCAATGACAGATAATGCCTGGATTGAAGCGATGCTGGAAGAACTTCTTCAATTTCAGATCCATGACACCTGCGACTTAAACTTGCACTGTTGTATGACTAAGTACCTATACTGAGCACTACAACGTAACTCCTTAAAGCATAGGTCATTTCATATACCCATCCATCCTTCCTTAACAGTATATGAACACATCTTGAATTATCCACATCTTTGTGTGCCACTGAGTACTACAACGTATATCCTTTAAGTGATAGTTAACTAGGTCTTCGTCCATCCACCCCTTGACCTATGAAAACTAGATAACCCAAGACTTAATCATCGAATGCTCTGTGAGCCGTTTAAGATCGAGCAAGGATCTCGAAGAATCATGCATCCAACCAACCCCGATATCTTCAAGATACTAAGTACACGTACCTGAGATATTCCACTTCAATCTTCAAATAAGTAATAATGAATCATCATCCTTGTAGTCACGGTTGATAACAATCAATTTTGTAGCCATTGTTATTTGATTGTGAATCTTGATCAGGATCTTTTCGGCTATACGTGGTGATTTTGTAGGTGCAGTCCGATAATTTCATTTGTGATTTTGGTGTGAAATATGCCATAAAATGACATTCTAATGATGCTGGAAAAATTTGAGTTTAAGAAATTTTCCCGCCAAAAATTCCCGAAAAATTCGAATTTTGGCCAAAAAAATTTGAATTTTGGGCCAAAATTTTCACTCTTGTACCAGAATTTGAATCTCGCATAAAAATGGACCGTTAAGTCTCTCCTCCGAAAGAAGCTTGAATTGCGAAAGATTTTTGAATTGCGAAAGATTGTTGAATTGCCAAAATTTTCACTCTTGTACCAGAAATTGCGAAGTGAAGGATCAATTGCGAAAGAAGCTTGAATTGCGAAAGATTGTTGAATTGCGAAAGCCAGCATCAATTGCGAGAACACCCCAATTCCGAATCCAATTGCGAGAACTTGCTGGAATTGCGAGACAGACTTGAATTGCGAAACAACCTTGAATTGCGAAACAACCTTGAATTGCGAGACCAGGTTCAATTTCGAAAGTGTTTGAAATTGCAAGACAGTATGGCAATTTCGAAACTTGTAGCAATTTTGAAATAATGTGGCAATTTCGAGACTTGGCAGTTCACCAACTATTTGTCCTTTTGTTACTTGCCCATGCTATGCTCTTACACTCCCATACTTCTCCACTGCCATCTTTCACTAACTTAACTCAATTATTCTTGACCAATAATTGCACTCAAAGAGCAATTAAAAAATCCAAGAACAAATCTTTACAAAATCTTGTTGAATTTTTTCGATCAAAACACTTAGAACACCAAATATTCCAAGCGTTAAATGCAATATACAACAAGAAAACTATGAAATCTTCACAACCCAACTGCTAATAACGAACAAACACAACCTTTAACCATAAAGTTTGTGAACAATTCCCAGAAAAAATCCCAACAGTTCACGTTTTTATGAGACAAAAAAAAAACATGTTAGCCACCAGGTTCGCTCATGATACCAATTGTAATGGACCAAGAACACATTCAGGAGGTCGGGGAAACTCGTGATAAAGTTTAAACATGGCATTATTAATAGATTGACGGAGGTGTATGTGTTTTCTAGAGAGAGAAGTCTAGAACACACACACACCTCCAAAGAACAAGTGAGAATCCCAACCCTTCTAGTTGTGACTAGGAGGGTATTTATTACAACATTACAAAGTCTAATTTAACCTATTGTCTAAACTAGTACGTCCTTGTATTTTAAATACTATTACAATTCTCACATATGACAAAACTTTAAAGCTAACACGAAGACATAGAATCAAAATCTAATCCAACTTACCAAGAGTGGTCCTTTGGACCCAACGTAGGTCCATTTTGCAAGTTAACCACATATCCACTACTTTTAGCTTTTAGCACATACTCCTATGCACCCACACCTTAAAAACGAACTTCAAATTAACCTAGTGCTTTTTTTCTATTCAGACATTTTATATCTGTATCTGAATACCACGTCTGAATCTGAATTAGTGGTCCAAAAGTCTGAATCTGAATTTTTTTAGTCTGTTTGTTTTTATAAAGTGTCTGAATAAACAAAAAAGAATCCTTTCGCTATAAAACAAACCAAAAGACCCTCCATTCATGATTATTAATAAAAAATCAAGACCAAGATGAGTAGATAAGGATTGAAAAGAAGTAGGTGTAAAGTTTAAGTTTTTCAGATGTAATTAGACATATTCAAATGTCTGAATGAATCAGACCCTATTCAGATGTATTCAGACTTCAGATGTCTGAATAAACAAACAGTCTGAATCTGAAAATGTCTAGACCGAATCAGACTTCAGACGTATTCAGATCTGAATGAGCCGAAACGAACAAATTACCCTAGTCTTTTTTTCTATGTGGACCCTACACGTACGTAAGAACCAATCAATATAGTTTAGTCATGCTCCCTAAAAATACGGTGTCACTGGATGAGAACAAATCTTACTATATATAACTTACTATGTAAAGTTTGACGATGCAGTCGAATATGTCTTTTGAAAAGCTTTTTGGGGTCCATGTTTGACGATGCAAATGGAGTTAACTAGAATCGTTCAAGATTTTCTATCTATATCTACAGGTTCGAAAAGATAAGAGAAATACCACAATCCATCACGCCAACAATGACATCTTTCCCATATTAAGATCTGTATAACAAGTCTTGTCTATCCATTTTGGTAGGCTTTAATTCTTCATCTAAGCCTGCAAATTCCCATGATCTTGTGGTATGCAATGAATACTCCCTTTCGTGGCTTGGGGTCACCATCACCACCTCCTCCATATTTGGTAAAAACAAAGTGATCGAGTGCCAATTATAAGCTTCATGCATTTAAAGCGTCTTATTATTTTCACGATACAAGGAAAAACAGCATAAGTAACTAAGACAAGTGTTAACTTTTGTTAAATGTCTGTCATGTTATAAAACTACAAGGCCAAATGGATGTTATGTGACAAAAATATATGTTTTCCATTCAACTCATTAAAAAAACAAAGAACTAGATAAGATTGTTATTCTAACTAATGTCTTTTTGTTTGGATCATATATCTATCAATGATGGTGTTATTTACTATAATTGTCAACAATCTGATTTATTTATTAGTTAATAGTTATATTACATCAGCAGTCATGTTTTACTAAAACATGTATATAAAAAAGATAGTTTGATAGCTACTAGTTAATTAAATGTCATTTTTCATGATATAAAATAAAAGATATGATAAGGGGCGTCCCATGAATTTATAAAAATTTTTATGGCCCTGAACGAAATTAAATAATGAGTAAACTACAAAATACATCCCTGTGGTTTGGTCAAATTCACACGATACATCCTTCCCAAAAAAGTTGCGCCATACACATCCCTCCGTTAGTAAAAGTTAAACACCATACATCCACGAGGACGAACGGTGCAAACATTGTGTCGTTAAGTTGGACACGTGGCAGTTAACTCTTTTTAAGCAAGGGTAATTTAGTCCTTTCACCCCTCTTCTTCTACAAATCCACATCCAGTAACACAAATCCACAAACACAAACACAAATCCAGAAACACAAACACAAATCCAGAAACACAAAAACGCAAACACAAATCCAGAAACACAAACACAAATCCAGAAACACAAACACAAACCACAAACATTACTGTTAAATTACAAGAATCCGTTCTTTGAATCAAAAATCCGTAAGTTGTTTCGTGATCCTTGTTAAATTACAAGAAATGGTTTTTATTTGTTTATCAATCCAACGGGTAGATTGTTCAAATTTTGATTCATAGGGTTTAGGGTTTATGTCGATTTGGGGTTAATCGATTGAGGGTGTTTATGGTGGATTTTTTTGGTGGGTTTTGTTCATTTATATGATCTTAACATGTTCCCAATCACCAATTGTAACCAGAAACACGATTGAATGATTTTTTGAATTTTAGGGTTTAAGGTCGGTTTGGGGAATTTTGATTGTGCTTATTTGAGTCTAATTAAGTAAAGGGGTTTTGTTTAGGATCATTATATGTGCATTTCTTCTAAATTAATTGGATTAATACTGTGATTTGCATGCAATTCGATTTTGAGGTGTTCTTGAGTTTTCGAATAGTCATGAACATGTGTGGAAATTGTTTGATGTTTTCCAGTAATGATTAGTACGTTCATAGGGATGCGTTGGCATGAGTTATACAAGATCTGAATCAGTATTTAGGCTATTAGAAATTATTGTTAATTTCTCATTAACGGTACAAATTAGTCAGTTGGATTTGTGTTTCTGGATTTGTGATTTGTGTTTGTGTTTCTGGATTTTGTGTTTGTGTTTGTGGATTTGTGTTACTGGATGTGGATTTGTAGAAGAAGAGGGGTGAAAGGACTAAATTACCCTTGCCTAAAAAAAGATAACTGCCACGTGTCCAACTTAACGAGACAATGTTTGCACCGTTCGTCCTCTTGGATGTATTGTGTTTGACTTTTACTAACGGAGGGATGTGTATGGCGCAAATTTTTTGGGAGGGATGTATCGTGTGAAATTGACCAAACCACAGGGATGTATTTTGTAGTTTACTCATTAAATAATGAGGCATTTCGATAAAGAATATTATATATAAAGTGTCACCGTTTATAAATATAATTCAATTAGTAATTTAAACGTTCAAACATATTACTCATTTAAGATATTTTCTCATCTAAATACTTTATTTTCGTGAATAGGTAGTGGAGTTTGGTAAGTTTACTATATTACCCTTGGTTGAAATTAATATTACAAACTTTAATGAAGTATTAATTAATTGGTTAAGGGTAAACTTGTCATTTGGCAAAAAAGTAAGAGAGATAAAGTAGTGATAGTGATGTTTTTCTAAAAGAATGTGCTTTTTGTTATGAGACTATAATTTTGGGACGAGAGGGAGTATAATATTTGAAATAAAAAACCAAATATTAACTTTAAAAGGTAAATTTATTTTCTCAAAATAGCTTATTGGTGAGTAGCAAGTGATCGACAGACTACTAATTATTCACATGACAAATATTTTGTTGTAAAACGAGAGAGCACATGCATGGTGGCCTTTCCTTTACAACAAACATATAGTGTCTTTATGTAGTTTGTGACGATTATGTAACTCTCACATACGCAAGTAGTGACAAATTCAGTATCACATGATACACAAAGTGTACGAGTACTAGATCGAGTGGTGGTGATTTACCGGAGAGTTGAGAGGCTTCGTCGCTGGTAAGCAAGGCGGCAAAACCGTTGATGCTATGCTTGTAGCTGTAAAGAAGACAAGGTCGAACTTCTTCTTCATGTTTTTTGACAGAGAATAGGTAAGAAAGATGGTTTTCTTCGATTTCTTGTAAAGTTTTCTCTCCATTATCTTCATTATGTCTCAAGTACACTATGTACACCTGCTCAAATTAACGAAACCAATCAAACACGCACGAGAATGACTACAATATACCCATTGTAGCATTATTATCGACTCAAGAATTTGTTTGTACCAAACAACTAATATCATCGTGAGTGTACATGCTGTAAATTATGGTTTATAGACACAAGATCTAAGCAAGTCAATATTGTAATTTAAATAACTTGACAATCAAATAAATAAATAAACACATCAAAGAGCATATAGCGGAAGCAGGATCGAATATTTAACACATACAAAGAAAACCGAATAATAAATGGTTACATACCTTTTGATCCTAGCCAAACAAGGATCGAACTAGAACTCTTCTTCTTGATCTAACAAATAGGATTACCGTGAAACCCCTTACCGTTTTGTTTCATAATCCAAGATAAATAACTAAAGTAAGTTATTACCGAACTCTTGTACACACGTACTATAACCAATCAAGTATTGATGCTAGTGAATGAACACGTTTTAAACCAAAACTAATTTTGTTTAATTGAAAGTAATCGATCTACTTGGAAAAGAAGGTGATCGACTGGAATTTTAGAACAAGAGAGGAAGAACAAATTTTAGGGTTATTGTATTGCACAAGGTAGAAAAACAATAACCCTTCAATTTGTATTTATAGGCAAAACCTATCTTGGAGCCTAAGTTGTTACATTGGGTCGACAAGGGTTGTGAAACCCATAGCCCAAACCGGCCACCCCTTTGAATGGGGTTTCTAGATCCTTCTTTTGCTCCAAATTTCACTAACGGTCCTCCCTTTATTCTCTAACGGTCGTTAGTCAGTTCCGTTAATTACTTAACGTCCGTTAGTCCTCATTTCGTGTCCAAAGAATTAAAAAACATAACTATTATATATATTAATTATTTACTTAATCATTCATACGTAAAGTGTGCAATCCCTCGGTCCCGTGTTCGAAACTAGTCATACACGATAATATTTTTCCATTAAAAGGCAGGATTCATTAGAGTTAGGAAGGATAAAGATAATACATTAACTATTTTATTTATGTATTTAAAAGAGTAAATTACATGGTTGGTCCCTGTGGTTTGTCCAAAATAACAACTTTAGTCCCTCGAAGTTTAAAGTTGCATTGGTAGTCCCTAAGTAGGTAAACAAATAACACCACAGGTCCCTTGGTTAAACTGGTGTTAACTAGGTTAGTTAAAATTTACGGTTAGCCCCCTTTGGTTAAATAGCGCTGCATCGTTAATCCTTTTACTTAACGGCTGTTATAATTTACTTAACGGCTTTTATAATTTACGTTTTCGCCCGTTTTCTTTCATTTTCATACGTTTTTGTCCCTTTTTTTTTACGTTTTCTCCCGTTTTGGTCCAATTTTTTAAAGTTTTCGTCCTTTTTTTACGTTTTCGCCCGTTTTCTTACATTTTCGCCTGTTTTTGTCCTTTTTTTACGTTTTCGCCCGTTTTTGTCCATTTTTTTACGTTTTTGTCCATTTTCTTACGTTTTCAGCCCGTTTTTGTCCATTTTTTTATGTTTTCGCCCGTTTTTGTCTTTTTTTTACGTTTTCGCCCGTTTTTGTCCATTTTTTTACGTTTTCGCCCGTTTTTGTCCATTTTTTTATGTTTTCGCCCGTTTTTGTCTTTTTTTTTACGTTTTCGCCCGTTTTTTCCTTATTTTTTTTAACGTTTTCGCATGTTTTTTCCTTATTTCGCCCGTTTTTGTCCATTTTTTTTACGTTTTCCCCGTTTTTTGTCCCTTTTTTTACGTTTTCGCCCGTTTTTGTCTTTTTTTTTTTACGTTTTTCGCCTTTTTTACTTTTTTGTCCATTTTTTTACGTTTTCGTCCGTTTTAGTCCTTTTTTTTACGTTTTCTCCTGTTTTTGTCCCTTTTTTTTACGTTTTCGCACGTTTTAGTCTGTTTTTTTACGTTTTCTCCTGTTTTTGTCCTTTTTTTTACGTTTTGGTCCGTTTTTTTTTACGTTTTCTCCTGTTTTTTCCTTTTTTTTACGTTTTCGCACGTTTTAGTCCCTTTTTTTACGTTTTCGCCCGTTTTTGTCCCTATTTTTACGTTTTCGCCCGTTTTGGTCCAATTTTTTAAGGTTTTCGTCATTTTTTTACGTTTTCGCTCGTTTTCTTACATTTTCGCCTGTTTTTGTCCATTTTTTTTACGTTTTTGCCCATTTTTGTCCATTTTTATACGTAAAAAATGGACAAAAATGGGCGAAAACGTAAAAAAATGGACAAAAAGGACGAAAACGTAAAATGAAACAAAAACGGACGAAAACGTAAAAAAATGGACAAAAACGGGCGAAAACGTAAAAAAAAGAACAAAAACAGGCGAAAATGTAAGAAAAACGGGCGAAAACGTAAAAAAAGGACGAAAACTTTAAAAATTGGACCAAAACGGGCGAAAACGTAAAAAAAGGGACAAAAACGGGCTGAAAACGTAAAAAAAGGGACTAAAACGTGCGAAAACGTAAAAAAAGGGAAAAATAACAGGAGAAAACGTAAAAAAATGGACTAAAACGGGCGAAAACGTAAAAAAAGGGACAAAAACAGGAGAAAACGTAAAAAAAGGACTAAAACGTGCGAAAACGTAAAAAAAGGGATAAAAACAAGAGAAAACGTAAAAAAAAAGGGACTAAAAACGGACAAAACGTAAAAAAATGGACAAAAACGTGCGGAAAACGTAAAAAAAAGGACAAAACGTAAAAAAATGGACAAAAACGGGGGAAAACGTAAAAAAAAGGAACAAAGACGGGCGAAAACGTAAAAAAATGGACAAAAACGGGCGAAAACGTTAAAAAAGGGAAAAAAACAGGAGAAAACGTAAAAAAAAAGGGACAAAAACGGGCGAAATAAGGAAAAAAACGTGCGAAAACGTTAAAAAAAAAAAAAAAAAACGGGCGAAAACGTTAAAAAAAGGACAAAAACGGGCGAAAACATAAAAAAATGGACAAAAACGGGCGAAAACGTAAAAAAATGGACAAAAACGGACGAAAACGTAAAAAAATGGACAAAAACGGGCGAAAACGTAAAAAAAAGGAACAAAAACGGGCGAAAACGTAAAAAATGGACAAAAACGGGCGAAAACGTTAAAAAAGGGAAAAAACAGGAGAAAACGTAAAAAAAAAAAGGACAAAAACGGGCGAAAATGTAAGAAAACGGGCGAAAACGTAAAAAAAGGACGAAAACTTTAAAAAATTGGACCAAAACGGGCGAAAACGTAAAAAAAAACGGACAAAAACGTATGAAAATGAAAGAAAATGGGCGAAAACGTAAATTATAAAAGCCGTTAAGTAAATTATAACAGCCGTTAAGTAAAAGGATTAACGATGCAGCGCTATTTAACCAAAGGGGGCTAACCCGTAAATTTTAACTAACCTAGTTAACACCAGTTTAACCAAGGGACCTGTGGTGTTATTTGTTTACCTACTTAGGGACTACCAATGCAACTTTAAACTTTGAGGGACTAAAGTTGTTATTTTGGACAAACCACAGGGACCAACCATGTAATTTACTCTTTCTGTATTTAAAAGGGTAAATTAGACGTAACAAAAAATACGTATTCTAGATAATTAAACTCAAACACGTGTCATCAAACTATACTTAGGTCTGCTTTTAGGTCCAACTTATTAAGCCTACTTGTCATTTTTCTTACATAACTCCTTGGTAAAAATAAAGACATCATATGATATTATAGTGTTCTGATCAATGTTTTAAAAACCGGATTTTTCATCGAACCGGTCGGCTAGCCGGAGGCCGGTCGAACCGGTTGAACCGGACCGGCCAAACCGGAACAAAAAAAAAAAAAAAAAATTCAAAACCGGTTGAACCGGACCGGTCGAACCGGAAAAACCGGCCGGTTATGAACAGTGAACGGGATTATAAAAAACTGGCCGACCAGCCGGACACCGGTCGAACCGGCCGGTCCGGTCCGGTTTTTAAAACACTGGTTCTGATTAAACCAAATGAATTGGTTTGTGGATATTATCTTTAAATAACTTAATAAAGGTTCTTTGTAAATAGAGTCATCCAATTTTCAAGGAGAGTCAGTTTTATAGACAAATCTTGTTGATGATAAGAGACTTAGCTATATGATGTCCTTTCTTATATAACAAAGTAGCAAATTAAAGCTTAAGAACTTTATTTATCATTATTATCATTTCTCAAACTTGAGGTAGTCCATTTACTCATTTGAAACAATGTTTTATACCTCGGGTCAACCAATCATGTTTTATACCTCGGGTCAATCCGGTCGATTCAACCGATTGAACCGAAAACTGGTTAGAAGGTCATGCCGAATGTGGCCGGGTTTTTATTTATCTGAAAACCGGATTGAACCGACGGTTTTTCATTGACCCGGGTCGACCTGGTTTGATAAACCCGGCTGGGTCATGATTTTGTTTTGTTTTTTCTTTTTCTTTTTTTTTTTAAAAAACAAAAACATTTTTATTCCCTCTAAAACTAACAAAACCCTTTTGTCATTTCATTTTCTTTAAAATCAAAACTTGTGTTCGGTTAAATTCTATATTTATATGGAAAAAGACAAACATATTATGTTTTTGGAAAGTTTATAATTAAATTGAAAAGTTAAAGTGATGTAACTAACGGGATTAAGTTTTGATGAAATAATAAATTAGAATTATAAATTATTGTTGGTATTATATTTGCTTGATTTAAAAAGTTCATTAATAAATATAGGATTCTAAAAACACAATAAAATCATCTCATTTTTATAAAATAGAACTATAAATCTATTATAAACTAGAACTATAGATTGATTATGATTGCATTTTTTTGTATTGTAGATATGAAAATTAAAGATTAAAACCCAACAAAGTCATCTCATTTTTATCGGTTCAATTGAACGTAAGTTCGAGATTAGACAAATACATACTATCCAAATTGTTATGAAAAGTATACATATGTATAGAGTCGGTTCAACTATCAGTTCAACCCGATGGTTGAACCAGTGACCTTGTGAACCAGCGATTTAACCAGGTCAATTTAAAAACCATGTTTTTAAAAAGTTATATAACTTTTGCAATGTTATTGGGCGTAGAATCTAATCTATAGATACGAACTTTATAAAAGTGAAAGCTATACGAAGAAGAAGGATCCAAGTGAGATACCCCACTCCACCCTCAATCTTGCATGCCATTACGCTTCAATCCCCTCTATCACTTGATCCGAGTCAAAGTGGGCCAATGCAAAGGACCACCCGTGCTCCTTTTCTCGTTTCTAATATTCTCTTTTTAACTCGTTATGTAGAAGTCCAAGTGTATTATGATAGAAAGCAAACAAAAGCGCATTGGACAAGAGTTCAAGACAAAATTCTTTGTTTAAAGGTAGTTTCTCGATGACCATTGCATTGTCATCCGCTCTCTGATCATGACATTATCACAAAATGGAAGTCGAAATAGAAAACTCAAACATAAAAACTACACTTTGACATATGAAATACAAGCCGATGACATAGAATCAAAATCTAATCCAACTTACCAAGAGTGGTCCTTTGGACCCAACCTAGGTCCATTTTGCAAGTTAACCACATATCCACTACTTGTAGCTTTTAGCACATACTCCTGTGCACCCACACCTTAAAAACGAACTTCAAACCTAGTATTTTTTTCTATGTGGACCCTACATGTACGTAAGAACCAATCAATATAGTTTAGTCATTCTCCCTAAAAATAGGGTGTCACTGGATGAGATCAAATCTTACTATATATAACTTACTATGTAAAGTTTGTTAAGAAAAATGAAAGTGATCATGAAAAGGAAGTAAGTAAGCTCCGAAAGATAGTGACGGACCCGTCATCTTAAAACTTTTTTGTCACTAGAAAACCTTTTGTCACACTTTTTTTATATGCTTATGCGATGTTTTTGTCACAAGAAAACTTTTTTCAGGTAACTCTAAAATAATGGAGGGACACATGGTAATTTTACTCTATACACGATATATATGTGTTTGCACCATGGATATGTCGCAAATAATCCATGTTAAGCGGTCCGTTTTCGTGAGTTTCCTTTAGTGTAAAACCGGTGGCTTCCATGAAAAACATACTTCTTAAACTTATTTTCGGTATATCCTTTTCAAATTACAGAACCTCAAGTTCTTATTTGTTTCATTGTCCCATTTTGGACCAAATTGATTCATCACTAAAACCCGGGGCTGTCAGTCTTTTATATTATTTTCCTGTTCTGTTTATATCTGCATTCGGTTTGGTCGCATTTCATCTTATAAATATCCCCAATCCATGATATATACCAATCTTTTAAACATGCCCAATTGAAACAACAAATGTTTCTTTCATAAATTTGAATCCTGCTTGTGAAACAATAGCAATACATATGAGACGAATAACCTCAAGTTCCTTAAAAACTGTCAAAACTGAAATGTAAAGATACCGACGGCCTTGGACAAAAAAGCACACAAAAAAAAAAAAAAAAAAAAAAACCTTGTAATATTGTTCCCAAAATTTCCCTCAGAGAAAAAACCCGTTAAGGCCTAAGAGATATAGCTAAGTTCATGACCTCCAACTTACTTCCTTATATCTATAACTACCCTAATCTGCTTTCTACCTATCAAATCAGTCTGCAAGATTCTTCAACAAAGCCACCACATCAGCTGCAGAACTCAAGAGATACCTTGCATTTGACCGCTTCCTTCCAACTGCACACGAGAAGTAGTTGTCACCTTGGAGATCCAGCACTGATGAACCGTTGTTGGATGCATGTGTTTGCATTGATCCATTGTTAGTGCAGCCACTATCACTTTCTGAAGTTATAATGGACTCGTCATCAAATTTGGCTATCTCTTCCGAATAATTCGAAGAAAGACCAGGACTCCCAAAACTTGAGGTTGGTGTTAGTGCAGGCAGTTCAGGTTCAAAAAATGTGAATATATCTTCATCCTAAGCAATAATAAACACAAGGTCAAATGAGCAAATTGCGTCTAAGTCGATGTTAAATTCGAAAAATTCAAATAATCATTTACTAGAAAGTCAACTGATGCAATATTAGTGCAGGTACCTTTTGAAGGAAATGACCAACACAGAGTACATAGTCGATTGGAGACTTCATATCTTTTTCATGTATAATCTGACCTAAAAGGCCACTTACGCCCACACCCTAAACAAATATTGAAATAACAGTTAAAGATCATCGTGGGTTCATGAGATTATACAGCCACACGAAAAGGGTGATGAAAAAGTTCAAACCTTGGTGACTCCATTAGCTCGAACCTCAACTGATCTCCCACCTTGAACAACTTCTACTGAAGCATTTGATATTGGTCCAGTCCACAAATGCTGCAGCATGTCCCTTGCTTGAAGCCTTCCAAACTCGATATCTTTCATAATATATCAACCCAAAGGTTAATAATGTAAGAACTTGAGGTCACAAACCTAACAAAACATAGTAAATATGAAGTGGAACGTTGGGTACTAACCTGCATACTTATAGTTCCAAACAATTGATGTCTCACGAAGCTCATAGTAAGACCGTGGAGTTCTCTCAGTGAAGTACTCAAAGACATCCTGTGAAGTGGAAACCAACATCAGTTTGCAAAATTACCAAAAATAGAAGGAAAATAAAGTTAAAAATGGACACACACCTTCACGCTTTCGATCCAATCTAAATTTATATTATCGGTCAAGTTTTGTAGCCATTTCTTGTTAGCTGTTCTTAAAAACACACCATGCTCAGCTGCAAGCCATATATTGAAGTCTTCAAAGTTCTGCAGAAACATTGAGTCAGCAAAAGGGTACTTGCTAGAAACGAGACTATAAAAACAAATTATACAGAATCGTTTCTACCTCATCAAGGACAGATCGATGGCTTCCACTTACGACAACAACCGTTGTCCTTGGATCATCACAAAGCTTCTTTAGAGGCTCTTTTAACTCAGGGTGGAGGTGTAGCTCCATTTCTTTGAACTGATCTATCCTTCTGTCAGGAGCATTCACTGGTTCGGTTATTGTTGCATTGAATCCCTGTAAAGTGCACAATAAGACACTGGTATGAAAAACTGTACAAAAAGGCCATTTTTGATATTTAATGCTGTATATATATAATATACAATTAGATGTTAATTCTTTAGAAATTATTAACTAAATTGGCTAAAAATGACATTTTTGAGTGGAACATAGTGAGAAAAAGAAAACCAAAAGATTAGATACCAATATGAGCAAACGGTTGTTGGAAGAATGATAGCGGTCAATTGCACGTTCAGTTTGAAGCAGAGGTGGAATCTGTGTGGTTCTCAATTCAGCTTCCACGACCGTATCATTAAGTTCGCTACATGCAGAAAGAAATATAATTACAGAAAAAGAAAGATACAGAAGAACAAAAAAGAGAATAAATAAATAAAATTATACACAAACCTGACAAAAGTTTCAGCCCATTCTTGAGATGTATGAGTAGTGACATGCATGTAGTTATGATTGTGTCGTTTTTCCCTCTCATCAGATGGCATGTTCAGAGCATAGGAAATTGAAGAAGCTACTTCCGTCACATTCCACGGATTCACCAAAAGTGCCCCTGCACCAAGAGACTGTGCTGCTCCTGCAAACTATGTAAATGCAACAAAGAAATGATTACACACGGAAAAGCCAAAAAATAATATTAAGGGAGATTAGTGAAGATGATTTAGTACCTCACTTAGAATCAAAACGCCTTTCTTTGAAGCTTGGCAGGCTACAAATTCATAGCTCACAAGATTCATTCCGTCCCTTAGAGATGTAATGAGTGCCACATCTATTCTCACACGAGTAAAGCATACTAAGTGTTATAGAAAGACCATTATATAACATAACATTGGAAATCAAGAGTTTAAGACTATACCAGTAACGGCATAGAGTGCGCATAAGGCATGAAAGTCAAGTGATCGATCCTGTAGAATGCCATAAGAAAGTATTTTTAAACAAAATCTTGAATAAGGAAGATTTATACTTGGATTTGTATTCAGTTGAATCAATGAGAGTACCAGATGATGAATTGGGACGGTTGTGAGTGTCCCGAATTTTCCATTAATCCGTCCAACAATTTCATGAACTTGACACGTAAGCTTTTGATCTGTCAAAGAAACAGAACATACTCATGAGGTCATGATCAATAAACCAACATAGCAATAAATCAGTCAATATAGTCAAACATACACTCAGGGACGTCTGTTCTTGTTGGCACAGCAATTTGAAGCAAAACTACTTTATCACGCCAATTTGGATTGTCTTCAAGGAACTTTTCAAATGCTAGTAGCTTTTGTGGAATTCCCTTGATCATGTCAAGGCGATCAACTCCTAGCATCACCTGTAAGACTAAACACTTAATTTCTGCAACTTTTCTATATAAATCTGCATTAAACTTTAAAGAAAACAAGCAAATGAACAATCTTTGCTCACCTTTCGACCAGCAAATCTCTCTTGAAATTCCTTTATGTGATTCTTGACTTGAGGAAGTTGTATGGCTCTTGTAAATCTATCTGAATCTATCCCAATGGGAAACTGCGGTTTTCAAGTTACAACATTTATTGTTAGCAGCTTTAAGATTATAAAACATCTGTAAGTATAGAAACGAATAACTCAATAAGCTCAGTAAATCATAAGTAAATATACCGCAGCTACACGAGTAAGTCTCCCTTGATCTTCCACGCCTTCTGGGGTACCCTCAAGCCCAAGAATACGAGTGCAAGCACTCATAAAATGCCTTGCATAATCATAAGTGTGAAATCTGAATAAAGAAAAGGAAATGATCAGTTACTGGGTTGACATAAATAGTATGCGAATGATTAATACTTTTTTGGTCATTACCCGACTAAATCAGCTGCAAGAACGGCTGTAAGCAGTTCTGATCGAGACGGCATTGTCCTATGGATCTCAGAGGATGGGAATGGAGTATGCAGAAACCAGCCAACTTTCATATTTGGGTTCGCTTCTTTTAGACACTTTGGAAGAAACATAAGATGGTAGTCATGACACCAAACAATATCTCCTTCTTGATAATGTTCATTAACTACATCAGCAAACATTTGATTCGCCTTCTTGTAGGCTTCGAATTGTGACTCAAAGCTACAGATAGTTGCAAGCCAATCCTCTTGGGGAAGACCAAGGTAATGAAAGAGTGGCCAAAGGATATTGTTACAGTAACCATTGTAATACAGATTAACAAGATCTTCATCAAGAAAAACAGGAACACATCTCTGCATAATGCATATTAACAAAACGTTTACAAAAGATTATACTTTTGGTAACTATGAGTATTAATGATTTATGATTATCAGATTATGTCTTTGGATATATAACTAACCTTTTCAGCTAAAGATTCAGTAAGTGATTTCTGTCCAATTTCATCAGGTACATTTACACCAGCCCATCCAATCCATCTTGTTTCGAATTCCGTTATGCCTTCGCGAAAATAACAAAATGTTAGAATCCCATCAGTATTAAACAATTCGTCAATAATGTTTTCATCTATATATTCTCCATTTTGTAACGAACAGATAGAAAAATAACTTACCCAAAAGTGCACTGACTAAGCCGCCAGCACTCACATCAAGTTGCCAAGATGCCTCACCCTTCCTAACAGCGGATACAGGAAGGCGATTGGCTACAACCAATAGCCGTTGTTTGAAAGGTCTATTCTCATATTCACTGCTAACTATCTTGCATGCTTTGACTCCATTCACCAACTCTTCTTCAGAAGTCAAGCTATCAGTTGTGGATGTAAGATCATCCTTATTACTACCGTCCATAGCTCCATTAGTATGAACATCCTCATGGTGAGATTTCAATGATTTCCTTAACTCTCTTTCCTTAATGAGTCTTTCAAGCCTAGTCTGAAGTACTGTTGACGTATTGTTGTAGTCGTCTACAAGCCTATTCGATTTCTTCAATTCATTCTACAATTCAAGAAAACGTTTAATATCAAAATCAGGTTTTCGCTATATTAACAAGTTACATTACTTGAGAAAGCGGTTTTAGCTAACGTAATCAATAAAGAAATCAGATAATAAAAATTAAATGGTCTCTATCCAAACACTCAAAGTGCAATAATCAGGTTAAAAAGGCAATATTAAAGACATTAATAAACTTGTAAATCATACACTTATCTTCAAACAAAACTATGTACATTGTAGACCAAATTTAAGTGAAAGAAACAAAATTCACAACTCAAACACTCATTGGTTATACAGAACTCTAACCAATACATAACATTAGATATACTACACAAATCAACATACAGATATTGGGCAACATTAATTATAAACTTACACAAGAAAGTAAATAACAACTACTTCAAGAAATCCAAGATTCTTCCAAAACTCAAATCCAAATAAAAAACCAACTCAAACCCACATTTCAAAATCAAAAACCCATCAAACCATGAACTGGGCTTGCAAAAAAGATTCAAGAAACAAGAATTTAAAAAATCTTTATTACTCATAAAAACAATATAAAAAAAGGGTTCTTGATGTCATACCAAATCGTGTTCAAGACTGGTGATCTCTTCAGATGAGTTTAACTTCTGCATTGTTGTTTTGTTTCAAATAACAAAACCCTAAAGTGATGATGATATTGTGTAAGGTTCGTATCCATTTAATATATATAGACACGAGAAGATTTGCTAAAAATGGTTAAAAATATTGTGATGAGGAAAGTCAATACTGAAAACCTCTTTCCATGTATGAAACGCTTCGACTTTATAAATCTCTTCCATAAATGAAACAACTTATATATTTAACCGTATATATCATTTTCTGTGTGTTTTTTTAGTGTGTTTGTGTGTGTGTTGAGGGTTCTTTTTAGTTCAGAAAGTACAAGGCTTTAAGCCATGCAGAGATGTTGTGTGGAAAAAAAAATTATAATAAAAAATATATATTTTATTAAAGCAAATTAATAGTAACTCGTATTTTTTATTTTTAGATCATAGTAACTCGTATTTTTTATTTTGATATTTACTTTTCCATTAATAATGATTTTATCCATATTAATTCATAACCATGTGCATACTTTTCTAAAAAAATTATGTAGAAAATTTAAAACTCTTATAGTTATCATACACGTGTATGCATGAGTTTTTACATAAGTGTTTCATCATGTATTAATGTCGATTAATAACCGTGTCATATGTTTAATATTTATTACCTTTTTTTTTTTTTTACAAAATCGATACATATATTTTTAGGATAAAGTCCTCTCAAGTTCAAGTTAAACATCATAGATCATGTTAGTGTTATTTTAATTTGATTTAACATTCTTTGAACACTTTTTGCAATTCTCGTATTTTTAGGATAAAGTCCTCTCAAGTTCAAGTTAAACATCATAGATCATGTTAGTGTTATTTTAATTTGATTTAACATTCTTTGAACACTTTTTGCAATTCTCGTATTAAAATTTAAATAAGAGATATATAAAAGAGAACATAAGGCGTGGTTTTGTGCTACAGGGAATTCATCTATAGTGTTTTGTGAGGGAGTGCACAGGAAAATCTACAGTAACCCGATTATAATATTCCTCCCTCTCCCACATTTTCCACCCGATTATAATATTCCCACAGATTCCTGGAAATAGGTTGGTGATGTCTTTTTAGCTTGATGTGTTATTAGTATGCGGTTAAGATAGTAATGTTGTTAGTTTTGAATTTCTGCATTTTGGTTAGCAATAAGTGAGTGTTTGGGCTTACTAATTTTTTCTGCTTATGCACTTGACATAAGTCCAGGAAAATGGTGTTTGGATTTGCTTACCGTGTAAAAAGAGTTTGATTAGTACAAAAAATTAATAACTTTACTGTTGTTTAACACAAAATTGGTAAGATTACATCACTGAAAGTGTCTCAAAATAATTTTATGGCAACAGAAATCAATAATTTTAGAATAATCTTGGATGAGATGGCCATCTAAAGTTCATTATAATCGGTGTAAACACTTATTCATTGTGCACTCCCTTCTTCTATATCAACTATTATATTGCACTTATGTATGAGATTCCACACGATGTACAGATAAGACACATTGTCTTATGAATTAAACAATTAAAAAGAAATCAAAGAATCGTTCAGTTTACTCTACTAGAGTGAACTTTTGTAGGGGGTGAATGCACATATTATTAATATGAGGTTTTCTGGGGACATTGTGTTAGAGTTAATGGAACACTCGATATGAGATATTCAGGCGGTATTGCTAATTTTAACTGTTGGAATACATAATCTACTTTGGTATATCCTTTATATCAGGTAATTGCATTTTTCGTATTAAAGTTATTGAATTATTCGATTTTCTGTCCAAGGATACACATTTTTTTGTGGTTTTTTTTTCTCTTACTGGTAATGCATGCTATATAGTTTTATAATACTTTTTAGGTCATTAAAAACAAAGGCGAGTGTAGTTTAACATATCTGTGATTGTAAATGCAATAGTACCTAGCTTATCCAGTATTATACCAAAATCTTAGTTGGTGGTTTTTGTCTGGTCTGTGTAATTTTTTAGCTAAAGTATTTACATTCCTTTAAAGCTCCAATCTTTATGTCAAAATATTTGGATAAATTGTGATATTTCTTCGAAACTATCCTTGCAAGCCATCAAATGATCGCAGTAGCAAAAGTGGGATACAGAGCAGTTGCACCAGATTACAAGCTTACAGATGATATGGACCATCCGACATCTCTGATGAACCCAAGCAGACCTCCTTCGTTGACTTGATTAAAGGTACTGCGTCCATACTAGATCATCTCAACATTTCTAAGGTTATATTTATTCATTTCAGTGTAAGCCGAAACAATTTGTTCATTTCTGCTTATTATAGAATTCTGACCCCATTTTTTTAAAGAAGATACATAGTTTGTATGAGTTCTTGGGCTTACTTTTAGAGTCTTTATGTTTACACAACGTAGGAACAAAAATTAAGGAATCCAAACACCCTCTAAGACAGTCATACCCAATCCCAAACACCTACATTCTGAAAACTGATGTGCATGAGATAGTTATTGTATTTGCTTATGTTGTTGTGAAATGAAATGATAAATATTTGTTAGGTTATAAAGTACTATGATCTGATAAGTCGTCTGAAACTATTTCACCATTGCAGCTAGGGGTGTTATCGGGTCGGGTTATCGGGTTTGTCGGGTCGGGTTGATTCGGGTTTGGATTTTTTAAAAACTCACCCGACACCCGACCCGATAAGGATTCGGGTTATCGGGTTCGGGTGGTAGTCGGGTCGGGTTATGTCGGGTCGGTTGATTCGGGTTATCGGGTGACCCGATTAAGTAAGAGTAGTAATTTACTGTGATAGCAGTGACATGCATGAAATTTTCCCATTTTACACGACTTCGGAAAACTGAGTCATTATCTAAGAATTTTGGTTGACCACTAATGCGCATCTATTTGAATACAAAAAATAAAGTTTAGAACTATAGTAATTGAAGCTTTAAGTTAACTTGAAAAAGCATGTACAGATGAATAGAGCTTATCAAGTTATTCGAACCCATGTTCAGCTTGTTTAAGTAGACCTGAATAGAGCATGGTTTCGAACAAACTTTTAAAGCTATAAAAAATCGCGCTCTTGAAACAAAGTTTGGGGTGCCAAGCTCAAGCTTGCATCATGAAGGCTCACGGAGATGCACTATATAGTAGATGGAACTAAAAAATGAAACAAAGTTTTAGCAACTATTTCCAAAACTCCATGTCCAACTTAATAAGCATTACAAGAGAACAAATATTTTAACAAAGCCTAGTGCCAGTAGGTGATTTTAGAAAATAACTTTATATAGTAATGCAGCAAATTCAATATCATTACAGCTCTAATCCTAATAATCATCTCATTAGCGACTTCATCAACACAACCGAGAACAAAACTTAACCAAAAGATTTAACAGTAGAACATAGCATCCTTCACATTGTCACGAATCACAGATAAGTAGATATCAGACATAGACATTGGACTTAAAAAGTAAAAATTAAAAAATCAATAATTGAATCTTGTCGGGTCTTATCGGGTTAACCCGATAACCCGATAGTATTTTTTATTTAACCCGAACCCGACCCGATAACACTATCGGGTTATCGGGTCGGGTCAAAACAACCCGACTAGATTTTTTTGACCCGATTAGACCCGACCCGATTAGCCTTATCGGGTTCGGGTTCGGGTCGGGTCAACCCGACCCTACAGACACCCCTAATTGCAGCCTATAACAAAAAACAGGTAATATATGTTTGTGTGCGTTGACTATACTATTACAAATATTCTTTTTTTAATTTCTGTATCATTGACTATAAGTTTGTTGCAATGAAAATAAGACGTGGGAAGAAAGGACGAGGAAGAGAAGGAGGCGGCTGAGGATTTTCACACAATGATGAGGAACACGAGTCCGAAAGTGGAGGAGGTATGTTGCTAAAAGTTTTAAGTACATTTCTATTTTTTTCATGAATGAACCAAAAACATTTGTCACTGGTCGTTCCAGCAGAAAGCATGGCTGCTTTTGCAGCCCAAATGATGTATGTTCATTATCCCTCCTCATTTGGGAAATCTTTCTACTTACAAAGTTTTGAACTCTCATTCTCTTCACTCGAGTTGAGAAACACATAGTAGCTTTATAAACTTTTTTATGCGCTCATTTTATTAGGCAAAGATGAAGTGAAGGAGGAGAAAGAGACTTTTAAAGGAAGCGCTAAATGTAAAGGTGTTGTTGATCGTGACCAGAAGTTAAAGATTGGTAAGATCAAAGATGATAATAAAAACAATGAATTGGATCCTTCGAAATTGCAAAGTCTGCTAGAGGTCCAGACAAAGAAATTATGGGCTATTAAAGATGATCTTAAAAACCATGTATCAACAGCAGAGTTACGGGAAATGCAAAAGATAAGGTACTGAAAATCCTAGAAGATATGAAATCAATCTGTCACATGACTTGATTAAGTAAAACCAATCAATTTGTAAATACACTTAAAGAGCAATACACTTCGCGGTTTGAAATGGGTGTGAGGTCGGGGGTTGTAATTAGGGGTGTTATAAAAGCCGACCCGACCCGAACCCGATCCAAACCCGAATATGGCTTTTCGGGTTAGGTCAATCGGGTAAAAAATTATATTCGGGTCAATCGGGTCAACCCGAATTGACCCGAGCTCTAAACAAGGTCGAGTTCGGGTATGTTTTTATTAGCCTCAACCCGAATTGACCCGAACCCGACTAACCCGGATCAACTAACACCTTTACAATGTAAAAATACTCGGGTTGACCCGAACCCGAGTTGACCCGAACCAATTGACCTGACCTGAGTTGACCCGAACCCGAATTGACCCTAACCCGAGTTCTAAACAAGGTCGGGTTCAGGTATATTTTCCATGAGTCTTGACCCGACCCGATTGACCCGACCCGATTGACCCGAACCCGACCGGGTCGACCCGAATAACACCCCTAGCTGTAATGGCTGAGTTTGGGGGCTGAATGGGTGGGTTTGGGTGCTGTACATGGGACTGAGAAACTAATTTTGAATCGATACAAAGCCCCAAAAGATATGAAAGAAGAAGAAAACAGCTGGCAGGCATGCAACATTCTACTGTTTAGAATTTGCTCCTATGGTTCATGGCCAAGATGATGCAAGTTTTTTTCAATAGTTTTTCTTCAACTTATTGAAATTTTATTAAACCAGTTTCAATCAGATGCTCATAGTTTCTCTTTACATGTTGTCAAAAAGTTTGGAAGTCATGGAAGAGCCTTTCATTTATGTGAAGATGACACGTCAGATGTTGTGAAATCAGGGCTAGAGGCATTCCATGAACAGGTTGAGCTGGTATGTTGCCTTACAAATTCCCATTTTTCTATCACTAGAAACTAATTTGGCTCAACTACTCTTCCTTTCAACATAGTGCTGCAATGTTATTGCATACAATTTTGCAAACTTTGTCTGCGTGATAAAGCTACCAACCCTTTGTTCTTTTCTGAAATTAATGGCAATATGGCCGTGTTTGTCAAATTTATCAGAACGGGTAAAAATATGCGACAAGTCAGACAGGTTTAGTTCTAGCACAGTACACTTTTAAAGTCGCGGTCTTTAAATTTCATAAAGACTGATGGTAATTAATATATTTGGCGCAACATTCATCCATTAATTGGAAAATATCAAATCATTGATATACCAGCACCTTTCTTGCCCATTTAAGCGTGCTCAAGTGAGAGTAGTACCGGGTTGGGTGACCGACCGGGAAGTCCTCACTTAGGGACCATAAGCTCTAATGATATCAACCAGCTGCCTTAGAAGCCTGGGCCCAGCCATGTGATGTCTTGACCAAACAAAGGACGCGAGTTCGAATCCGATCCGCAGCATGATTGGGTATTGGGTGGAGGTATTTCACAGGCATCAAACCTTTGCTGGGTAGGGTTGATGGGTACCATTATGGTACACAGGGTTGAGGTGTCCCTGCCAATATACACTTTTTTGCCCAAAGTCTGTCACTGAAGTTCCTGTCAGAAAATTTTCATCAAATATCCTTCCTTCAATAGGTTTTACGCACCAAAGACGTTGGAGGGCTACGCAGTGGTCTTGAGCCTTCTCTCCTTGGAACTGCTACATCACAAGGTGTCTTCCTCTCTTGCTTTTTTAAATCCTAATATACAGTCATTATACTGTATATTTATCTGGATTTATTATAAACACAACACTTACCATGATTATACTGTACTTAATAAACAATAAGGTTTGCGATAAATAACAACTTTTTTCATCAAATTATTCTATCCCTCATTTTGTTGTCTTAAAATAGACTATATTTGACCATTTTAGATTAAAATGGATGCTACAGCATAAGTGGCAATAATCATGCAACTCAAGTATTACATTGTTAGTGACTAGTCTTTTTTTCTCAACTGTTCAACAAAAACGTGGTAGGCCACAGTGGCGGAGCCAGGAAATCTAACCGATGGGGGCAACTTTGATAACGGGTGAAAATTTTTTATTGTAAAATTCAGAATGGGTCGGGTCGGTATTAATTAAACGCAAAAAGACACGTCATTTAGGCAACTAACATGTACTAAAAGAGTGGTGTATATAAAATGAAATCCAACTGATAGGATAATTTCATCAAGTTCATTTTAAATAATATCAACTCGGCTTGTGATCTTTTATCACTTACAAAATATAAACGCGTAGCAGAAAATAAAACAAGTTAAAAGTGGCTAAACTTTTATCAAAGTGATTGGACCTTTATAACTTGCTTATATACATGCCTACAAATATAATTGGATATTTTATTTAAAAATGTTAACACAAATCTTAAAATTTAAAACTTAATTTTGAACTAAAACGAGGAAACTTTTTAATAACTTTTAACAATTAGGTAATAGGATTGTGGGACAAAAAAGTGACTCAAAACGTTAAATAAGATACTGTAAACAAACTGAAGTTACAATGGAGTACTAGTTTTAAGAAAAAGTTAACTTTCCCATTGATTATTTTTTTTATAGTTTATACTCCTCGGTACTAACAAATTAGATTAATAGAAAAGATAATTTCCATTGGCTAATAAATTTTGACAACTTTCCATCTTCCCAATTAATAGTCATCATCTTCACCATCTTTTCTCACCCACAAAACCAGAGGAAAGAAACAAGCAGCCATTGATATGTCTTCTTAAGCAACGGAATACTAGTTTTTGGTCACTTGCACTTTTTAGTCAGCTACATCGAGGGCACTCAGATTTCTGGGCTGAGGGCACTGCACTTTTTTTCTTGTAATTTGGCATTTTTTTCTTAACAATTTAGTGTTTCTTCATGAACTTGGTTGGGGGCATGTCCCCCCACTCCTTTGTACATGGCTCCGCCCCTGGTAGGCCATCTTCATCAGAAGCTCTTTTATGCGTATACACAATAAGGCTGGGCACAGTCGTGACCAGACACGACCTTGCCACATCAGCTTTCTCTCTCCGACGACCTGACGACGACCAAGTTGCCACAGTGGTGACCAAGTTGTTTTTTTTTTTTTTTTTTTTTTTTTTTTTTTTTTTTTTTTTTTTTTTTTTAACGTGTTATCTAACTAACTTCCCACGTGCATGATTTGCAAAGATCCACCTTGCATGTAGACAAAGTCATGCTACATATATATTTTGGAATCAAGTCATGCAAATTAAATAAAAAAATAAAAAAACCTGAGAACCGAAGGAGTATATAATCTTTCCATTCAAATCACTTTGTGTCCCATATTTTTTTTACACGTGAAGTCACCAAGTTCTACTCATTTTTGTTATTTCATCCCAAGTTCTATTCATGAGGTACAAAGTTTTGTTTATTTATGTGTATCAAAAATCGGTCGAAATTTCGACCCTTCTCTCTTTTTCCTCGACTAACGACCGATCATGACCTTTTTGCCACACTCGCCATGACCGATCAAAATATTGGTCGACCGGTCACCAAGACCAATCGACTGTGCCTAGCCTAACCTTTTTATTAGTTTAGTCTTTCTTTGGCATA
Source organism: Artemisia tridentata subsp. tridentata (assembly GCA_021014915.2). Classification (NCBI taxonomy): domain Eukaryota; kingdom Viridiplantae; phylum Streptophyta; class Magnoliopsida; order Asterales; family Asteraceae; genus Artemisia; species Artemisia tridentata. Next base: position 42,367,201 of record CP139507.1, on the reverse strand, counting down.
CTTGGATTTAGGAGATTGTGATTAAGTGTGTTATCAAATATATAGTATACGCAAGGAAGTTATCTAATAATGTGTTTTCTTATTTGAAGGTCACAATGGAGGCGGGAGTTACAAACAAAGGAACGCTTTCACTATTAGGTTGAACCTGGTATTTCCCCTTTTAGAATTTTTTATACCACAAGGCCAGAGCCGCACCAAGTACAATTAACACACCAAAGCCGAACTCATTTCAGAAAAAGTGAAGTAACTTTATCATCTACACCGCTTATTTGATTATTAAAAAAAGCGTTACTACTCTTTCAGGGTTTCTATGACAAAAATTATTTGATCTATGTTGTTTAATAGTAGCATTTACCAACTACACTTTCTGATGGAGTGCGTGTTCAGGAAGTTGGAAATCGGGTATGTGGACCAGACAAGTTATGTTGCAGATGAGAAGGGAAGCTGATATATTAGGTGTACAGGTGATTGTATTTAGATCAATTAGAAATCTTACAGATGCTAAAGTACTTACTGAATGAGGTATCCCTTTCTTGGTAGTACAGGACGAGTTCCTGTATACTTGGTGTGTTTGGGTATGTGGGTAAGAATTGGGAGGGCTGACTTTCGATGAAGCCTTGGTATGCGGCTACCATTCTAATAAGCACAATGATGACGTATAGTCCGTATTCGGGTCATGCTGGGCTATTGGACTTTGGTCTTTGGTTCGTTCATCTTACTCAAAGGAAAAGTAGCCCACTTCGTTTGGGAGGTTGGTGTTTGGCTATGAAAATGGTGAATAAGCATAGAATAGAAAATGTTACGTTGATGCAGATTCAATTGTTTGTTGGTTTGGATGTAGTTTCAGTTATGTGTCAATAATGTCTATCAAGTATGTGGTCGTCGATAGAAACACGATCTTTAGTTATGTAAATTGTACAATACTCGACTAATATGTTAAAGCTATTATTGCTATACCGTGAACCAAACGGGGCCCAAGTGTTTTTGAAACTATTAGTTGATATTATGGTTATAATACTTACGTATGCAAACACCTCGCCGCGAAGCGAGGGCTAAGAACCTCGTTTGACATACAAAACTAATCCACGTTAACGTAATTTACAGCCCACAACGACTTCAAATATAAAAGAGCCCAAAGTTATCAGCAATTGGGTTTGCATTGGGCCTTAAGCCTAAATATTTACTCCTCTTTCTGGGCTCGCTTTTGTTAAAGGAAAAGTTCAAGAAAAATAACGAGGGAGTATATCGCCATCGTATATAATAAATTGTTTTTTTCTGGGAGAATTTAATTTATGGATAAAAAACCACTTACTTCTACGTCCATTGCTTACCATACTAATTATAAATCCAAGAGTATCTCAGTATCTGGATGCATTTGTAGGATAAAAAATGTCACTAAGAAGTTTTTATGATTACTTGTAACTCGAAAGTAGTCAAGTGCAAAAGACTTGTACCTAACTCGAAACTGGAATTGGCTATTTGAATGATTTTATGACATTGGGGACGACGACTAGAAGTAGAATTTCAACAGAATATAGTCGTTTGCACCATGGATATATTATCAAATCAAATGCATAGTAAAACCTATAATTAGTATGGTTAAAATGGACTCCACAAAATGTCACATTCTACGTCCATCATTATCCATAGTACGCGCGTAATTATATGTGCCATTGTCCAAAAGTATCTAGACATGTTTGCATAGAATAAACCTACTAACAAGTTTACATACATATTCCTATGTGGTTAAGTGCATGCAACAGAATGGCATATGTTTTTGTGTAACTTGAAATTGGCTATTTAAATGATCTTATGGCCTTAAAGATGACGACCAAATTAAAATATAGAACTTCAAGAGATGAACATATCTATCTCGTGCGCACAAAAATTGTAGGGTGAGGGCCAACTCTATCGCGGTACCACTACCACCTACATCGATCATTCTCCGACACAAGGTCATATAGTTCTGATGGGAAGTTTGGTCAGCCGAACAAAGCGTAAAGCGACCAATAAGGACCTTAACAATGTTATAATTGTGGATGTCAGCTATCATCTTAAATACATATATACCAAATGACTATTACTGTTGATAACTGCTGAAATTATTTTGTTTCTCGAATGGGAAGAACAATTATTTGATATAGTGAATAGAAGTACTTTCTAGGCTAATCCTAAAATCAACTTTTTTGTTTCTATTATTGATCTTGCTATCCCTAAGTTTGATTCCCTTAGATTTAAAGCATATATTGCCACTTACAGCGGGCGTTAAAGCCCCACGTTAAAGTGGCTACAAGACAAAAAAAAAAGCTAGAAACTCACGTTAACTTCGAGTTAACTGATGGGAGCATTTGAGTTAAAGCTGCGTTAACGGGGTGCGTTACCCGGTTAACGCAGCGTTAAGCTGTTTTTCATAAAAAAAAAAAAAAAAAAATCACTTTGCCCCCCTTTTAAGGGTAGTTTGTGTAAAAATATTTGATATAAAGGTGAGTTAAGGTGTGTTAAAACTAAGTTAACCGTTGTGTGTGTTAAAGCTGAGTTAAGTTAAAGGGTGAAAAAGCTGACGTGGCATGCCTTAAAATTTAAAGCTGAGTTAACTGATGTGAGTGGCCTTAGATTTAAAGCATATATTGCCATCTAATACTAAGACCACTTGCAGCGGTGCGTTAAACAAGCACGTTAAGGACCAAAAACGCAATGTTAACGCGCGTTAAGGGGCGTTAAGCGTTGGAGATAACGGGCGTTAACGCTGCGTTAGGGGCTGCGTTAACACCCTAACGCAGCGTTAAGGGGTGTTCTTGCCAAAAAAAAAAAAAAAATTTTACACTAGCGCCCCCTCCTTCTTACCGTTGGAACTTTTGAACTTTTGCAATTTGGCCCCTCTGAGTTTCTAGCCGTTAAACATGCGCGGCTAAGTTTAAAAAAAAAAAAAAAAAAATTTTCAAAATCATTTTTAATCCCCTATAAATACCCATTTCACACCATATTTTTTTTCACACTTCCACAACTCAATACACAACATATTTACACTATTTTTTCAACCTTCAACCAAAAAAAGAATGTCTGGATTCAACCTAAACGATGACGGATCGTTCTTAGATCTCTTAGGAACACAAGTTAACAACCCCAATGTCGGCTCATCTTCTAACCCGAACACACTTGGCTTGTCGGACGAAGAAGTTTACCAACAACATCAACGAATGCTCTATTACGAACAACAAACCAGCCTAAACACCCAAAATTTCTCCAACCTCAACTTCACCCAACATTCACAACAATCTCAAACCGCAACCAACGAAGTTTCCGAGACTCCAACGTCTCCACCAAAGAAAACCAAGTTCGGGCGTATCAAACGAAGGTCTAGAAAATCAAAAAACCCTGAACCGGAGGATGATGATGATGAAGATCCCGTTGCCAACAAGTGCAAACGTTGGAACCCACAAGAAGAAAAGGTGCTTGCTCAGTGCTATGTTGCAGCGTCGGAAGACGGACATGTGGGAAAAAATCAAAGCCGGGATACGTTTTGGCAACGTGTCCAACGTGAGTTTAACCGAGTCAACTACCAACAAAGGAACAAGGATATGCTCCAAAGCAAGTGGAGGACTTTGAACCGTGACTGTTCAAAGTTCAACGCTTACTACAAACGTTCCAAACGCCAAGAAAGAAGTGGCGAAAGTGAGCTTGATATCCTGAAACGTGCCCGTGAAATGTACCGGGACGAACACAAAACCGCTCCTTTTAGCAACGAGGAGGCTTGGGAGGTTTTACGCAGTCATGTGAAGTGGGACACGCCGGAGCCAGTTGATTTAACCGGCGAGGAACCACCAAGCCAAACAAATGAACAGTTGTTTGGTCATGATGAAATACCAAGGCCAATGGGGAGGCGTGCTTCAAAGAAAGCTCGATCCGAGAGCACGGGAGGAACGAGCACGGGAGCTAGTACGGGAGGGAGCTCGTCAATGCAATTCGTGGAGAATATGACACAAGAGTATCGTCACAAACGGGAAATGGCAATAGCCGCGTATCGGGCTACAAAAGAAAAGGAGGAGGCGATAACAAGGCTGGAAGAAATTAAGTTTTTGAAAGAGAAGACCGCCGGGGAGCCACCAGAGGTGGTGTGGTGGATCAACCAAGAAAAGGCTCGCATCGTGGCAAAATACAACCTCGGGGATTATGTTCCAGAGTAGATTTAAGTGTGTTATGTTTTAATAAATGTAATTTTTAATTTCGTCGTTATTTTTATTTGTTTCTTTAATTTCGTTGTAAGGTTTTTTTTTTAAGTGTGTTATGTTTTAATAAATGTAATGTTATGTTTTAATAAATGTGTTGTTTTTAAAAAAAATGAAGTAGTTTATAAGTTAAGGGTTGAATTTAAAAATTTATGGGTAAAGTTGAGTTAAGGTGTGTTAAAGCTGAGTTATTGATGTGTGGGTTAAAGCTGAGTTAAGTTAAAGGGTGAAAAAGCTGACGTGGCAGGCCTTAAATTTTAAAGCTGAGTTAACTGATGGGAGTGGCATCTAATACTAAGAATATATTGATTACTGTATTTGTTTTCATAATTTACAGATTGAGAATACAATAAGAACGAAACATGTATTTATCGAACTCTTAATTGACTTTTAGAATACGTAGATCGCTAACTTTGATCGACGAGTCTTTGATTAAGTGGTTTCAAAGACGTGTCATAGATTGTAAGTTCAAGTCTTGTCAGAAACATTTGTGCGTTAATATTATCCGTTAAGATATCGATTTTTTATCCATTTAATTAAAGCTATGTTTGATTGAAGTTAATACATCTATCCAACTTTTCCAACCCTAAGACTCATAAAGATGGTTTATGTCTCCAATTGCACATGCATTCAATTCACGTTCCATATATACTCCAAAATTATACATTTCAACACAACGAACTCACAGTTCATCAATATTCATTTGTCCACTTTTCCTACATTTGATCACATGGAAGCCAAGCGAAATAAATGGTCGATTATGTTTTTAGTTGCAGCCATCTTTGTGTTGAATTCGAGTTACTATAAGGTTCAAGGCAAGCCACAAGTTCCATGTTACTTCATATTTGGCGACTCATTGGTAGATAATGGAAATAATAACGGGTTTGCATCATTAGCAAGAGCAGATTACTTGCCTTATGGCATTGATTTCCCAAGAAGCTCAACTGGAAGGTTTTCGAACGGTAAAACCGTTGTTGATACTATCAGTAAGCACTTCTTTCACCTTGCTACTATTTTATTAATAGATATTGGTTTATTGCATAAGTAACATTAATTATCTTACAAAATATACTCATTCGCAGCTGAACATTTGGGTTTTGACGATTATATACAATCCTACGCAAATGCTAGCAATCGTGACATACTGCGTGGTGTGAATTACGCCTCTGCAGCTGCAGGAATCAGAGACGAAACTGGACAGCAGTTGGTACTTCTTTTTTTAATACAAACTTTAGAAGTGTACAAGCTAAATTGTTAGGGGTTAATTTGGTCTACACTCTATAGAGTATTCCTTTTTTTAATACAAACTTTTGAAGTGTACAAGCTAAATTGTTGTAGGTTAACTAATTCAACACTTCTCTCTTCTATTTTTACAAACATAATAATGTAAAATTGGTTAATTAAGCTAGTGTAAAGAAAAATAGTGTCACACATTTGGTCTACATGCATTTTTAGGTGTGAAAAAACTTTACATTTCTCCATATTTAAAGACCGGGAAGAACCACATACACTTATTTAATTCGTATCATATGTGTCAGGATTCAAATTTCACTAGATACATGCGTGAGTATGAGTTAGAGTGTTTGTCATTAAAAAGAGATGAACACAACTTTTATGTTCAAAACACTTTGTGGCTTGTTATTCAATCACAGTCACACTTGTATATAGTTGTACATGTTCGAACAATATTTACGGGTTTACAAGTGCAAACATTTTCAAAAAAATGTACACTTTTGCCTATACTTGGAGAAAACAACCGTACGTGCGATATTTGTGTATTTACTATACTTGTTCATAGGGTGTTACAAAATCGCTAATCATGTTTTATGTTTATGCGATGATAGGGTGCCCGTACTAGCTTTGGCGGGCAGGTAAACAATTACGTGAGCACCGTATCTCAAGTTGTGCGCATACTTGGAAACGTAAATTTGGCTGCACATCATCTAAAGAAATGCATATTCTCTGTCGGGATTGGAAGCAACGATTACCTCAACAACTATTTCTTGCCCGATTACTACCAGACTAGCCGTAGATTTACGCCAAATCAGTATGCTAATGCTCTCATCAAGCAATACGCCAAGCAAATCAGAGTAAGAGCTTGTTTGTTTAATATTTTGATTAAGTTATGTTAAAATCAAGGTTGCAAAAATCGTGAATCGATAGTCGGGTGGTCGACCCCCCTTAGCTTGTAATCGGTCTAGGCGGGATTAATCGGTGATTAATCGGATTGGTATTTTCGACAAGTTTTCTGTATTTCCGGCAAGTTTTAGGTATTTCCGGTAAATTTTAGGTATTACTAGCAAGATTTTTCTCTAAAAAAAACATCTTAAAATAGATATAAACAACAAGTATAAGTTATTAAACAATTTTACGGCGAGTTTTGGGTATTTTCAGTAAGGTTTGAAGGTGTCGGACAAAGCTTGACCACCATTGACCGTCATTAACCATCACTGACCATGGTTGACCGAGTTGTTTGACCGATTTACACAAATCGGAAAGGTTGGTGGCCTTGTAACACCTAATCGACGATTAATCGGCCTTGTAGGCCTTGTTTTACAACACTGGTTAAAATAAAAAATGACTTAACGTGGACAACTTACATCTTAACTTTATAATTTGAGTCATTGTTATCAATTAAGCCATTAACAAACACATTTCAAATGACTTTTTTAAAATAAGTGTTTTCTTGTATTAAGCAAATTCAAACAACTTCTGAGCTTCAAAAAATAGAACGTTAAAAACGTGTAACGCGTAATTCACTTATTTCATCTAAATTCCAATAGGTCTATACCTATAATATTTAAGATAACTAATAAATAATGAATGTAATGTAATCGTCAACTGTCATTTGCTCATTAATTTTGTTATCTCATAAAAAAGGTTTTTTCTCAATAATTGCAAGTCGGCTTTTAAAGAGCTCGGTGCAAGGGTTGAATGACACGTCATTAGGATTTTTTTCGCCCAATGGCATGCCAAACTGCACCGCTCCTTTGATGTTATTTGTCCCTCGCCATCCGACTTTTTTTTGTGAGTGAGGTATTTCTGGTAATATGTTATGAGACCTACATGCACTAGTACAGTTATAAATGAGAAATGTGTTTTAGTTATTGTGATGTTATTAAATGTGTGTTGATGTGGCAACCCAATTACATTTATCGGGTGCAACTAGCTCTTATAGTAATACCACAAAACACATATATACGTGTCAAAGAGTACTTAAAAAAATTAACATATGTTTTGTACTTTCAAACTTTTCAGACATATTTTAGGCATCTAAAATTTAAACAACTTCTATATTATAACTTTCAAAGTGATCAGTAACAAATTTGAAATTGTATACATATTTTTTAGTATTTGTGTATTATATATAAGCTTGTTCATTTATTTTTAAATTGGATTTTCATCTTAGATATTATACAACTACGGAGCAAGAAAACTTGTGTTGAACGGGATCGGACCAATTGGGTGTAGCCCAAATGCATTAGCACAACATAGTCGAGATGGATCGACATGTGTAGCAAAGATCAACTCGGCTAATCAAATGTTTAACCGCCGATTGGTTTCTCTTGTCGACTATTTCAACAAAAACTTACCCGGCGCTAAATTCATCTACATTAACAACTACGGCATTTTCCAAGACCTCATTGATCATCCTAAAAAATTTGGTACATATTTGATGATGCTTTTTGTTATTTATAAACTCTTATGATTTTTCGACTTGTGTACTAAACTGAAAATGCTGCAGATTTCTCGGTGACAAAATCGGGTTGTTGTGGAGTAGGGAGAAACAACGGGCAAATAACTTGCCTTCCTTTTCAAACACCATGTCAACATAGAGACAAATACATCTTTTGGGACGCTTTTCATCCAACGGAAGCTGCAAACATTGTGGTTGGTACGAGATCTTATCGCGCTCAGTCAGCATCGGACGCCTACCCGTATGATATTCGACGCTTGGCTAAGTTATAAACTTTGTATTGTGATTGTTCGGAAAAAATGCAAAAATAACGAAAAAAGGTGGTGGTTAGATGTGGGATACCAAATGCGAATAAGTCCATTGGATCCAAAACTATAAAATGTATTTGTTCTACGGGCCAATTTGGATCGCCAAAATACATCTTTCGTATTTTTGTTTTTGATTAAAGGGTTTACAGTATAAGTTACAGTGTGGTAATTCACTCGGAATCTATGGATTTTCTAAGTATTGCTCAATCACAAGTTATAGCTGGTGAAATGCACACTTGTATCAACTAATTTGACATCCACACGATAAGAGAGCTAGGTTTAGCAACACACCAATAACCATTATTGGTGTGCCAGCTCATCATCTTAATAATAACACTAAATAACTAAAACACTCTCATTAGCACACAGTAACTATTATTGATGCTTTTTAACTAAAATTCAAATACGATATATTAAAAATCTGATACGAATATGACAAATATATAAAAATTACGATACTACAAATATATAAGAACTAAAAAGTACGATACTACAAATATTAAATAATAAAAAATACGATACGACAAATACTAAAAACTAAAAAATTTTAACTCGGATCTCGAATTTGATTTTTTTTATATTAGCCGCGTCTTCCGGATTCATGTTTTCGGTGGGAAAATTAAGAAACTTCAATTTTTCGAATTTCTTTTGAGTCGCGATATAATCATCCTTTTTAGCACTATGCTCGAGGCACCAAACGACCCCACCGCGACCACGGACTACACACTCACCGGAAAAAATAAGAGCACTCTTCAATTCATTGAAGATGTTACTTCTAACCCTGATGAAGTCCAACAAAGAATACTATATGAAATACTTCCCGATAGTCATGACGATTTTATCTATAGAAGATAAATATAATACACTTTTTGTACATCCCTTAAATGAACCCTTTAATTTATTTGGCATTGTATAGTATGTTGTTGGTATTTATATGTATATAAGCTACATAGTCTTAATTTGTTTATGCATAAGAACTCATAACTTAACACATGTTGGTCTTTTCTTTAACTTTCTAATTTTTTCTCTTTTAGTTATTATGGTTAGTTTTTAAAGCCTCATTTTAAAGCTTTTAAGAGCATTTAAAGTTCTTCTCGCAAGTCTTCTTACGAAGATCCTGCCGATTTTGTAGAGTCCGATTTTTGACTCTTGAAAAGCCTTGGCTTGCTGAAAGTGCGTCATAACTATTAATAGGCTATCACAACTATTAATTTCCCGCCAACCATTTACGAGTTACAACCGAAATCAAGTACTGCTAACTGTTTATACTAAAAACAGAATATTTCGTCTCACTTAATCTTTTTTTTTTCTTTTCTTTGTTTTATGTGTCTAGAAACTGAGTCTGTTGTTTGGATTATTCCAATCGATATTTTCTGAAACCCACATGATACTTTACTCGAAAAGCAAAACTAAATGCATTTTAAATTGATCGATAATCCAAGATTATAAATCCTGGCACCATGTTATATGTCACCAGAAATGATGCAATTTATTTGTGTTAGTTTTATAGACATAAAATAGTAGTTGTGTGTTAGGATTGAATTCGAGATCACGGGATTGCACACGTTACAAATGAAAAATTAATGATTAATAATTATTTATAAAATGTTATATATAATTATTATATGCACAAAACATTTAACGGACGTTAAGTTTTTAACGGATAATGACTAACGACCGTTAAACGATAAAAGGAAGCAATTAAGGAGTGAAAATTAGGAAAGTTGAGAAGGATCCGGAAGCCCTTATGGGCTATGCCGATCAGCCAAAGGGATTAGGAACCCTAATTCATCTCAAACTTGTCCTCCCAATTTACTCACTATAAATACAAAGGCTAGGATTCATTATTGGGTACTCTTGTACACTCTAATACCAAAACCTTGTTTGTTTTTTCCTCTCATTGTCTAAAAGCCGATCACCTATATCCCTATAGGATCGATCATAATTTTTGATTGTCAAGAAATATTTGTTTTGTGTTATTACTTGCATAACATTAATTCGGTATTAGTTTGTGTGTACAAGAACGTGATTCTTACACACTATTGTAAGAATCTTGGATTGAATTGCAAAAGGGTAAGGGGCAATTCTTATAATCCTATTAACCCTAATTAGGGTTCATCATTCATATTGCATGGTTTGATTCTTGTTCTTGCTAGAATTATCAAGGTACGTTCACTTTAATATTCGGTTAATTATTTATGTGTTATATGTATCATATGCTTCCGCTATATGTGTTTTTTGATGTTTTGGTTTATATATATGATTGTCATGGTTATATAATTCAACAGTGGCATAATAAAAAACGAATCTTGATTGGTTTATACATGTAGTCGATTTAGGGTTTATTTTTCCAACTCAAACCCTAATTTTTTTTAGGCCGATTGCCTAATAATATTTTTTAGGGTTTTGGGTTTGGTTAATTAATTTGATTAGAACCCTAGGTTTATACATGTTTATGTGTTGTAAAGTGATCATGTGGCAATATGCTAATCGTTATGTAGAATCCATGCAAACGTGCATGTTTGGCATGGATTCATTGATGATTTATTTGTTTTCACATGTAAAATAATTGATAGATGTCGAATTGGGGAAGACTTCAATTATTTGCAACGTGGTATATATTTAATTTTGACTAACGCAATCGATTCGTCGATGCATGTGACTCACTTACCATTGTAAGTGATAGTCTTAATTAGATATATGCATTATTAAACATAGATTGATTATTAATATGTTACTGAATTAATTTGCATGTGGCTACTTGTTTACATAATTAATTGTTAAGTTATGTGTGTTATTTAGTTGTTTTATTTTTATTTTTATTTTTTTTTAATTATTTGTTTTTGTTTAATTGTTAGACATGTTTTAAGCAAAAAGGGTTATTTTTTGAATAAAAATTAAACGGACTAAATAATGGTGCAACTTTATGTAATAAATTATGAATCTTGCAAAGTCTTATGTGCCGATAGTGGTTCGTTTCGTACGGTAATTTGCTCCCAGGCGAGACTAGCAAGTTTATAATTTATGACATGTATTTTTAAGACTAAAATCATAAACTTTTAATTGATTGATGAGTTTTGTACCAACAGTGTGAACGGCTCACCCAGTTTGACAAACTATATGAGTGGTATAAGGAGGATTGACATTAAATTGTCAAACCGAAAGAGACGCGTTTTTAATTGGCATTTAGTGCGGACGTTTGTCTCTCCGCTCCTTTGTGCGTCAAATTTGAGCTACCAAGTAAGCTATTTTATGTACAAAATCACCTTAAGGGTGAATTGACCTCAATTTCACGCGCCACTTTTGTGGTAATTATCCGAATAACTTGGGTCTTTTGACTCATGCAGTAGTAGGATATAGTAGGCGATAATTGTAGGTAATTCTTTGATTGGTGAACCCAATACCTCAATTAAAACTTTGTTGATTGAAATCTTAGCTTAAAAATTGGTAAAAAGGTTTTGAAAAACTTTATGATACGAAGATGTATGCATGCTTCTTCGTACATATTTTGATTGACACATCAAAATTTTGTACCCTTTAAAATTAAGTCAATGCCATCTAGTTAAAGAACATTTGAAGTTGTTATTTAGTCATGTAAGAGCTTGGACTAAATTTCAATGGAAAGGTAAATTTCATACTCACATTACTAGCAGATCAACTGATGTAATGGGATTATGGTGATTTACAGTTTTTTAATTAGACGACTTAAATTGAGTTAAGTGAGAGCTTGGACTCAAGGCATAAGACGGGGATAAAACATTCTTATATTGGAAATTGATTGCGAATATAAATCCCATTTATCTAGGAATTGGAAAATTATTTGCCAATAATTGTTCGACAGATTACCTCATTATATACTTTCATTACTAGCAGATCAACTGATGTAATTAAACTATGATAATTTGGATCCAAGTTTTCAAGAAAATACTATGGTTATATGAATATTTCCTAGGGTATTTTATTTTCTTGAAAATTTGTATTATCGAAAATACTAATTTCAACTTTCTTTATCTGCAGAATGGCTCAAAACAATAACACCATAATGAGTTCTGCGTTCAAATCCTTTTTTGAACGGGAAAAATTGACTGGCACACATAACTTCAATGATTGGTATCGTTCACTCAGGATTGTCCTGCGAGTGCTTGATCAACTTGAATATCTGTCTAAGCCTTGTTCTGCTGAACCCAATGCTGAAACTTCAACTGATGAAGAAAAAGCAGCATGGAAAACTGAGTAAAAGGCGCATAATGATGTGGCTTGTTTAATGTTGGGGGCGAGGACACCTGCTCTTCAAAAGCAGTTTGAGAATTACTTCCTAATGGACATGATAAACGAACTCAGGAAGATGTTTGAAAAACCAACAAATGTTGAGGTCTATGATTTAATGGAATCTCTACATGGTTGCAAACAGGCAGAAAATGAACCCGTTGGTGCTCATGTGTTGAAAATGAAAGGTTACATGGATCAACTACAAGCACTGGGTAAAGTATATGAACAAGACATTTCCATCAACTTAATCAATAGATCCCTGACAAAGGAATTTAGTGGTTTTGTTCATAATTTCAATATGCATTGTGTGGGGAAGACAGTTTCTGATTTGCACGCATTGCTTATTGATTACGAGAAGGGTTTACCACCAAGGACTTCTCCTACGCCCCAGGTACTTGCTATTCAAATGGGTAGGATTAACAAGCCTAGTACGAACCAGAAGGGCAAGGGTAAGGGTAAGACTGATAAGGGTAAGGAAGTTATGGCTTATCAACCTCCACCCCCACCCAAGAAAAACCCTCCTAAGCAGAAGGATAATTCTAAGAAGGATCAGGCTTGCCACTACTGTAATGTAGTGGGTCACTGGAAGAGGAATTTCCCTCTTTATATCCTAGAGTTGCGGGAAAGTAAGAACAAGAAGACTGGGCACTTGGGCGCTAGCACTTCAGGTAACTTACTTATGATTGAATTATTTACTCTAAATCATAAAATTAATTCCTGGGTATATGATACTGAATGCGGTATTCACATTTGTAATACGCTACAGGGATTTAGAGTGAAAAGGAAGCTTGCCTATGGGGAGCAATATCTACATGTGTAAAATGGAGCACCTACAACTGTTGAAGCCATAGGAGTGTTTAATTTAGTTTTACCTTCGGGCTTAGTACTGTTATTAAACAATTGTCATTATGTACTTTCAATTATTAGGGTTGTAGTTTCATTTTCGTGTTTCTTGGATCTTGGTTTTAATCACATTATCAGTAGTAATAGAATTTATGTTTCTTTAAATAATGTTTTTTATTTTAATGCTATTGCTGTTAATGGTGTGTTTGAAATTGATATGAATGATTATATGTCTAATAATAATTCAATGTATAGCATTAGTAAGAGAATTAAGTCAGACTTGAATTCTTCTTACTTTTGGCACTGTAGACTTGCCCATATAGGCAAGACTCACATGAAAAAGTTGCAACATGATGGGCTTTTGAAAAGTATCAATGATGAATCATTTGATAAATGTGAGTCTTGTATATCTGGGAAGATGACTAAGAAACCTTTCATATGGAAAGGGCTCCTGATCTACTTGGTTTAATACATACTGATGTGTGTGGACCACTTAAACATGTGTCAAGGAAAGGTGCTAGCTACTTCTTAACCTTTACAGATGATTTGAGCCGTTATGGTTATGTTTATTTACTTAAACATAAACATGAGGTGTTTGAAACATTTAAGGTTTTCAAAACAGAAGTAGAATTGCAACTAGGAAAGAAGATTAAAGCTCTTCGATCCGATAGAGGCGGTGAATATTTAAGCCAAGACTTTAAAGATTATTTAGTTGAGAATGGAGTTTTCTAGAATCTCACATCTCCATATACTCCACAACAAAATGGTGTATCTGAGAGAAGAAATCGTACATTGCTAGATATGGTACGATCAATGTTTAATCTTACAACTCTTCCTTTATCCTTTTGGGATTATGCCTTAGAATCTGTGGTTCGTATTTTGAATATGGTTCCCACTAAGAAGGTTGATAAGACACCATATGAAATATGGAATGGAAAAGCTCATAACTTGTCTTATTTAAAGGTCTGGGGTTGCGAGGCGTATATAAGACGTGACTCAGCAGATAAACTCCAACAGAGATTTGTAAAGTGTATCTTGGTAGGATACCCAAAGGAAACGATGGGTTACTACTTTTACTACCCACCTGAAAACAAAGTTATTGTTGCAAGATATGGAAACTTTTTAGAAAAGGAACTTATATCTCAAGAATTCAGTGGGAGAGTTTATGATCTGGAAGATGATCATATAGATACATTACCTTCTGAAAACACTAGCGAACTTCCTGTGGAACCTGAAAGTCTGGGTCCTCCACCTGAAATTGAAATTGTTCCCATTCTCAAGTCTTCAAGACATGTGAAAGCGCCTGAACGACTATGCCTTAATGTAGAAGTTGAGGAAACTATATTAGGGGATCTTAATGAACCTGCTAATTATAGAGCTGCCATTGAGAGGCCTGAAAAGGATAAATGGGTAGTTGCTATGAATGGGGAAATGCAATCCATGAAAGATAACAATGTCTGGATTGAAGTAGACCTTCCTCCTAATTCTAAGGTAGTTGGGAGTAAGTGGCTCTTCAAGAAGAAAACTGACATGGATGGCAAGGTACACACCTATAAGGCCCGTTTGGTAGCTAAAGGCTTTACTCAAACATTTGGTGTTGACTACGAAGAGACCTTTTCTCCTGTAGCTGACATTAGGGCTATTAGGATTCTCATAGCTATAGCAGCATACTATGACTATGAGATTTGGCAAATGGATGTCAAAACCGCCTTCTTAAATGGTCGCCTAGATGAAGACATCTATATGGCGCAGCCTGAGGGGTTTGTGAATCCAAAGTTTCCAAACCGTGTATGCAAACTTCAAAGATCCATTTATGGATTGAAGCAAGCATCAAGGCAATGGAATAAAAGATTTGATGAAGAAATCAAAAGGTTTGGATTTACTCTGAATCTTGATGAGCCATGTGTATATCACAAAGCTAGTGGGAGTAATGTAATTTTCCTTATCCTATATGTTGATGACATATTGATCATGGGAAAAGACATTCCAAGTTTACAAAAGGTTAAGGCATATCTTGAAAAGTGCTTTTCTATGAAGGATTTAGGGGAAGCTGCATATATTCTAGGAATCAATATCTATAGAGATAGATAAAGGCGGTTAATCAGATTAAGTCAAAGTGCTTACATTGACAAAATACTAAAGAGATTCGATATGCAAAATTTCAAGAAAGGATTTTTGTCAATGGAAGTAAAACATGGCTTGAGCAGTGAGCATTGTGCTTCAACACCTGCAGAGGTGGCACGCATAAGTAAGGTTCCTTATGCTTCGGCTGTAGGATCTATTATGTATGCGGTGAGATGTACAAGGCCAGATGTGGCGTTTGCTCAAAATATCACCAGTCAATTTCAACAGAATCCAGGTGAAAAACATTGGATTGCTGTTAAACATATTCTAAAGTATCTTAGGCATACGAAAGATACGTTTCTTGTGTATGGTGGAAATCGAGCTACAGAACTTGAGGTTATAGGTTTCTGTGATGCATCCTGGCAATGTGACAAAGATGATATGAAGTCTCAGACTGGTTATGTCTTTGTTATCTGATGCGCGTGATGTGTCGTTGCGGTTTAGCAGTATTAATGCCTACTCAAGTTTTAAATTTATATTTAGCCGACTTATCAATAACACACACACTTAACGAGCAGTGTACCCGGTCAGTATGAATATAATGGTAAGTAGAGTGTCGATCACTAAGAGTGGAACGTATTATCTAGTTATTCTAATCAGTATTTTAATATCCTAAGTTAGCTATACAACCTAATCTAACGCAAGGGGGTCCAGCCTGAGAGACTGGCACGGTTTGGTTATGATTAAATAATAAACTAAACTAATGATCACGAATCAGCGATTAGCACACACGTACACAGATAGATACTTGAGACAATAAGAAGACCTGTCCTGATAATTAAGTAGCTTGTCACTTGTCTTATTGCTAGTTTTATATGAAGTGTATATAATTAACCCTTTCTCGTTGGCTCTAATCTTATCGGCGAGTAAACCCTTAATGATCACTTATGTCTATCCCACTATCCTAGAAACGATAGAATAAATAGGCGAGGAAGGGGCATGGCGACCCAAGCAATGCTCAGCTAGACACAGAGGTTATCAATGCACTAATAAAAGTCACCAAAGACATCAACATATAAACTTTAATTAATGAGAAAGCAATTTTAAAGGGTGATCATGATTTTCCGTAGTCACATGACATTAGCCCATCATTCCTGATGAATTAAAGTGTACTAATACAATAAAACAAAACTACTTAATGAATTGAATACATGCAGGACCTTCTTACAGCTCTTGTATCTTCGTTCAGGGTGTGTCTTGTGCTGCTAATGCGTCTGAATTCGTCTCTGGTTTGGTACTCGTACGTATGGTATCTTGCACTTGCACTGTCCACCAACGAAATTCGTCTGACCTTGGGGTATTTATAGTTTCTGTCTGAGGGATAGATGCGGTGCATATGATAAGTAGATGCGGCGCATTGACTTAACTTCGCGTGGGGTCCAAGATTAATATATTCAGGAATATTCGTACACCGCCTTAAGATGCGGCGTAACTCCATTTCTCTATGCGGCGCATGTCCTTTGCTGTCTTGGATTGTAACTTGTGAAATCTTGATAGTGATACTGATGCGTGGTTTTGCGACCTTACAACAGGTTTTACCTCTTGAGGGATCTCAAGAGGCTTACAACCCCACCAGGCAGTGTACCTGACCGATGTAGTATAGTGTAGTGGTAAGTACGGGGGATTGATCGTTCTCCACAGGGAATAGTGTTCGTTAGGTATGAAAGACTACTCTAATTAGGTCTAAGGGTTGAGGAAGATTCTTTTTATGTTTTTATAATTTTTTATGAAAGCAAGTAAAATCTCGGGTTTGAAAGAGTGGGCGGAATTAGTTGCTAGTCAACTATCCCAAAAGTACTACGGATGCAAATAAAATAAATAACTGAAAATAAAATGTTGGTGAGAAACTTATGTGTAGAGAAATGTGTTTACTTAGATTTCCTTACTCCCTAACTATCTTTTACCGGTTAATTAGTGTGTATTAGTCGCGTGGATGACGGGTGTATTCCTTAATACCATTCGTGGGGTGGCGTACTTACTTCCCCAACTCTACAAGCTCCTACTTCACTCCTATGTCGAGCCGGCTAGGAAGCTCCTAACATGGGATCACTAGAATTCGCTTGTGCATTAAATACAACCATAAAAACCTTTAGTACGCATTTGGTTCATGTTTCTTAAGACGTTCAAGCAAGTTACCGAATAGGAAGTTAGCCAGTTTTCTTAAGCCTAACATAGATAAACAATCATCCAATACAACTAATAACACACTAATAACCAATAATCAATAGCTAGGTTTCATTAGATCTAAGCAAACACAAGATAAATTTAGCCTAACATGTTAATCAAAAGACAAGAATAAGATAAAATCAAACAACACATAGACATATTGAATGATTAATTGATAACTTATCTTCAATGTAACATGGAAGATCTCAAGGCAAAAAGCCTTGAAAAAGAAGCTGAATTCGTCTTAGGGTTTTCTCCCAAAATTCCACACACTAAGCTCTCCTAATGACAAAAAATTAGAAAACTATATATAGATTTTTGGATCTGACGGCGTCACGTTATGGAGTGTGACGCCGTCACCTCGCCGCTTTTAGGGTTCCCGGATGACCTTCTTGACGCCGTCCCTCTTTAGCTCTTCAAAAATCCATTCTGGCTTATCAAGGCTTGACGCCGTCGAACCTTGAACGTGACGCCGTCCCCTTTTGATTTAAGCCGTGACGCCCTTGATCAAGTTAAAGCGTGACGCCGTCAGAATTCACATGCTATTTTCACTGGCTCATCATGAGTAAATTTCACGTCCAACTTTTCTTGCCAAGGCATGACGCCGTCTGGGGTTAAATGTGACGCCGTCAAAGGTAACTTTCAGCCGATTTTTGAGACTTTGTCGTTTCCTTCACTTTTATGCTCCAAAAACGTCCAAAATGCCTCCTTTTCCAGATTTCTCCTCAAAAGTACCTAAAATGACAAAAGGAACGATTTAGGGCGATATTTGATCAAATAAATACGATTTAGGGCTTAAATGACCCCTTAAAAGCGGTACACTTTTCGCTTCATCAGATACGCCGTATGTAAGAAGTATGTTGCGGCGTATCTGGAGCAGAATGATCTTGATCTTGTACATTTCAGTAGACTCTTAACATCTTGCTTATTTTGCTCCATAATTAGTCCAAAATCGCCAAGTTTCACATAATACTTGTTTTTACCTGAGAATTACAAAAGTAAACATTAACGTATTAATACTCATATATAATATAATAAGACAAGTCAAATAAATAGGACAAATGATGATAATAAAATGTACTTATTTGAGTTCATCAAATATCCCCCCACTTGAACTTTACTTGTCCCCAAGTAAACCTTAGAATAAATCTTATGAAAATGTATCCTAAAAGATGTTAGGATTTATTTTTATATTTAAGCATGTATTCGTTTTGTCATAATTGCACAACCAAACACTTAACGAATTAGAAATAAAATAAAATATTTCGATAAAAAGCAAATCTAATCGTTTAACTGTCCAGTCGTGACGAATATTCTATCATAAGCTTGGCAAGTATACGCATCTCCCCCACTAAAGCCAAGGAATAACAAGTCTAAAGCGGTAAAAAGGGTTTGTTGGTTAAGGGTTAATCATTCTTCTTAATCTCTATCGATCTAACATTCCAGAAAAGGCGACAAAATCACAAATACATGATCGAATCCACGACCACGATACTTGCAATTACTCAAATCCTTAACTCGAATAGGCTAAAGATAGGACCAAGTAATCTTTACCAATAATATTATATCAAAAAGTGCGACAAAATCATAAATACATAGCCGAATCCACGACTACGATACTTAAGATTGCTCAAATCCCTAATCTCAATAAATCAAAGGTTTGGATAAAGAATGATGTAGGGTATGGATAATATTTGGGATACAAATTGGTGTAAAATGAAAAATAAACAAAACAGATAAATTAAAATCCTAAGTGTGGTAAATCACTTTCCCAACCATCCCATGAATAAGACTCACATCATTGAATAACTCACGCTTTAACACTTGAAACACACGCTTTAGGTAGACACGAATTATACTCAACAAGATCTCAATCAAAGAATAACCTTAGTTGGCGTTCCCATAACGGCCAACTCCCATTCAATCCATGAATATAATATACAACAAATAGTGGTGATATCGCCCACTTAATACAAAACTTTACATAAGTTGGTTAAAACAAACTTCCAACTTTTCCTTTTTCTTTTTCTTTTCTTTTTTTCTCGATTTTTTTTTTTTTTTTTTTTTTTTTTTTTTTTTTGACATCAACATATATGTGTAAAATTTTACAACTTTTCTATCACTATTTTTCCGGATAATCTTTCCATACTCTTCATACTTTCAGAAATAACTGTAATAGCGAAAGTAGTAAACACACGAAAAATAAACTAAAAGATATACAATATTTACTTTCATACCAATTGCATTGTGCAATTTCCCGACCTAACCAAAGATAATGAATTACGCATGCGAACACAGGTAATGTAAGGAAACACAGTTTGCCTAAAGCAATTAACCACGGATTTTAATCTACAGGGTAGGCTAAGGTGTAAGGGTGTATCGAAACATTATAACAAAGGCGTAAGAAACGAAAGGAATGACTCTGAGTGTTTTTCTAGGGGTATCTTACTCTAAAAGTGAGAGTAACAAAAGGGTTTATACGGGGGTTAACTAACCAGTGTAGTTAGTTAATATCACATAACATATAAAGGCTATTTGGGTGTAATCCTAGAAATTTACCAATTTAGACAAGTCATTACAATTATATAGATAATACTTATTATGGTGGTCTCGAATAGTATATAAGCCAAGTTCTAAAGTTTACAAGTCACCGGCACACTCATAGATTTGTGAATTTTTATAAGTTCACAATTTTTGAAAATAATGTTATGTGTGCAGCTATGCAACTTAGATTAAACAAAAACATGCTATAAAAAATTTAAATTTTGATATATTAAGCGCATTTTAAGCATATTTTGAAAAAGTTTAGGACAAGTAAGTGTTCTAATTCTCCAATCCCCCCACTTAAGTTAAACAACGTCCTCGTTGTTTGTGTCAAAGATTAAAAACTGGAAAATAAAAGAATTAGAACAGAATAACTCCCCTGAGATTTGCTCGGTATGATCCTCCATTATTCGTATAAGAGCAAAAATCAACTTTCTTGTGGATGAGAACGTTTAAGCTTCAAAAATGATGTATCCACAGAAATGCAGGAATCTATAATACCATTCAAACTTTAACACACCTGAATTAAGAAGGTTCAAACTTGCATAATACATTAGTAGTTAGTAAAAATAAAACTTAAAAAATTAAACTGAAAATCATCAGGTCAGTCGATACGCCGTATCTTATGGAAGAAGATACGCCGTATTGAGCCTGGAATAAATACCAAATAAAATAAAATAAAGGATAGGATAGGATGCGTCGCATCTGTTTTACTAGATGCGGCGCATGTATTTACCAAACAGATTGTTAACAGTCTGTTGTAAAAATGGGCTCGTTCCCCGGTTTACCTCTCGGGTTTTCTCGTTCACTCGTGCTGAACTTAATTCCAGTCTTCATCAAATATAAAAAGAAACATAAACTTGAACATTAGATAAATACATGATAATATAATTCAATACAATCCCAAAAATGATAAATATAATGTATGAGGAATAATGTCTATAAAATCGAGCACATGAGAAAATGGGTCTGTGGGGTCGTCTCCTGTAGGTGAGCGGGTCCCGGAGGTGCTGGCATCGTTGGTCCTGGGTCGGACTCTGCGAGGGAGACGAGAGTATCTGATCATGCCCCTGACGTGTGTGCCATCTGGGAGATGATGGCTCGTGCCCTGATGCTCTAGGAGCTGACTCACACTCTCCACTAGCCAACCTAAGTCCCTCCTGACTATAGTGAGGTCGACTCTCATCCCGTCGACTACGCCTCTCAAAGCTCTAACTTCCCCCTCAACTAGCTCAACTCTCTGCCCCACTGTACGTGCAACTGGTGACTGGCGTGCTGGTGCCTCCTCCTCCTGGGCTGGAGCAGCAGCCGGAGCTCCCTGGGGACCTCCCTGCTCAGCCTCTACCTCTGCTGGTCTCGCGGGGCCCAATGCCACCCAGTAACATCCCCCTATAACCATCTCACATATCCCCAACCTGACAAAATAATCCTGCCCAATAACCGGTAGACTGGTCACCACAACCTCTATCCCGGCAGGAATCTCATCACCGATCACACCAAAATGACGGGCCAGCCTAGATACAAAATGCCCTCCAGTCATCTGGCTCCTCCTATCTCTCCCTAGAGCTCCCATATGTAGATAATGTGCCAAAAAGTGAGGGATGTTCACCGCTAATCCCTCATCCATGCTCCTCAGAAGGAAGAGGTCAAGAGTGGTCACCTTCTCAGGTGACTGACCTCTCCCAGCAATGGTCAGTGCTATCATCCTATGGCATAATCTCCTCATAGGCTCCCTAATCAATGTGTAGGATGGGGTGGAAGCAGTAGAATCACCTCCGGAGGATATCCTCTCCCAGAAATCTCCCAGCAACATCCTGTCTGGCACTGCCCTCAAACTCTCAGCCCAGTACCTGGCAAACCCAGCAGATCCAAGTTCCTCCTCAGTGTGTGGCCCCATGGCCAAAATAAACTGCCTCATTGACATCTGCCTATGCACCCCTCCTAACCTGAACACCAGAGTGTCAGCTGTATCAATCTCCAAATCCGTCTCCCTGTAATGAACTGTGCTAAAGAACTCCAGCATGAGCTCCCTAATCAGAGGCTCGTCAATCCCGAACAACCTCTCCCATGCATGTGACCTAAACACAACCTCATCATCATCATCCCTCACAACCATCTCCAGCCTATCATGAAGACCACCAACTGCATTCCCCCCGTCAATCAGTCCAACACCCGCAAAGTCCAAAACCGGAACCCTAAGGATTTTCCTAAAGAAAATCGCTCTAAGTCTCCGTACATAATCAGCCTCGGTGTCCGGGGTAAGTCCCATGGTCTCGAAACGGAACCACGTATGTCTGTGTCCAACGGCTGGTAATTCCATCTGAAATAAATTTAAAGGTTAGAAAACAGTTCTGCAATAAGGTTGATACGGCGCATCTGATAAATCAGCGCGGCGTATCTAGGCTGTATCAAAGAGATGCGTAGCATGCACAGGAATACGGTGTAATGCGGATGCGTCGTATCTAAGTTAAGTAATACGGCGTAACAATGAAGTATTTAAATTGGAAATAGGTCGTTACGCCGCATCAACTAACCAAGATGCGCCGCATCTAGCAATATATCAGTATAAAATAAAGGGGTTAGGCATGTTTTCCAAGAATCCGGACCCGTGACGTAAACTCCAACTTAACATCACAGTTCCATTTATCCCAATATCAATATCTAAAACTTCCTGTAACTTCATTTTCCCTCCAAAGTTCAAAAATAATCCCCCGAACCCTAATTTTCATTCGAATCAAATTGGCTTTTAATTCAATAATCTATCAAAAATTAACATAGGGGAATTCATCTAGTCCAAGTTCTAATCAAATCCCCTCAATCTTTCAAGCCCTAATCGAATTATTACATAAACCCTAATTTTTAAATTGAACAAAATTAAATAGAATAATTACCTTATATTATGATTAGGATTCGGTCTAGAGTTCGGATTAGAAGGTTTTGATTCGAGAAAAGCACTTCGGATTAAAGGGTTTAATTAGGTGCGTTAACTGTGTGTAAATTTGGGTAAGAAGTTGAAATCCGGCGCATCTCTTTCATATTTATAGGGTAAATACGATGCGCCGTATCGCATAATTGTATGCGCCGTATCTTATCTAAATTCGTTGACTGGTCAATAAGTTTTAATTAGTCAGAGATACGGCGCTTAGAAAACTAAGATCCGCCGTATTACTGTGCTAGTGAACGAAATTTAAATAAGGAACGTACCTTGGCCTCCGCAACACATTTCCTTACACATCAAATTGGGGTAAAACGGTATACCATATGATATATATAAATTCAAGATAAGAGCAATAATCATATCCGTTTTATTAATGATTATAATCTTTATTGTTTAGTGGATAATGATTTACTCCAAGGTTAGGAGCAAATATCGTTTTAAGCTTACAAAATTGAGATTATATTCGGGAGAGGTTTCGTAGAGAACTCTCTATAAGGCTAGGTAAATTATTGTAGAGGATACCTGGAATTCTATTTTAAGAATTTTAAGATACTCAATGTTACCAGTACTGAATTCTCCTCCACTCTTGTCGTCTTATTACAGCCTTTCAATCATCTAAGGTTTGATTACTCCAGCTAGCGTCTCTTGGTTAGGTTCAGAATGTAATCTTCCATAGTGATGCTTAAGCCATCATTTATCCTGAAAGTAAACCAACTTGTGCACGAGAGTAGTGGAACGATCAAAGTGAATATCAAAAATCAACTATATTTATCAAATTAAATTCGTCGTATTAACAAAAGCTAATGCGCCGTATTTTCGTTACGTTTTAAAATGCAAGATTTTTGATTTAGAAGATGCGCCATATCGATAAAAATCGATGCGTCGTATCTGTTTAATAATTCGAAAAACTGTTTTTAATTTAAATAGAAAATACACCGTATCTGTTAAAACAGATGCGTCGTATGGCGTTAGGGTTTAGAAAAAATTTCTTATTAAAAACATAATACGCCGTATCTTGAGGAAAGATGCGTCGTACTCAAATTTATTAAACGCGTTGTATTTTATAAAAATAAAACGCAATACGCCGTATCTGTGAAAACAGATGCGCCGTATCGTTTGTATCAGCACAGTACAACGATAGCAGAATGCAGAAAAATAGAAAAAGAAAAACAAAAAATAAAAACAAACAAAAAGAAACAAAAATTAAAGAAAATAAAAACACACAAAAACAGAAAATATGCAAATAATACAATGAATGCAATTTATCTAATATATTACAGGGTTAGTGGTTAGAATCTAAAAAAAAAACCTAATTAAAATACTAATCAAATTAACAGATAATAACAATTCACTCCCCGGCAACGGCGCCAAAAACTTGATGGTGGTGTTTTTTTGTTCTAATTCTTTTATGTCCCCGGCAACGGCGCCAAAAACTTGATGCGCGTGATGTGTCGTTGCGGTTTAGCAGTATTAATGCCTACTCAAGTTTTAAATTTATATTTAGCCGACTTATCAATAACACACACACTTAACGAGCAGTGTACCCGATTAGTATGAATATAATGGTAAGTAGAGTGTCGATCACTAAGAGTGGAACGTATTATCTAGTTATTCTAATCAGTATTTTAATATCCTAAGTTAGCTATACAACCTAATCTAACGCAAGGGGGGTTCAGCCTGAGAGACTGGCACGGTTTGGTTATGATTGAATAATAAACTAAACTAATGAGCACGAATCAGCGATTAGCACACACGTACACAGATAGATACTTGAGACAATAAGAAGACCTGTCCTGATAATTAAGTAGCTTGTCACTTGTTTTATTGCTAGTTTTATATGAAGTGTATATAATTAACCCTTTCTCGTTGGCTCTAATCTTATCGGCGAGTAAACCCTTAATGATCACTTATGTCTATCCCACTATCCTAGAAATGATAGAATAAATAGGTGAGGAAGGGGCATGGCGACCCAAGCAATGCTCAGCTAGACACAGAGGTTATCAATGCACTAATAAAAGTCACCAAAGACATCAACATATAAACTTTAATTAATGGGAAAGCAATTTTAAGGGGTGATCATGATTTTCCATAGTCACATGACATTAGCTCATAAAATTAAGTTTTCTATCTAGGAAAAATAAAATCAGAACTAAACTACACCTAAATAAGCAGATCAGTCAAATAAGCACTTGCAATAAGCACTAAAAATAAGCAAATCTGATCCAGAAATTCCACAAAGTTCAAATCCCAACAAACACACTTTATACAGCTCAAATCAACTTTTGGAGAACAAACAAGCACCCAGAATTAGCAAATAAGCACTTGAACAATTGGATGAATGAGACAGAAAATGGGTCTAAACAGCCAACTTTATAGCCTAAATAAGCAGTCCAATTAAGCAAAATACTTAAACCTAATGGGGGCAAAAGACTCCCAATACTACTAGCTACCCAAATCTACTTTAAAATCCAATTTTCAACTTCATTTGCTTATCTAAATCTATCCTTGAAAAGTGCTTATGGACAGATCAGCTGACCAAAACTGAGTGCAGACTAGAATCAGGTTCAATTGGGCTGATTTGCAGATCCAAAATAAGCAGAGGAATAAGCTCAAAATTGCAATACCAGATTATAAACTGAAAAACCACTGTATGAATTATCCTAAGGCCAATAATCAGCTCCTCAGCTGATCTGGATAAGCCAGAAAAGCTCTCAATTCAGCAGCTCTAAAAACTGGTCTACACTAGTACAATCTGGTGACAGCAGAATACTAAATTGGCGCAAAACATGGCGAGACTTAATCTAACACTTGAATATCACTTGAAAACAGCAATGTAACCACAAGAACATCACAGATCATGCTTAGCTTAATTTAGAGCTTATAATGGCAGTCTATGCTATCAAAATTTGTACTAATGATCAAAAATCTCATATGAACTGTAACATCAATAACATCTAACTTCAACAGCAACTTTAATTCCAACTATGATCCATCAAATCTCACACAAATGACCAATGAACAATAACAGAATTAGCTTCAAAAAACAGTCCCTATTATGGCTATTATACCAACTGATGTTCACTAATCCAACTAACAACAACTGAGATCAATCTTAACTACCACTAATCAAAAATTACCTATTCAATTTAACTACTAACAAGCTATGATCACTGAATTCTTATTAATAGTACTAATGCAGAAAAGTAGAACTTAGAAATGAAATTTGAACTTACGAATTACCCCTTAGCTAGAACAAAGGGGTTTTCCAAAGTAGCATATCTTTAGATAGGCCAAGCACTTCCCAATCCTGCTTGAGCTACCTTCTTTCACCTCTGATTAAGCTCAGCTTATTAAATAAGCTGAACTTTGACTTTCGTTGACTTTTGATGAATAATGAGAGTAATTCAGATTAAAACACCACAAGAGCTCACACTAAACTAAATAGTTTATATGAGCTTATAAAATACATAAAACAGCTTATTGAAGCTGGTTCTAGAATTATTTTTGGATTTTTTGACTTTATCAATATTTTTTTATATTTTTAAGATGAAATTAACTGTAAATGAAAAAAATGAATCTAAGTGAACTGAGATTAGGAAATGAGTTAGAATAAGCTAGATAAGCAGTTCAAAGAACTAAATGAGAACTAAAAACAAGACACGAATTGAGAGCAAATGTAAAAATTTCATTAACCAAATTGAAATTACAACTGAAAACTTTGAACTTACAATAAAAGCATAACAATCCTATAAACTACATAAAATATTATACTAACAATTACACTAAAAATCGACACCTCTACTGTTGATGAGGAGGAGGCTATTTATAGCAATCCAAGGAACCTTCTGGGTCTTTCAGCTCATCAATCCGTGTGCTCATCAGTCCAATACCACCCTTAGATCAAATCCCCAACGTCCTCAGCCCTAGGATCACACTTCATGAGGTGTTCGGTCCAATCAACAGCTGCCACGCGTCATTCTCCTTGTCAGGTCCTTCTAGAAGAGCCAATGATTGTCCTAAATACCCTTAATTGTGGTGAATAAACGTACGGTAATTTTAGGGTTATGGTGAATAGTAACTAAGGTGAAAGGGGGAAGAACTGGGACGCGGGTGTGTGAGAGGGAATGAGTTTTTTTTTTTGACTGGAGTGAATATTAGAGTGTTTGACCGGGTTTTTTTGGGTTTGGATCGGGTTTCTATTATGGGTTCGGGGTAAAGGGGTTGTAAGATTGGGCTAGGATAGTGGATTGGCTGAATGTGGGCTGGTGGGTTTGGGATTTAAGTTGGGTTGAGTTAGTTTAATAGAACCGGATTTGGTGTTTAAGGATTTTAATGTTCAAAGGACCAAAAATGTAAAATTTGAAAATCAGAGGACCAATGCTGCCATTTTCTCAAAGTTTGATCTAAGGGTGGATTCTTGACTTTTTGACCAAGTATGTCTTTCCCTGTTCGGCTCTAAGTCTTTTCCGCATCTCGTGCTCGTTCTCTTGATTTTCTTGTCTTTTTGTCGGTTTTTTTACGATATCCATTCCTGCATAAACAAAACACAAAAACACACTATCTATTGGCATTATGGTCGGGTTTTTGGTCGTTTTGGTCCGGTTTTGGACAAGAAAAGGGTATGTGTTTAAGCACATACCAATCCCACTATACGTTATAAATCATTGATCAACTCAATGACTTCTTGTATATTTCTTAATAAAGAAGACATAACAAGTTAACGTCTTACTTTATATTATAATAAGTCTTGTAACAATTTAAAAGACTTCATATTTATAGCTTTAAAATAAAGTATAAACATGTATAACTAAAGTAATCATGAACACCACAATTTGGTTTCAATAGTAATTTCAAGTTAATTTATTACTTCATATATTTATGACATTACAAGAATACATAAATATTCAAATTTGAAGTAGTATTAGATTACTTCATTTATTTATGTCATTTCAATAATACATAAATATTTAGTTTGAAGTAGTCTCATTATCCTTATTGACACTTTTTCTAATAGGTATCTAATTTAGAAACAGTAATTATCCATGTACGGTCTCACGTAATCATGGAATTTCACCTTGTTTTTGTAATCTATTCAAGGTCTCACTTAAGCTAAATTTCAACAACAAGTGTTTCTAGACTTAGAGGTGTATTAGTCATATTTAGAACTTTAGTTTCTTACCTTGCGGTCAAGACAGTTCTTTATATTCCTGTATGTTGTACCTTGCACACAATATAAGATTTCTCCCACTTGTGCATGGAACAATATCATATATCAGATAAACAACACGTCACTCGTTTGTTTATGTGATCAATATGATTGTGTCATAAATATTAGTAGATATAGAACCACCTTGTCTAGTAAGGAAACGTACATGACTATCCTTAAAACCACAAGTGTCTACAATTGGAAAATAATTATCTCAAGACATTCTAGGGATAATTTGGGTTACTACCAAGATAACAAATCTTGTAGCTCCCACTGAATTACAGATCATTACAATAATTCACTATTCAGTAATTACAGCACAATGCTCCCACTGGATTTGACAACATTGTAAGTGTTTCATAACCAGTCAAAGCAAATAGTGTGCTATTAACTTTCCTACACCTATGAGAAGACCCATTCGTAACAATTACTTAGGTACTAAAAATAGTGTTTGACCGGGTTTTTTTTGGGTTTGGATCGGGTTTCTATTATGGGTTCGGGGTAAAGGGGTTGTAAGATTGGGCTAGGATAGTGGATTGGGTGAATGTGGGCTGGTGGGTTTGGGATTTAAGTTGGGTTGAGTTAGTTTAATAGAACCGGATTTGGTGTTTAAGGATTTTAATGTTCAAAGGACCAAAAATGTAAAATTTGAAAATCCGAGGACCAATGCTGCCATTTTCTCAAAGTATGATCTAAGGGTGGATTCTTGACTTTTTGACTAAGTATGTCTTTCCCTGTTCGGCTCTAAGTCTTTTCCGCATCTCGTGCTCGTTCTCTTGATTTTCTTGTCTTTTTGTCGGTTTTTTTACGATATCCATTCCTGCATAAACAAAACACAAAAACACACTATCTATTGGCATTATGGTCGGGTTTTTGGTCGTTTTGGTCCGGTTTTGGACAAGAAAAGGGTATGTGTTTAAGCACATACCAAATTCCCCCAGACTAAGATATTGCAATGTCCTCATGCAATGTTATAAAAACACGTTTTTGAAACCGAAAATTTTTGATCTCTTTTTACTAACTTTGAGAAGTAGCAAAATTTTCAAAAGAGATCAAGAAATCTTAAGTTCTAAAAACTCCCCAATTTTTCCTTTTATTCTATTTTTGTATTTTTCTCATTATTCATGTGACGGCTTTTGTTGACAATC
Organism: Artemisia tridentata subsp. tridentata; assembly: GCA_021014915.2. Classification (NCBI taxonomy): domain Eukaryota; kingdom Viridiplantae; phylum Streptophyta; class Magnoliopsida; order Asterales; family Asteraceae; genus Artemisia; species Artemisia tridentata. Next base: position 42,337,732 of record CP139507.1, on the reverse strand, counting down.
ATTATCTCACGATAACTTTTAGGGTCTTTGAGCAGGAAACACGACTCATAAAGAAGTGACCATACGGATAAAATTCGTCGTTCCTGATTTTTCACAAGTCCCCAAACTAAGCTCAAAAACAAAATCATTGTCATTTACAAGTTAGATTGCCAACACTACCCAGAAAGCTAATTGTGGACTCCTTGTTCCCAAATTCCTATTTTCCTCTATTTATTTTATTTTTGGTGAGAAATGAATTTCTTCGAATTCTCGTTTCGATAATTTCTTAGTCCGATAAAGATACCTAGTTTAGACGCTAAGTAGTTTCCAAACCTTCCCTCGAAAACCGTTGCATACAAAAATGAGGTCCACATCAAGGTCTCTGATTTAACACGATTTTGAGGATATCCCTTTTATTTGCGACCGAAAAAACTCATCTACGAGTCCAGAGACAGAAGCCTTTATTAGGATACCTCGGAGTCGAAATTTGGCATTTTTAACATTATTAAACACATATTATTATTGATCCTTGGCCCTTTATAACAATCACAACATCGGCTGCGAACCGGCAAGATGTGATAGTCTATTATGACCTTGGAATTTTTCCTCTGCCTTTATTAGAAGTCTACAACATCGGCTGCGAACCGGCAAGATGCAGAAAACTTTTTATGGCTTTGGATTATTATTATTATTCATTATTCATTATATATTTTGCCAAACCCCAAGTCCTAAGGCTTTTATAACAATCCCAACATCGGTTGCGAGCCGGCAAGATGGAATAGTCTATTACACCGTAACACTGACAGTACCTTGATGTGTACCCAACTCTTATAAGCAAGAATTCTCTAAGGAAGAAATAGAAACTAATTATCGCCAAAACCAAAATACCTTTAATTATTCCTAAGTTACTATTTTTGAGTGAAACAAGCTTATGGGAACAAAAAGCCACAAATAACTTCGATGAGCTTTAAAGAGATCCAACTACTCCACGTTTAGCAATCTAACTTATAAATGACTCTATCATTTCTCGTTCTTCGCAAATTTAAAATCTTAAATAATAAGATCTGCGAATGCTTAGTCAAATAATCAAGCCATGCATATATAAAGTCAAATACGGGAACTTGCAAACTCTTAAAAAGAATTCGCGTTTTCTAGCTCCTTGTGTAAAAGACTAGCACAAGCTTATGGATTATAAACGGTTAAGGGAACAAGCTAGGGCTCAACACGCCCGGTCAAGTCAGAATTTTATTCCTACTCTCTCCAGCGGAAAATCAACAAAAATGTCAAAACTTATTCTATTTTTGGACAAAAATTTTAAAATTTTTCTCATTTTTTTTTTATTTTTTCAATTTTTGGAGGAAAAATGGGGTTGCATGAGAAAACGGCAAAAATTGCAAGGCAAAAATCAAATCGCAAGATTACCCCCCCCCCCCAGACTAAAACGAGACATTGTCCTCAATGTCTTAAAGGTAAGGGTTCTCCTACATAAATCTAAGGCCGTTTATTAATTATGCCAAAAATAAACGTAAAACGATAAGATTTTAGGATATCGGATAAGCAGCGAATGATGAAACTCGAGTAGCGTGAAGGAAACTACGAGTCGAGTCTTCATCATCGGCATTCCTGGACACATCACAGAAAACACGAAACACAAGATATGGAAGAGGAAACCTCCTCACTCACTTTATTAGAAAATAGATAAGAAGATAGATGGATAAGTATGGGGTGCCTCCCACGAAGCGCTTGTTTTTGGTAACCGAGTCACATGAGCTTGACTCGACCCCGAATTTAATTGTCCATGGGGGAGCATGTGGAAAAGATAATCTCTATCGGACTTTCGTTCAAAATGTTTGGACAAACACTGAAGCGTACGAAAGTTCCACTCCGATGAGATACCCACGGTATTTTTAGAAGGAAGAACCAGAAATGGTAATACCGGGGTCAAAGATAGTATCCTCACTCCCGAAGGAGTGAAGGATGGCAGAAGCCACAGTATATGTGATGAAGAGCATAAAGATGTTGATGATGATCATAATAAGCTCTTCATCATCAGCAGAAATTTTGTCAAAAGTCTCGGGCGGGAGGGTCGGGATTAAATCTTTATGAAAAGGTATACCTCCCCCCAGACTAGAATCTTCCTCCAGATGAAAATAGAATTTTTCAATTTCCGGAGGAGATAGAAAGAAAGAAAGTTCATCGGAGAACTTGTCGAGATAAAGATCATTCATATCAAAATGAAATGATTCATATTCGGGAGGAGAGATATGAGCATGAGAAGTGGTACTGCCACTACTCGTCTCCTCCGAATGATCAATATCGAAGAAGAAGGTTTCAAAAGATGGGATAGAAAGATTGAGATCAGAAGTGGGATTGCCACTAGCCGTGTCAAACGTAAAACTCTCATATTCGGTACAAGCATCCTCGAGCTCGAGCTCTAGAGGATCAAACGACTTTTCTTCAAGAATATCTTCTTTAACTTCTTCCGGGGGAAGGGAAAGGAACGGTTTATCAATTATTTTTAATGAATCATCTTCCCCCGGATCACTGTCAGTCTCAACAATTTTCGGAGAAATTGGAGTTTTATCAAAGAACACCTCGACCTCTTCCCTAGAGATAACATTTTCTTCCATCGTAGGAGAAAGATGAGAAGAGTTGGAATCACGAATCTCGATGTGATAAACTTGTTCTGGAGGTGGGACAAGAGGTATGCTCTTAGAGCTAGTAATTTCCACCGCTTCCGTTGTAGTCTCCGATTCGTCTTCATCATCGTCGTCAAGAACACTCTTAGAATTTGCAGCACAACACTCAAACCACTTGTTCGATCCAGGATTGATTTTCATGGCCTTGAGCTCAGCACGTTTTTCTGACAAACTCTTGACCGTGAATCTTGAAAGGTTTGGATCAACTCTTTTAGGAGCAATTACGGGATCGGACTTTTGATCAACCGTAGCGACATTGCATTTGTCGGTTTGAGGTTTCGAGTTCGGATTAATATTGAACGTAACTTTTTCTTTATCGACCCGCAAAGTAATTTCTTCACCATAGACATCGATCAAAGCACGCCCGGTCCTCAAGAATGATCTTCCGAGAATGAGAGGAACCCGGGGGTCGGCGTCGAAATCAACTACCAAAAAGTCTGCTGGAAAATGGAACTGCCCCACCTTTACAAAGACATCTTCGGCTACACCCTTAGGGTGGGTTATGGAACGATCCGCAAGCTCGAGGGTCATGCAAGTGGGGGTGAGATCGGGTAGAGACAATTTCTTCCAGATTGACAACGGCATTAGATTGATGCTCGCACCAAGATCGGCCAAGGCGTGGCATTCAACCATTCCCGGAAATTCACATGGGATGAGAAATCTTTCGGGATCTCCAAGCTTTTCCGGAAGCTTTTTGAGAATTGCCGCGGAGCAGTTTTCGTTCACAGGAGTTTTTGTCATTTCAAATAATTTTTCTTTATTGCTCAACAAACTTTTGAGTGTGGAAGTGAATTTAGGCATCAAGAGCAAAGCATCCGCGAAGCTTATATCAAAATGTAATTCTTGGAATATTTGAAAGAATTTTTCCATTTGACTCGAAGCTTTATCGCGGAGCTTTTGATCACTCAATCTCGAAGGATATGGAAGTTTTACTTTTTCGGGAGCTTCTTTAGGAGCTTTTTCTTTTGCTTCAACATTTTTCGGTTCAGATGGCTGGATGACCGGAGGTTGGACGTCTTTGGTTCCTCCGTTGTTAATAGGAGGTTCCGTGTCCTTGGTCACCTCGGTCTCACGGACGACTACCTTGGGAGGTAGAGAAGAAGGGGTAGCCGGAGCCGTGGGTCCATCATATGAAACACCGCTCCTAGTCGTGATCGCCTTAGCATCGCCCCTCGGATTGGCGATCGTGTTGCTTGGAAGAGTAGTTGTACCCGAACCCGAGGGTCGATCATTTAAACGTTTGTTCAATTCGGTTATTTAATTAATCATCATTCTATTCATTTCCTCTTGTTTCTTTTGTTGTTGTTGGTTTTGAAGAATGAATTGCTTTAATAACTCATCCGAGGGCGATGGGTTTGGCACAAATCCTTGATTTTGATTGTTTGGAAGATTTGGCCCTCGGTTGTTTTGAACAAAACCTTGATTATAATTTCCATGATTTTGGTTTTGAAAATTTCCTTGATTCGGGGCTTGGTTATAATTCCCTTGGTTTTGATAACCTTGATTGCCCCGATTTTGATTTTGATTATTTGGAACATTACGGTTTTGCACTTGCTGATTTTGATTTGGTGGGAAACCGGGTGGTCCGAGGAAGTTGTTAGAACGGTAGCTGAGCAAATTACGGTCACCTTGGGGTTGGTAACCGTTACCACCCGTGTTGTAGGTTCCCGTAGCAGCATAAACATTCTCTTGAGTGTAGCCACCGGAGGCTGGGCACTCGAAATATTGGTGAGGACCACCACAAGTTTCACAACTATGGTTAACAACATTGACTTGATTGTTGTTGTTTTGAGTTGAAATCTGATTTTGATGAATTCTCAAGATAGCCGTTGACAAATCATTCATTTGTTTAGAAAGAGCGGCTATCTCGGAGGTAGAGGAATCAGTGCTAGATCTTGTTGACTCATTCCTCTCGGCAGAGGAATACCAAAAATTATGGTGGGCGGTCATGTTTTCAATAAGATCATAGCACTCTTCGGGTCGACGTTTCATAAACGTACCACCGGCAGCAGCATTAATCGTATCACGGTGTCGTAAAGTCAAACCGTTATAGAAGGTATCTATAATAGTGACCAATAACATATTGTTGTTCGGACACCGATCAATCGATAACTTGTAGCGTTCCCATGCCTCAAACAATGATTCATCGGGAAGCTGACGGAAATTGCTAATCTCATTCCTTAATTTCGTCACCATCGACGGTGGGAAATATTTCGCCAAGAACTTTGTAACCATTTCGTCGAAACTACGAATGGAGTTCTTGGGAAGACGATCAAACCAAGCGGTGGCATGATGCGTCAATGAATAAGGAAAGAGATATAGACGGAGGGCGTCATCGGAGACCCCATTTTGTTTCATACTTTGGGTGACGGTTATGAATTTGTCAAGATGCTTGTTCGCATCATCACCCGGCAAGCCATGGAATTGGCACGAGTTTTGGACTTGTTGAATCATATGATGCTTAAGTCCAAAATCGGCGGCTTGAATATTGACGGGGGCAATCGGGCCACCACGTCCGTGCATTGTGGGTTGGCACAGCTCCTCCATCGTTCGGAGATCAGGAGCTGGCATGTGATTATCACCACCCATCGGCGGGTGTTGATTTTTTGGTTCGTCGGCCATTTCCTCAACGGTTGAGAAATGAACACGGTTGTTATGACGAATAATCCTCTCGGGATTTGATAGTGGTGAAAGAAGAGGGTGAGAAGTAGAAGATCGGGTGTGCATACACCAAAAACAAACAAAAAATCAAAAAGAAAACCAAATTTGAAAATAAAATATTTTTGGTTTTTTTATTTTTATAAGAAAAATTAGATTTATTTTCTTTTTGGTGATCGTTGATCAACCGTACTCGTTTCTTTCAAAACTACGCGCAGCGTGGCGGGAGAGAAGAATGGATCTCTCTTCGGTCTGCAATTTAATGTCAAGACCTCCTTAAACCCCGTAATTAGGTTGTAGTAAAGAAATAATCCAAGAAACGTTTAACTTCACGATCTCTTTTGTTGTTTATTCGGAATGGTTTACAACCGCCCTCCTTCAACGGAAGACCGAGGATGTTTATTAAGATGAAAACACTTTAGGAAAAGTGTTTTTTTAATTATTATATTTTTGTATATATATATTTTTTTAATTTTTATGAAAACGAAAACTTCCGAGGAAGGGTCTTCAAAACACGATTCTTATGGCGAAACTCCAACTCTTTTCAAGCCTTCCCCGGCAGCGGCGCCATTTTTTTTGATCAGATATTTTTTTGAGTGTATTATTATTTTCCAAGGGTAAAACTCAACGTATGCGTTTTTCCCGGGTCGTGTCCCAACGAAGGTCGAATATCGAGTTGTCGTTACGTGTCGAATACATGTGGTGAATGAGTGTGAAAAAGTGGTGATTTGTGATTTTACACTACGAACAATAAAATATGAAATAAAAACAACTAATTATGCTAAGAAAACAACTAAGCTAAGCATACGAACCTAAAAACGAAAATTAGAATTTAAAAACGTTACACGACGAATTTTAAAACGTAAATAAAAGTGATTTTGTGAAATTTAAAACCTAAAAATATAAAAATACTTTTCCTATATTAAATCTGATAAAAGAAAATTTTTGGAAAAAGAAAAATATTTTTTTTGACTTTTTAATAATTTTTTATGAATTAAAAACTAATTAAAACAATTTAAATGATTTAAAAATAGTAAAACACTTTGGAAAAATCTGAAAATTTCTGAGTAAATCTAAAATTAAGTTTTCTATCTAGGAAAAATAAAATCAGAACTAAACTACACCTAAATAAGCAGATCAGTCAAATAAGCACTTGCAATAAGCACTAAAAATAAGCAAATCTGATCCAGAAATTCCACAAAGTTCAAATCCCAACAAACACACTTTATACAGCTCAAATCAACTTTTGGAGAACAAACAAGCACCCAGAATTAGCAAATAAGCACTTGAACAATTGGATGAATGAGATAGAAAATGGGTCTAAACAGCCAACTTTATAGCCTAAATAAGCAGTCCAATTAAGCAAAATACTTAAACCTAATGGGGGCAAAAGACTCCCAATACTACTAGCTACCCAAATCTACTTTAAAATCCAATTTTCAACTTCATTTGCTTATCTAAATCTATCCTTGAAAAGTGCTTATGGACAGATCAGCTGACCAAAACTGAGTGCAGACTAGAATCAGGTTCAATTGGGCTGATTTGCAGATCCAAAATAAGCACAGGAATAAGCTCAAAATTGCAATACCAGATTATAAACTGAAAAACCACTGTATGAATTATCCTAAGGCCAATAATCAGCTCCTCAGCTGATCTGGATAAGCCAGAAAAGCTCTCAATTCAGCAGCTCTAAAAACTGGTCTACACTAGTACAATCTGGTGACAGCAGAATACTAAATTGGCGCAAAACATGGCGAGACTTAATCTAACACTTGAATATCACTTGAAAACAGCAATGTAACCACAAGAACATCACAGATCATGCTTAGCTTAATTTAGAGCTTATAATGGCAGTCTATGCTATCAAAATTTGTACTAATGATCAAAAATCTCATATGAACTGTAACATCAATAACATCTAACTGCAACAGCAACTTTAATTCCAACTATGATCCATCAAATCTCACACAAATGACCAATGAACAATAACAGAATTAGCTTCAAAAAACAGTCCCTATTATGGCTATTATACCAACTGATGTTCACTAATCCAACTAACAACAACTGAGATCAATCTTAACTACCACTAATCAAAAATTACCTATTCAATTTAACTACTAACAAGCTATGATCACTGAATTCTTATTAATAGTACTAATGCAGAAAAGTAGAACTTAGAAATGAAATTTGAACTTACGAATTACCCCTTAGCTAGAACAAAGGGGTTTTCCAAAGTAGCCTATCTTTAGATAGGCCAAGCACTTCCCAATCCTGCTTGAGCTACCTTCTTTCACCTCTGATTAAGCTCAGCTTATTAAATAAGCTGAACTTTGACTTTCGTTGACTTTTGATGAATAATGAGAGTAATTCAGATTAAAACACCACAAGAGCTCACACTAAACTAAATAGTTTATATGAGCTTATAAAATACATAAAACAGCTTATTGAAGCTGGTTCTAGAATTATTTTTGGATTTTTTGACTTTATCAATATTTTTTTATATTTTTAAGATGAAATTAACTGTAAATGAAAAAAATGAATCTAAGTGAACTGAGATTAGGAAATGAGTTAAAATAAGCTAGATAAGCAGTTCAAAGAACTAAATGAGAACTAAAAACAAGACACGAATTGAGAGCAAATGTAAAAATTTCATTAACCAAATTGAAATTACAACTGAAAACTTTGAACTTACAATAAAAGCATAACAATCCTATAAACTACATAAAATATTATACTAACAATTACACTAAAAATCGACACCTCTACTGTTGATGAGGAGGAGGCTATTTATAGCAATCCAAGGAACCTTCTGGGTCTTCCAGCTCATCAATCCGTGTGCTCATCAGTCCAATACCACCCTTAGATCAAATCCCCAACGTCCTCAGCCCTAGGATCATACTTCATGAGGTGTTCGGTCCAATCAACAGCTGCCACGCGTCATTCTCCTTGTCAGGTCCTTCTAGAAGAGCCAATGATTGTCCTAAATACCCTTAATTGTGGTGAATAAACGTACGGTAAATTTAGGGTTATGGTGAATAGTAACTAAGGTGAAAGGGGGAAGAACTGGGACGCGGGTGTGTGAGAGGGAATGAGTTTTTTTTTTGACTGGAGTGAATATTAGAGTGTTTGACCGGGTTTTTTTGGGTTTGGATCGGGTTTCTATTATGGGTTCGGGGTAAAGGGGTTGTAAGATTGGGCTAGGATAGTGGATTGGCTGAATGTGGGCTGGTGGGTTTGGGATTTAAGTTGGGTTGAGTTAGTTTAATAGAACCGGATTTGGTGTTTAAGGATTTTAATGTTCAAAGGACCAAAAATGTAAAATTTGAAAATCAGAGGACCAGTGCTGCCATTTTCTCAAAGTTTGATCTAAGGGTGGATTCTTGACTTTTTGACCAAGTATGTCTTTCCCTGTTCGGCTCTAAGTCTTTTCCGCATCTCGTGCTCGTTCTCTTGATTTTCTTGTCTTTTTGTCGGTTTTTTTACGATATCCATTCCTGCATAAACAAAACACAAAAACACACTATCTATTGGCATTATGGTCGGGTTTTTGGTCGTTTTGGTCCGGTTTTGGACAAGAAAAGGGTATGTGTTTAAGCACATACCAATCCCACTATACGTTATAAATCATTGATCAACTCAATGACTTCTTGTATATTTCTTAATAAAGAAGACATAACAAGTTAACGTCTTACTTTATATTATAATAAGTCTTGTAACAATTTAAAAGACTTCATATTTATAGCTTTAAAATAAAGTATAAACATGTATAACTAAAGTAATCATGAACACCACAATTTGGTTTCAATAGTAATTTCAAGTTAATTTATTACTTCATATATTTATGACATTACAAGAATACATAAATATTCAAATTTGAAGTAGTATTAGATTACTTCATTTATTTATGTCATTTCAATAATACATAAATATTTAGTTTGAAGTAGTCTCATTATCCTTATTGACACTTTTTCTAATAGGTATCTAATTTAGAAACAGTAATTATCCATGTACGGTCTCACGTAATCATGGAATTTCACCTTGTTTTTGTAATCTATTCAAGGTCTCACTTAAGCTAAATTTCAACAACAAGTGTTTCTAGACTTAGAGGTGTATTAGTCATATTTAGAACTTTAGTTTCTTACCTTGCGGTCAAGACAGTTCTTTATATTCCTGTATGTTGTACCTTGCACACAATATAAGATTTCTCCCACTTGTGCATGGAACAATATCATATATCAGATAAACAACACGTCACTCGTTTGTTTATGTGATCAATATGATTGTGTCATAAATATTAGTAGATATAGAACCACCTTGTCTAGTAAGGAAACGTACATGACTATCCTTAAAACCACAAGTGTCTACAATTGGAAAATAATTATCTCAAGACATTCTAGGGATAATTTGGGTTACTACCAAGATAACAAATCTTGTAGCTCCCACTGAATTACAGATCATTACAATAATTCACTATTCAGTAATTACAGCACAATGCTCCCACTGGATTTGACAACATTGTAAGTGTTTCATAACCAGTCAAAGCAAATAGTGTGCTATTAACTTTCCTACACCTATGAGAAGACCCATTCGTAACAATTACTTAGGTACTAAAAATAGTGTTTGACCGGGTTTTTTTGGGTTTGGATCGGGTTTCTATTATGGGTTCGGGGTAAAGGGGTTGTAAGATTGGGCTAGGATAGTGGATTGGGTGAATGTGGGCTGGTGGGTTTGGGATTTAAGTTGGGTTGAGTTAGTTTAATAGAACCGGATTTGGTGTTTAAGGATTTTAATGTTCAAAGGACCAAAAATGTAAAATTTGAAAATCCGAGGACCAATGCTGCCATTTTCTCAAAGTATGATCTAAGGGTGGATTCTTGACTTTTTGACTAAGTATGTCTTTCCCTGTTCGGCTCTAAGTCTTTTCCGCATCTCGTGCTCGTTCTCTTGATTTTCTTGTCTTTTTGTCGGTTTTTTTACGATATCCATTCCTGCATAAACAAAACACAAAAACACACTATCTATTGGCATTATGGTCGGGTTTTTGGTCGTTTTGGTCCGGTTTTGGACAAGAAAATGGTATGTGTTTAAGCACATACCAAATTCCCCCAGACTAAGATATTGCAATGTCCTCATGCAATGTTATAAAAACACGTTTTTGAAACAGGAAATTTTTGATCTCTTTTTACTAACTTTGAGAAGTAGCAAAATTTTCAAAAGAGATCAAGAAATCTTAAGTTCTAAAAACTCCCCAATTTTTCCTTTTATTCTATTTTTGTATTTTTCTCATTATTCATGTGACGGCTTTTGTTGACAATCATTATCTCATGATAACTTTTAGGGTCTTTGAGCAGGAAACACGACTCATAAAGAAGTGACCATACGGATAAAATTCGTCGTTCCTGATTTTTCACAAGTCCCCAAACTTAGCTCAAAAACGAAATCATTGTCATTTACAAGTTAGATTGCCAACACTACCCAGAAAGCTAATTGTGGACTCCTTGTTCCCAAATTCCTATTTTCCTCTATTTATTTTATTTTTGGTGAGAAATGAATTTCTTCGAATTCTCGTTTCGATAATTTCTTAGTCCGATAAAGATACCTAGTTTAGACGCTAAGTAGTTTCCAAACCTTCCCTCGAAAACCGTTGCATACAAAAATGAGGTCCACATCAAGGTCTCTGATTTAACACGATTTTGAGGATATCCCTTTTATTTGCGACCGAAACAACTCATCTACGAGTCCAGAGACAGAAGCCTTTATTAGGATACCTCGGAGTCGAAATTTGGCATTTTAACATTATTAAACACATATTATTATTGATCCTTGGCCCTTTATAACAATCACAACATCGGCTGCGAACCGGCAAGATGTGATAGTCTATTATGACCTTGGAATTTTTCCTCTGCCTTTATTAGAAGTCTACAACATCGGCTGCGAACCGGCAAGATGCAGAAAACTTTTTATGGCTTTGGATTATTATTATTATTCATTATTCATTATATATTTTGCCAAACCCCAAGTCCTAAGGCTTTTATAACAATCCCAACATCGGTTGCGAGCCGGCAAGATGGAATAGTCTATTACACCGTAACACTGACAGTACCTTGATGTGTACCCAACTCTTATAAGCAAGAATTCTCTAAGGAAGAAATAGAAACTAATTATCGCCAAAACCAAAATACCTTTAATTATTCCTAAGTTACTATTTTTGAGTGAAACAAGCTTATGGGAACAAAAAGCCACAAATAACTTCGATGAGCTTTAAAGAGATCCAACTACTCCACGTTTAGCAATCTAACTTATAAATGACTCTATCATTTCTCGTTCTTCGCAAATTTAAAATCTTAAATAATAAGATCTGCGAATGCTTAGTCAAATAATCAAGCCATGCATATATAAAGTCAAATACGGGAACTTGCAAACTCTTAAAAAGAATTCGCATTTTCTAGCTCCTTGTGTAAAAGACTAGCACAAGCTTATGGATTATAAACGGTTAAGGGAACAAGCTAGGGCTCAACACGCCCGGTCAAGTCAGAATTTTATTCCTACTCTCTCCAGCGGAAAATCAACAAAAATGTCAAAACTTATTCTATTTTTGGACAAAAATTTTAAAATTTTTCTCATTTTTTTTTTTATTTTTTCAATTTTTGGAGGAAAAATGGGGTTGCATGAGAAAACGGCAAAAATTGCAAGGCAAAAATCAAATCGCAAGATTACCCCCCCCCCCCCAGACTAAAACGAGACATTGTCCTCAATGTCTTAAAGGTAAGGGTTCTCCTACATAAATCTAAGGCCGTTTATTAATTATGCCAAAAATAAACGTAAAACGATAAGATTTTAGGATATCGGATAAGCAGCGAATGATGAAACTCGAGTAGCGTGAAGGAAACTACGAGTCGAGTCTTCATCATCGGGCATTCCTGGACACATCACAGAAAACACGAAACACAAGATATGGAAGAGGAAACCTCCTCACTCACTTTATTAGAAAATAGATAAGAAGATAGATGGATAAGTATGGGGTGCCTCCCACGAAGCGCTTGTTTTTGGTAACCGAGTCACATGAGCTTGACTCGACCCCGAATTTAATTGTCCATGGGGGAGCATGTGGAAAAGATAATCTCTATCGGACTTTCGTTCAAAATGTTTGGACAAACACTGAAGCGTATGAAAGTTCCACTCCGATGAGATACCCACGGTATTTTTAGAAGGAAGAACCAGAAATGGTAATACCGGGGTCAAAGATAGTATCCTCACTCCCGAAGGAGTGAAGGATGGGAGAAGCCACAGTATATGTGATGAAGAGCATAAAGATGTTGATGATGATCATAATAAGCTCTTCATCATCAGCAGAAATTTTGTCAAAAGTCTCGGGCGGGAGGGTCGGGATTAAATCTTTATGAAAAGGTATACCTCCCCCCAGACTAGAATCTTCCTCCAGATGAAAATAGAATTTTTCAATTTCCGGAGGAGATAGAAAGAAAGAAAGTTCATCGGAGAACTTGTCGAGATAAAGATCATTCATATCAAAATGAAATGATTCATATTCGGGAGGAGAGATATGAGCATGAGAAGTGGTACTGCCACTACTCGTCTCCTCCGAATGATCAATATCGAAGAAGAAGGTTTCAAAAGATGGGATAGAAAGATTGAGATCAGAAGTGGGATTGCCACTAGCCGTGTCAAACGTAAAACTCTCATATTCGGTACAAGCATCCTCGAGCTCGAGCTCTAGAGGATCAAACGACTTTTCTTCAAGAATATCTTCTTTAACTTCTTCCGGGGGAAGGGAAAGGAACGGTTTATCAATTATTTTTAATGAATCATCTTCCCCCGGATCACTGTCAGTCTCAACAATTTTCGGAGAAATTGGAGTTTTATCAAAGAACACCTCGACCTCTTCCCTAGAGATAACATTTTCTTCCATCGTAGGAGAAAGATGAGAAGAGTTGGAATCACGAATCTCGATGTGATAAACTTGTTCTGGAGGTGGGACAAGAGGTGTGCTCTTAGAGCTAGTAATTTCCACCGCTTCCGTTGTAGTCTCCGATTCGTCTTCATCATCGTCGTCAAGAACACTCTTAGAATTTGCAGCACAACACTCAAACCACTTGTTCGATCCAGGATTGATTTTCATGGCCTTGAGCTCAGCACGTTTTTCTGACAAACTCTTGACCGTGAATCTTGAAAGGTTTGGATCAACTCTTTTAGGAGCAATTACGGGATCGGACTTTTGATCAACCGTAGCGACATTGCATTTGTCGGTTTGAGGTTTCGAGTTCGGATTAATATTGAACGTAACTTTTTCTTTATCGACCCGCAAAGTAATTTCTTCACCATAGACATCGATCAAAGCACGCCCGGTCCTCAAGAATGATCTTCCGAGAATGAGAGGAACCCGGGGGTCGGCGTCGAAATCAACTACCAAAAAGTCTGCTGGAAAATGGAACTGCCCCACCTTTACAAAGACATCTTCGGCTACACCCTTAGGGTGGGTTATGGAACGATCCGCAAGCTCGAGGGTCATGCAAGTGGGGGTGAGATCGGGTAGAGACAATTTCTTCCAGATTGACAACGGCATTAGATTGATGCTCGCACCAAGATCGGCCAAGGCGTGGCATTCAACCATTCCCGGAAATTCACATGGGATGAGAAATCTTTCGGGATCTCCAAGCTTTTCCGGAAGCTTTTTGAGAATTGCCGCGGAGCAGTTTTCGTTCACAGGAGTTTTTGTCATTTCAAATAATTTTTCTTTATTGCTCAACAAACTTTTGAGTGTGGAAGTGAATTTAGGCATCAAGAGCAAAGCATCCGCGAAGCTTATATCAAAATGTAATTCTTGGAATATTTGAAAGAATTTTTCCATTTGACTCGAAGCTTTATCGCGGAGCTTTTGATCACTCAATCTCGAAGGATATGGAAGTTTTACTTTTTCGGGAGCTTCTTTAGGAGCTTTTTCTTTTGCTTCAACATTTTTCGGTTCAGATGGCTGGATGACCGGAGGTTGGACGTCTTTGGTTCCTCCGTTGTTAATAGGAGGTTCCGTGTCCTTGGTCACCTCGGTCTCACGGACGACTACCTTGGGAGGTAGAGAAGAAGGGGTAGCCGGAGCCGTGGGTCCATCATATGAAACACCGCTCCTAGTCGTGATCGCCTTAGCATCGCCCCTCGGATTGGCGATCGTGTTGCTTGGAAGAGTAGTTGTACCCGAACCCGAGGGTCGATCATTTAAACGTTTGTTCAATTCGGTTATTTAATTAATCATCATTCTATTCATTTTCTCTTGTTTCTTTTGTTGTTGTTGGTTTTGAAGAATGAATTGCTTTAATAACTCATCCGAGGGCGATGGGTTTGGCACAAATCCTTGATTTTGATTGTTTGGAAGATTTGGCCCTCGGTTGTTTTGAACAAAACCTTGATTATAATTTCCATGATTTTGGTTTTGAAAATTTCCTTGATTCGGGGCTTGGTTATAATTCCCTTGGTTTTGATAACCTTGATTGCCCCGATTTTGATTTTGATTATTTGGAACATTACGGTTTTGCACTTGCTGATTTTGATTTGGTGGGAAACCGGGTGGTCCGAGGAAGTTGTTAGAACGGTAGCTGAGCAAATTACGGTCACCTTGGGGTTGGTAACCGTTACCACCCGTGTTGTAGGTTCCCGTAGCAGCATAAACATTCTCTTGAGTGTAGCCACCGGAGGCTGGGCACTCGAAATATTGGTGAGGACCACCACAAGTTTCACAACTATGGTTAACAACATTGACTTGATTGTTGTTGTTTTGAGTTGAAATCTGATTTTGATGAATTCTCAAGATAGCCGTTGACAAATCATTCATTTGTTTAGAAAGAGCGGCTATCTCGGAGGTAGAGGAATCAGTGCTAGATCTTGTTGACTCATTCCTCTCGGCAGAGGAATACCAAAAATTATGGTGGGCGGTCATGTTTTCAATAAGATCATAGCACTCTTCGGGTCGACGTTTCATAAACGTACCACCGGCAGCAGCATTAATCGTATCACGGTGTCGTAAAGTCAAACCGTTATAGAAGGTATCTATAATAGTGACCAATAACATATTGTTGTTCGGACACCGATCAATCGATAACTTGTAGCGTTCCCATGCCTCAAACAATGATTCATCGGGAAGCTGACGGAAATTGCTAATCTCATTCCTTAATTTCGTCACCATCGACGGTGGGAAATATTTCGCCAAGAACTTTGTAACCATTTCGTCGAAACTACGAATGGAGTTCTTGGGAAGACGATCAAACCAAGCGGTGGCATGATGCGTCAATGAATAAGGAAAGAGATATAGACGGAGGGCGTCATCGGAGACCCCATTTTGTTTCATACTTTGGGTGACGGTTATGAATTTGTCAAGATGCTTGTTCGCATCATCACCCGGCAAGCCATGGAATTGGCACGAGTTTTGGACTTGTTGAATCATATGATGCTTAAGTCCAAAATCGGCGGCTTGAATATTGACGGGGGCAATCGGGCCACCACGTCCGTGCATTGTGGGTTGGCACAGCTCCTCCATCGTTCGGAGATCAGGAGCTGGCATGTGATTATCACCACCCATCGGCGGGTGTTGATTTTTTGGTTCGTCGGCCATTTCCTCAACGGTTGAGAAATGAACACGGTTGTTATGACGAATAATCCTCTCGGGATTTGATAGTGGTGAAAGAAGAGGGTGAGAAGTAGAAGATCGGGTGTGCATACACCAAAAACAAACAAAAAATCAAAAAGAAAACCAAATTTGAAAATAAAATATTTTTGGTTTTTTTATTTTTATAAGAAAAATTAGATTTATTTTCTTTTTGGTGATCGTTGATCAACCGTACTTGTTTCTTTCAAAACTACGCGCAGCGTGGCGGGAGAGAAGAATGGATCTCTCTTCGGTCTGCAATTTAATGTCAAGACCTCCTTAAACCCCGTAATTAGGTTGTAGTAAAGAAATAATCCAAGAAACGTTTAACTTCACGATCTCTTTTGTTGTTTATTCGGAATGGTTTACAACCGCCCTCCTTCAACGGAAGACCGAGGATGTTTATTAAGATGAAAACACTTTAGGAAAAGTGTTTTTTTAATTATTATATTTTTGTATATATATTTTTTTTAATTTTTATGAAAACGAAAACTTCCGAGGAAGGGTCTTCAAAACACGATTCTTATGGCGAAACTCCAACTCTTTTCAAGCCTTCCCCGGCAGCGGCGCCATTTTTTTGATCAGATATTTTTTTGAGTGTATTATTATTTTCCAAGGGTAAAACTCAACGTATGCGTTTTTCCCGGGTCGTGTCCCAACGAAGGTCGAATATCGAGTTGTCGTTACGTGTCGAATACATGTGGTGAATGAGTGTGAAAAAGTGGTGATTTGTGATTTTACACTACGAACAATAAAATATGAAATAAAAACAACTAATTATGCTAAGAAAACAACTAAGCTAAGCATACGAACCTAAAAACGAAAATTAGAATTTAAAAACGTTACACGACGAATTTTAAAACGTAAATAAAAGTGATTTTGTGAAATTTAAAACCTAAAAATATAAAAATACTTTTCCTATATTAAATCTGATAAAAGAAAATTTTTGGAAAAAGAAAAATATTTTTTTTGACTTTTTAATAATTTTTTATGAATTAAAAACTAATTAAAACAATTTAAATGATTTAAAAATAGTAAAACACTTTGGAAAAATCTGAAAATTTCTGAGTAAATCTAAAATTAAGTTTTCTATCTAGGAAAAATAAAATCAGAACTAAACTACACCTAAATAAGCAGATCAGTCAAATAAGCACTTGCAATAAGCACTAAAAATAAGCAAATCTGATCCAGAAATTCCACAAAGTTCAAATCCCAACAAACACACTTTATACAGCTCAAATCAACTTTTGGAGAACAAACAAGCACCCAGAATTAGCAAATAAGCACTTGAACAATTGGATGAATGAGACAGAAAATGGGTCTAAACAGCCAACTTTATAGCCTAAATAAGCAGTCCAATTAAGCAAAATACTTAAACCTAATGGGGGCAAAAGACTCCCAATACTACTAGCTACCCAAATCTACTTTAAAATCCAATTTTCAACTTCATTTGCTTATCTAAATCTATCCTTGAAAAGTGCTTATGGACAGATCAGCTGACCAAAACTGAGTGCAGACTAGAATCAGGTTCAATTGGGCTGATTTGCAGATCCAAAATAAGCACAGGAATAAGCTCAAAATTGCAATACCAGATTATAAACTGAAAAACCACTGTATGAATTATCCTAAGGCCAATAATCAGCTCCTCAGCTGATCTGGATAAGCCAGAAAAGCTCTCAATTCAGCAGCTCTAAAAACTGGTCTACACTAGTACAATCTGGTGACAGCAGAATACTAAATTGGCGCAAAACATGGCGAGACTTAATCTAACACTTGAATATCACTTGAAAACAGCAATGTAACCACAAGAACATCACAGATCATGCTTAGCTTAATTTAGAGCTTATAATGGCAGTCTATGCTATCAAAATTTGTACTAATGATCAAAAATCTCATATGAACTGTAACATCAATAACATCTAACTGCAACAGCAACTTTAATTCCAACTATGATCCATCAAATCTCACACAAATGACCAATGAACAATAACAGAATTAGCTTCAAAAAACAGTCCCTATTATGGCTATTATACCAACTGATGTTCACTAATCCAACTAACAACAACTGAGATCAATCTTAACTACCACTAATCAAAAATTACCTATTCAATTTAACTACTAACAAGCTATGATCACTGAATTCTTATTAATAGTACTAATGCAGAAAAGTAGAACTTAGAAATGAAATTTGAACTTACGAATTACCCCTTAGCTAGAACAAAGGGGTTTTCCAAAGTAGCCTATCTTTAGATAGGCCAAGCACTTCCCAATCCTGCTTGAGCTACCTTCTTTCACCTCTGATTAAGCTCAGCTTATTAAATAAGCTGAACTTTGACTTTCGTTGACTTTTGATGAATAATGAGAGTAATTCAGATTAAAACACCACAAGAGCTCACACTAAACTAAATAGTTTATATGAGCTTATAAAATACATAAAACAGCTTATTGAAGCTGGTTCTAGAATTATTTTTGGATTTTTTGACTTTATCAATATTTTTTTATATTTTTAAGATGAAATTAACTGTAAATGAAAAAAATGAATCTAAGTGAACTGAGATTAGGAAATGAGTTAAAATAAGCTAGATAAGCAGTTCAAAGAACTAAATGAGAACTAAAAACAAGACACGAATTGAGAGCAAATGTAAAAATTTCATTAACCAAATTGAAATTACAACTGAAAACTTTGAACTTACAATAAAAGCATAACAATCCTATAAACTAAATAAAATATTATACTAACAATTACACTAAAAATCGACACCTCTACTGTTGATTGGAGGAGGCTATTTATAGCAATCCAAGGAACCTTCTGGGTCTTCCAGCTCATCAATCCGTGTGCTCATCAGTCCAATACCACCCTTAGATCAAATCCCCAACGTCCTCAGCCCTAGGATCATACTTCATGAGGTGTTCGGTCCAATCAACAGCTGCCACGCGTCATTCTCCTTGTCAGGTCCTTCTAGAAGAGCCAATGATTGTCCTAAATACCCTTAATTGTGTTGAATAAACGTACGGTAATTTTAGGGTTATGGTGAATAGTAACTAAGGTGAAAGGGGGAAGAACTGGGACGCGGGTGTGTGAGAGGGAATGAGTTTTTTTTTTTTGACTGGAGTGAATATTAGAGTGTTTGACCGGGTTTTTTTGGGTTTGGATCGGGTTTCTATTATGGGTTCGGGGTAAAGGGGTTGTAAGATTGGGCTAGGATAGTGGATTGGCTGAATGTGGGCTGGTGGGTTTGGGATTTAAGTTGGGTTGAGTTAGTTTAATAGAACCGGATTTGGTGTTTAAGGATTTTAATGTTCAAAGGACCAAAAATGTAAAATTTGAAAATCAGAGGACCAATGCTGCCATTTTCTCAAAGTTTGATCTAAGGGTGGATTCTTGACTTTTTGACCAAGTATGTCTTTCCCTGTTCGGCTCTAAGTCTTTTCCGCATCTCGTGCTCGTTCTCTTGATTTTCTTGTCTTTTTGTCGGTTTTTTTACGATATCCATTCCTGCATAAACAAAACACAAAAACACACTATCTATTGGCATTATGGTCGGGTTTTTGGTCGTTTTGGTCCGGTTTTGGACAAGAAAAGGGTATGTGTTTAAGCACATACCAATCCCACTATACGTTATAAATCATTGATCAACTCAATGACTTCTTGTATATTTCTTAATAAAGAAGACATAACAAGTTAACGTCTTACTTTATATTATAATAAGTCTTGTAACAATTTAAAAGACTTCATATTTATAGCTTTAAAATAAAGTATAAACATGTATAACTAAAGTAATCATGAACACCACAATTTGGTTTCAATAGTAATTTCAAGTTAATTTATTACTTCATATATTTATGACATTACAAGAATACATAAATATTCAAATTTGAAGTAGTATTAGATTACTTCATTTATTTATGTCATTTCAATAATACATAAATATTTAGTTTGAAGTAGTCTCATTATCCTTATTGATACTTTTTCTAATAGGTATCTAATTTAGAAACAGTAATTATCCATGTACGGTCTCACGTAATCATGGAATTTCACCTTGTTTTTGTAATCTATTCAAGGTCTCACTTAAGCTAAATTTCAACAACAAGTGTTTCTAGACTTAGAGGTGTATTAGTCATATTTAGAACTTTAGTTTCTTACCTTGCGGTCAAGACAGTTCTTTATATTCCTGTATGTTGTACCTTGCACACAATATAAGATTTCTCCCACTTGTGCATGAAACAATATCATATATCAGATAAACAACACGTCACTCGTTTGTTTATGTGATCAATATGATTGTGTCATAAATATTAGTAGATATAGAATCACCTTGTCTAGTAAGGAAACGTACATGACTATCCTTAAAACCACAAGTGTCTACAATTGGAAAGTAATTATCTCAAGACATTCTAGGGATAATTTGGGTTACTACCAAGATAACAAATCTTGTAGCTCCCACTGAATTACAGATCATTACAATAATTCACTATTCAGTAATTACAGCACAATGCTCCCACTGGATTTGACAACATTGTAAGTGTTTCATAACCAGTCAAAGCAAATAGTGTGCTATTAACTTTCCTACACCTATGAGAAGACCCATTCGTAACAATTACTTAGGTACTAAAAATAGTGTATTCTACTATGTAGATGATGGACTATCCATCAATGCAATTAACTTAAAAATTGAGCATGCAATTTTTCCTTAATATGTCTACCATCCCCACAATGGTATGTAGCATCTTTAAGTGGTCAAAGCACAACAACTAGATAAATTATGCTAGTTTGCCTTTTACCAATTTTGCGGTAATTAGTCTAGCTTCTAATTTAATAACTCATAAAATGTGCAATTTTCTTAACTATTAAAGTTTGCTATGAGTTATTTCTTAGAATTTAGACAATTCTAATTTTCCTATCTTACCTTTCTCATTCATGAAAAAGAATAGGATTAAGTCTCACTCTTCTCTCAAAGAAAGGAGACCAGTTTTATTCTTTTAGTAAAGTTGACTCTAGCAAAAAACCCCTACGGGTGTAGATCAATTTACCACTAAAATAATGTCCCACGTTTACGGTTTAACGTTGCATTAATACATTAAAAGAATTTACAAAATTCTATTTTAGTATTTTCGATAATACAATCTTTTCAAGAAAATAAAATACCCAAGGAAATATTCATATAACCATTGAATTTTCTTGAAAGCTAGGATCCAATTTTTCATAGTTTCACTACATCAGTTGATCTGCTAGTAGTGAAAGTACAAAATATGGTAATCTGTCGAACAATAATCGGCAAACAATTTCTGACTCCTAGATCATTATGGGATTTACATTTGCCAAATACAATTTGCAAAGTAAGCATGTTTCATCCCATCTCATGCCTTAAGTTTCTAGGTCTCACTAACAACTTAATTAAGTCGTCTAATTTAGAAACTGCAAATTCTCCATATATGGTGTAACACCCCAACCCGACAAGGGTAAAGATGTCACGCAAATGGTTTCATATCAGATATAACAAAGCATACATTCAAAAGTAATACAAAGGTTCCCAAAGGTTACAGAAGAAATACTGAAATTACAAGGTTACAAAAGCGAATACAAATTCTAACAATGAAGTAACTTCCAATCGTCTCTAGGCCAAAATAATTATCAAGTCTTCTAAGTCCAAAAGTCTCTTTACTCATACCCATCTTCCAACTAAAACCTGCCGCACACGAAAAGAAAACGTGCGGCTGAGCTTACAAAGCTCAGTGAACAGATACATAATACAAGTAAAGATAACGAAACAGAATATAGTGAAGTACTGGGAATGTCATAAGGTATAATCAAAGCAAAAGAGTAATAAAGGGAATATAGGATAGTCATTTACCCCGAGCCCAGAAACTCAAAGTCATAATCTCAACATCATAATCTCCAAGTCATAATCTCACAATCAGAGGGGATACCTCTTAGGCAACCAGATAATATGAGGGGTGTCCTCATGTATCATAATAGTGGAGTGATCAGCTCCCAGGGGTGTGAAAGGCGTGTATTGCACACAGCACCAGTCACCTCAAAGTCATACTCAAATTCATAGTTAAATCCACTAAACATACAAATCTAGGATTGCAACCCATACGCCCCCAAACTCAAAGTCATCCCAACATCATAGTAGCCATGGCAGAAAATCATAAAAGGGACGGTGTGAGAAATCACTCCCCCACACGGGAGTCATGCCAGTGGTGCATCACAGACATGGCCAGGTTACCTTCCTGGCTAGGTAACATAAAATGGCTCGGGTATCAAACTAAGAGTCAGGTCTCAAAGTCATCACAAAAGATCATATATCAAAAGGTGCATCTCAAAGTCATATCACAAGGTCCATAGAAAAAGGTTCATATCGAATAGTTCATAATAGAGTGGTTCACCAAGGTTTTCCAAAGTTCATATCATAGTTTTAAAACAAAGGGAATCATAATTAAAGTTCAAAGTCTGTATCAAAGGTCCATCTTCAAAGTCTTTATTCAACAGATTCATTTTAGAACGCTTAATCAAGGTATTTAATCAAAATGGTCTTTAAATTGGTTTCATAAAGATAATCATTAAAATAGTCTTCGTAAAAGATAGTTCAAGACAAGTAGTTCAAAATCTTAGTTTAGTAAACCATTTCAAAATCTTAGTTTCTCACAAGGATAGTTCAGAACTTTAGAGCAATTTGGCAAAGGCATAGGTCAGATAAACGAAGCTCAGATCATAATCAAGAGGAATATCAAAGGTTCACTCAAAGGGAACATAGCAATGGCTTGGGAAATCTTAACTGAATCATAACTCAAAATCAATGTATAGAATATAAGAACCCTTACTGAAAAAGGCAGAGTATCTGTACCTTATGACGAAAGCACAAATAGGACAAAGCACATAAACAAGAAACGGCTCAAGGTCTCTCCTTCTTCACACCTAAAGGATTGGAAGAGAATTACAAATGATTCTTAACTTCATGTTTAGTTTGTCTTTTCATTTTAGGTAGTTCAAGGTTCATAAGGTTATTATGGTAGTTTTAATCCTTTAAGGGTTTATTAAGTATTTAGGAGAAGTTGAAGGACCAATTGTGTAATTATCATACGGTTAGGGTACAAAATGTAATTATTGTCAAGTTACAGGTTCTTACAAGTTTAGTCCTCTAGTATAATCAAAATAACCATATAGACCCTCAATGTTTGAATGTAAACACTTAACACTTTTAAAACAACAAAATGCACTTTTTCATATTTTAATCATGTTCTGGAACTGTTTTATATAATTATAGAATCATAGTAGAACTCTGAATTAAAATCTACAAAAATTCACAGAGCTACCTCAATATTCCTAGTATTTATCATAATTTTTCCATATTTTATTGATTTGGTTTGGTAGGAATGAAAAATCCATTTTTACAACCTGTCCCAGCAACATGTCTGATGGAACACTCGATAAGTTATCACTTCATTACCCCTTCAGAAAAATTCACAAAAATATACAAAAATTCCAGTTACTAATAAACATCCCAAAGTTTACCCAGGTCAAAGGGGTTCTTTCTAACTCGACACGGTTTGGAAATTAAAATTCAAAAACCCGAACGGATTTTCCAGACTTTTAAATACGACTGGACACATGATTTTCCAAAAATCAAAAAGTGACCTTACAAGCCTCTAAAAATTACAAACTAAATTTCTCCAGGTAGCTATTTCATTGAACTACAATCTAGATTCAAAATTTTCCCAAAAACACCTCGTTATCAATTAATTACATGCGTTTAAAGTCGGATAAAATTCTGGGTCAGTAGCAGTTTTTCTGTTTTCATACACATACTTAGGGTTTTCATATCCAATCCTTAATTCTTGACATACAACCATTATAGATGAGATTATTACATGCTTAGGTCAATATATAACAGATTTAGACACATTCAATTCGAATTATTCATCACCAAAAATCCAGTCGACCCATACATACGGATTCTAGGGTTTTTAGGTTTTATGATTTTATGTAACAGTTTTTCTTATTATCTTTTGATCATAACTCGACTAGAACCCAAGATTTTCGAATAAGGATTGAATCAAATGAGTGATACGAGTACCCTTGATGACAAGACGAAGAACACGAACAACACAAGATGGAATCACCACGAATCTTCCTTCCTTCCCTTCTGATTCGTACAGCAGCAAACAAGACAGCAAGAACACATGGTTTTGATTAGTTTCTTGGTTCACAAATTCGTATGATTAATATATGTATTACGTGGTTACCTTAGAACAAGAACAAGATCAAAGACTCTCCCTTTTGGTTGTGATTAGATCGACAGCAGCAGGCAAAAGAGGGCAGCCGAAAGTTTTTAATGAATTTGGGTTTTTTTTGTTTTTGCAACGATCGGTTCTTATGAAAAAATATAATGCCGTGTATTTGTGAGATAGAGGGGGAAAGTTACACGGTTTTGTGAGACTTTTTATGGTATGATTGGGCCAAATTTTGGGTAGGGAGTTATGGTGATTATTTACTTCCAGAATTACCTCCATCACGTACCCGGACTACATACGCGACCATATTCGTTTTGTGTACATACATGTGAATCGACTAGGTTAAATAAAATGTGTAACCGTATTTTAATTGTGTATATCATAAGTTTTAGATTCGTATTATGTTCATATGTTCAAACATTGACGTGTCGGATACTTAGGTTAAGTTACGAATGATGATACTCATATAATGTTATAAGTTCTTAAAAGTTCAAATTCAGGGGGTATATTAGTCTTTTCAGATTATATTAATTTGCGGGTTTTACATATGGTCTCACGCATTAACGGAAATTTACTGTCATTAATATCTAGGCAAGGTCTCACTTACGCTAAATATTAACTCCAAGTGTTTCTTATAATTAGATAGCATGGACTTAAATTTTAGGGTACTGATTTTGATGTGTCAATCAAAATATGTACGAAGAAGCATGCACACATCTTCATATCATAAGTTTTCAAACAATTTTATTAACCATTTTTAAGCTAAGATTTAAATCAACAAAGTTTTGATTGAGGTATTGGGTCACCAATCAAAGAATTACCTACAATTATCGCCCAATATATCCTACTGCTGCATGAGTCAAAAGACCCAAGTTATTCGGATAATTACCACAAAAGTGGCGCGTGAAATTGAGGTCAATTCACCCTTAAGATGATTTTGTACAAAAAATTAGCTTACTTGGTAGCTCCAATTAGATGCACAAAGGAGCGGAGAGACAAACGTCCGCCCAAAGGCTAATTAAAAACGCGTCTCTTTCGGATGACAATTTAATGTTAAGCCTCCTTATACCCATCTTATAGTTTGTCTAAACTGTGCGAGCCGTTCACACTATTGGTACAAAATTCATCACTCAATTAAAAGTTTATGATTATAAGTCTTAAAAACATGTTATAAACTATAATATTGCTAGTCTCGCCTGGGAGCAAATTATCGTGCGAAGCGAACCACTGTCGGCACATAAGACTTTGCAATATGTATAATTTATCACATCATAGTTTCATAATTATTAGGTCAATTTATTTTCTATTCAAAAAATTACCCTCTTTTTGCTTACAATTCGTCATACAATTTGAACAAAAAAACAAGTAATTAATAAAAATAAATAACAAAATAAAAACACATAATCTTAACAACTAAATCATGTAGCCACATGCAAACCTTTTGATAAAATCCTATTAATAATCTATCTATGGTTTTAATATGAATATATTTAATGAGACTCCCATTGGTTTTCGAGCGAATGGTACCAATGGACCACATACACCAAACAATTTGGTTGCGTAAGTCCTAGCAAATATATACCAAGTAGCATATAAATAGATTCATTAATTTAATTAATTGGGGTCTTCCCCAATTTTTAGATCTATCTTATTACATGTGACAAACAGCTTAACAACTAATTATAAACCCTAATCCATGATAAACATGCATGTTTCATCATGGATTAATTAAAAGTCACAAGGAACGCAACCTTTTCACACATAAACATTTTATTAATTTTAGGGTTCCAAAACTAATTTTAATTAAGAGGGCATCGGGGGGGGGGGGGGGGCCCCCCCCCCCCCCAAAATTAGGGGTTCGATTTTTTTTTTTGATGTTCTAAACCCTAAAAAAAATCGACTAACATATAATCCTAATCCAAGATTCAATTTTTATGTGTTTCGGTAATTCAATTACATGTTAAACGGCTCGTGATGCCACTGTTAGAATTTAATAATCTAGATAAGTTCATATTATTAATCAAGTAATCATATTACTTATTGCGGAAGCGTAGGATCATGTTTAACATATAAAAGATTAACCGAATAATAAAAGTAACGTACCTTTGATCCTAGCAAGAACAAGGATCAAACTTTAATCTTCTTCTTCAAATATTTAACAAAAGCGGATTAGCGAGATACCCCTTACCGTTTTGTATCTCAATCCAAGATATATAAACTATAGTGAGTTTATACCGCGATCTTGTACACACGTACTATAACCAAATTAATTAGATTTCTAGATCTTAAACACAAAAAATAAACCAAACAAGTTTGTTTATTAAAACTTTGATCGATCCACCCCTTAGGGATAGTATACGATCGGTTGTGAGCAAAGAAGAAGAGAAACAAGTTTTAGGATTATAGCTAGTGCACAAGAAGTGAAGATTGAATAACCCTAGCCTTGTTTATATAGAGGAGATATCTTATAGGACAAGTTTGGCATGGGTTGGGCTTTTAGAACCCTATGGCCGATCGGATTTGGAACTCCCCAAGGGATTCTAGAACCTTCTTGTCCTCTAATTCCATCTACAGTCCTTCCTTTATTCCCTAACGGTCGTTAGTCAATTCCCGTTAATTACTTAACGTCCGTTAGTCGTTATTTTGTGTTCTAATAATTAAATACATAACGGTTTATATATATAATTATTGTACATTAATTCTTCATACGTAATGTGTGCAATCCCGTGGTCCCGAGTTCGATTCTAGACATACACAATTTAATATTTGTCCATAAAACTAACATATTCTTGTATCAAAAACAACAACAACAAGAAGAATGAAGACCATAAACAACGATGATGGTGGCACCATTCACCACCGTCGGTGACAGTGTCGGTGACGTTGTCGGTGTCGGTGTGTTTACAACAAACTCACTATTGAAGAAGAAAAAGAAGAAGCAAACAAATAAGGTTTATTCACTATGTCTATTTTTATTCAACCAAAATAAGGTTTTAGATTATTACAATAGTAAAAATGAATGATTCCTAAAAATTCTGCTGCTCCTTGGGAGAATAAATTAAAATGACTTTGATATAGTTTATTGATTCGACCTGTGACCTATCGCCACTCTGAGGACCAAATTACTGGTTTTCCGTCAAGTTTTGCAGTTGTCAGATTTTGTTATGGACCGTTTTTAAAAGTTTTGAAAAATTAAAAAAAAAAAAAAAAATCGTGTTGAACAGTGGTGGTTGTGTGGTGGTGGTGGTGGAGGGTGGTGGTGATGGTTGTGTGATGGTGGTGATGGGAAGTGAAAAAGAAAATGAATAGTAAACTGCAAAAAATGTCCCTAGTAGGCGACGGTAAAATAGTCATTTCACATGGTCAAAAAAATTCCCTTTAATAGGCGATGGTAAAATAGTCATTTCACACAGCCAAAACTAACGAGTGTTAGTTAAAAAACTAAATTTACAACTACAGTAACGCGGCAAGGACATTTTTTGCAGAAAATTGAAATGTTAGGGACAATATTTGCACTTTTTTTTCCATGACATCTTTCGCAATTTTGAGAAAGTTAAGGGACATTTTTCGTATTTTACTCTAAATAATATTAGAAGGCAGTACACGGAAGTCAGACTTATTAAATGTCACCATCTAACAAGAAACCATTCTCTTGTTGACAAGTCATCACTTATCAACTGCTTAGTCAAAATATGATTTAAAAAACCTTATCTTCGACTTAAAAGAAATTTATTATTTTTCAGTCGAAAGGTTACAATGTGGTACCACTAAATTACACCATTTCACTAAATGATTGAAAATGTAAAATTGTATAAGTTTATGTCTTAACCTAAGTGATAGTATCTTGACATAACACACCTATTTACAAAACCAGGCTTGCGTTCGAGCCTTATATAGGGCGTGATTCATGTTGCACCAGTGGTTCTTACTGACAAGATCGCCATATTGTATTTGTGCTGGTGGATTGGACCACAATCCCACATGAACCTAGTCGTTAAGATGGTTAGATAGATAACGAAAAAAAAAAAAAAAAGTGAAAATGACAACCACACCTATTTACACAAAGTGTCTAGAATTGCACGCTTATATCTTCCTCTATTCCATCAATGATATTATGGGGTAAGAAACGTACTCAACTGTATACATAGAAGTGGGTTACTCTGCTTTTAAGCTAGTTTAATGCGAAAAAAGACATGAATCCAATCCTGGTTAGCATTCATTGAAACAACTTTACAAACACCTTCATTCACTTACACGAATATTCAAAAACATACCAAGATTAGTGATGGGTGTAGTGGGTTATACACCCATGTAATAGGAAAAGTGCACACATAACATTACCTATAACGGTTATAACTACACCGTCTCGTTGTGTTATAGGGTTTTCGCTAAAGTAATAATGAACATTTTGCGTTTTTTCTTGTTTTAAGTACTGTGTAAATTAAATAAAATTTGTAGGTCTTGTGTACCTATAATTTTATAAGGTAAAAGCTAACGTGACGGATGTATAACCTGCCTATAACACCAACACCAACTGCACCTCGCTATCCATAAGGTTTATTCTAACAATTGATAGAATTCATGTATATATACGTGAATAGACATCATTTTTTGAAATTAGATAGGACACCAACACATAAACTAAGCACGACGGACTTAGGATTTGCAAGAGAGTGTTGCACATAGTTTTCTGGAAAGATCTTGCACAAATTTCTTAAATCACAAGTACTAAAATTTGAACCATAAAGAAGTTGGGGTTTGTATGTATTCATAAATGGCACTTTTCAACAAAAATTACACTTCGCGACCCAAAATGAAGTGTGGACCGTGCCACATCTAGCTTCCAAGTGATTCCATCCCTGAATTATAAGTTAACACAAGCGTTTAATAAACGTTATAATCATCAACTAACCGCGATGATTCGTTCAAAGATTTCAACAAACGAAAGACTTTAAATCAGCTCAATACAATAAAAATGTCACAACAATTCAAAAGACCAAAAGCGGAAAAAGTTACATGTTTTATCTTTATGTTTTACCCAAAATCACACTCGTCGTTCTTATTCGATTTTAATTACATAGATAATCCCTAACTTTTCAAACTATTTTTATGGGTACTCCTTATTCTGGAAAATAGAGACTATCCATGCAGCAAAGATAGATATTATTTGTTTAATAAAAAACTATAGATTATTACACAGTTGATTCTTATTTTTTAAAATTAGAACCATTAATGAAATTTGTTTGAAAATTTGATATCAATTGTGTAATTAAAATCAAATAGAAACAATCGGTGGCGGAGCTAGAACTTTTGTTGTGGGAGGGCCAAAGATATATTTTGAGAGAGCCAAAAGCTAATATATATTTTTCTAACATACAAATAGCATTAAAAATACACTTAGCACAAAAATCTTGGGAGGGCCATCTCCACCACGAGGAAACATGTATAGAATGAAGGAAATCTTTCTTTTATTTGAGTCTCTCTAAATAAAGCAAAGGGCTAATTACAAAAAATGTACGTGAAAAAAACTTTTTTCACGAAGAAAAATAATGGCTTTTCTCAAAAAGGTTATGTGCGAATGTGCGACACGTGTCCACTTATTTAATATTAAAATACAGTTGGTAGGTGGGACTTTGACTTTGAATGTTTGCTTAAATGACAAATTTACCCTTCTCTTAAATATAAATATAAATATACCATTCACTCCTTATCTTATCTCTTTCATCATCTCCTTCTTCCTCATTCACCACCCATCACCACCGCCTGGCCATCAAAAGTTCCGGCCAGCCAGCCACCAAAAATTCCAGCCAGCCAAATAAATATTCAAAATCACTTTCAAAACTTTCAAATAAATATTCAAAACTCTAAATAATATGTGTAGATCTATAAAAAAAATCGTATAATATATAGATCTATCAAGTGGTGAATAGATCTAGAGTTTTGAATAAATATAATTAGAGTTTTGAAAATATGGGAAATAAATATCCACTCTCTCCCAACCAATATCCCCTATTCTAATAAGACTGAAAATATGGAAGGCTTGAACATGAACAATTCATGCATGTAATTCGCTGAGTACACCGGCCAGTTTGCTAGCATAAATTGAATGTGGTTATAACTTATTACTTCCAACCTATTTGACCCAAATCCATGACTACTTCAGTTTTTTTTTAACAGCATGACTACTTCAGTTGACCTCTTCTTTGTTCCCAACTAAGTTCCTATGACATGTTACGAGATAGTGCGCGGCCAGTCCATAACTGGAAAAACTGTCGATCATTTCAATATAATAAAGTGCAATAGTAACCACGACCAGTACCCCGGGGTCCGTTCCTAAAGTACTGTAGACGACTGCACTAATAAATTTTTATCCGTATGGATCATTAAATTCTTTACCTATATTCAATAAATGTACGTGTTGTAGTTGCTAAATATTTAAAGAGTAAATTGCAAAAATCATCCCTGAGGTTTTCTCAGATTGCAAAAAAGTCCCTGTGGTTGGCTAATTGCAGGCCTCCCTGTGGAGGAAAGTTTTCATCATTTTGGTTCCTGATTTTAACTGGCGTTAAATGAATTCCGTTAGAAGTTACGCGTTTAGCCCTTTTGGTACATGACCATTGTAGCATCCATCATTTTTTTCGTCTGTTTTTACGTTTTCATCCATTTTTACGCGTTTTTGTCCGTTTTCGCGTGTTTTCGTCCATTTTTTTACGTTTTCGTCTGTTTTTTACAATTTACTCCGTTTTTTTACCTTTTTGTCTGTTTTTTGACGATTTCGCCCTTTTTCTTTACGTTTTCATCTGTTATTTTTACATTTTCGTCCATTTTTTTACGTTTTCGTCTGTTTTTTTACGTTTTCGTCTGTTATTTTATGTTTTAGACTGGTTTCTTACGTTTTTGTCCGTTTTTTACGTTTTCGTTCATTTTTTACGATTTCATCCCTTTTTTTACGTTTCGTTTGTTTTCTTACGCTTTTTTTGTTGTTTCGTTTTCGTCATTTTTTTACGTTTTCGTTTATTTCTTTTACATTTGAGTGTGTTTTCTTACGTTTTCGTCTGTTTTTTTACGTTTTACTCCGTTTTTTTTACATTTCCGTCAATTTTTTTACGTTTTCGTATTCTTTTCTACCTTTTTTACGTTTTAGTTAGTTTTTTTACGTTTTCGCTCTTTTTTTAAGTTTGAGTCCGTTTTCGTCCTTTTTTTATGTTTTTGTCAGTTTTTTAGGTTTTCGTTCGATTTTTTTACGTTTTCATCCAATTTTTTTAATTTTTTATCTTTTTTTTTTAATGTTTTCGTTCGTTTTCATATGTTATTGTACGTTTTTTGTGCATTATTCTACGTTTTCTTATGTTAGGATAACGTAAGAAAACGGACAAAAAGATAAGAAAATGGAGGAAAGCGTAAGAAAACGTAAAAAAATGGACGAAAACATAAAAAAATGACGAAAACGTAAGAAAACACACTCACACGTAAAAAAAGGGACGTAATGTAAAAAGACAGACGAAAACGTAAAAATATAGACGAAAACAAAAAAACAATAAAAAAACATAAGAAAGCAGACGTAAACGTAAGAAAACGAACGAAAACGTAAAAAAACGGATAAAATCGTTAAAAACGGACGAAAATGTAAGAAACCAGACTAAAACGTAAAATAACAAATGAAAACGTAAAAAAAAGACGAAAACGTAAAAAAAAGGACAAAAACGTAAAAATATGGAGCAAAAAGTAAAGTAATGGACGAAAACGTAAAAAAATGGATGAAATCGTAAAAAAAGGGACGAAAACGTAAAAACGGACGAGAACGTAAAAAAACAGACGAAAACGTACAAAAACAGACAAAAACGAAAAAATACGGACGAAAACGTAAAGAAACGGACGAAAACATAAAAAAACGGACGAAAACTTAGAAAAACAAACGAAAATGTCAAAAAATAGACGAAAACGTAAAAAATCGGAGTAAATCGTA
Source organism: Artemisia tridentata subsp. tridentata (assembly GCA_021014915.2). NCBI lineage: Eukaryota > Viridiplantae > Streptophyta > Magnoliopsida > Asterales > Asteraceae > Artemisia > Artemisia tridentata. Next base: position 42,305,544 of record CP139507.1, on the reverse strand, counting down.
AAAAACGGACGAAAACACACGAAAACGGACGAAAACACGTAAAAACGGACGAAAAAAGGATGGACGCTGCAATGGTCATGGGCCACAAGGGCTAAACGTGTAACTTCTAACGGAATTCATTTAACGTCAGTTAAAACCAGGGACCAAAATGATGAAAACTTTCATCCACAGGGAGGCCGCCTACAATTAGCCAACCACAGGGACGTTTTTTGCAATCTGAGAAAACCACAGTGACAATTTTTGCAGTTTAAACCACAGGGATGATTTTTGCAGTTTACTCTTATTTAAATAATCCATAACATATAGGTCTATATATATATCATACTCAAATTTGTCTAGCAACCAAGCTTCATAGTTCATACTAAATCTATTGACGTACAATATAAAAGTGAATATGATCATGAAGGTTTTTATAGTCCTCTTAGCGTTGCTAGTGGTACATTCACAAGCTATAGACGTTGTAAAAATAAGGCAAATGGCAGCCAAGAACAATGTGTCTTGCCTTTACGTGTTTGGCGATTCTAGCGTCGATCCTGGAAACAACAATAACCTTAAAACAGAACAAAAGGTTAATTTCTTGCCATATGGGAAAGATTTCTACGATGGTCACCCTACGGGGCGGTTCACTAATGGAAGACTTGCCACTGATCTCATTGGTATGAGCTATATGAACCTCATTGCTGATATAAATTCAAATTGTCGATTTATAGCTTTTTGAATATTAAGTGGCTAATAACTTTATTATAGCAAGAAGCTTACAATGCACTATATCTACTTACAAAATTTTTAGATGCAGGTATATGTTTTTTTGTTTGATTCTTGTTTTTGATCTTTTGGCTACTCAATTCATGAGGTTGATGTGACCACTTAAGAACTGTTTGCACTTTTAATATTAAAACTTCAGACTTGTCACATTTTAGTTATGATAGGTAAAACGTTTTGACCACCTTGCCACCTTAGTGATGTTTGAATTGAAGCATTGTTATATGTTAACTTGCTAATTAAGTATATATAAATTATTAGCGGATGCATTGGGTCACACCAAAATCATACCGGCGTACCTTGATCCGAATTTGACAAATGCGCAACTTCTTAATGGTGTTAGTTTTGCTTCTGGTGGTTCTGGCTATGATAATCTTACCGCTGAGCTCTCAGTAAGCACTCTCAGTGTTACGTCTAGCTTTAAAACAAAATATGGTCATATTTTCTTTTTTAACGTTATTATTTTTGCATGAAATAGAACGTGATATCGTTGACGAAACAACTGGAGTATTTTCGGGAATACAAGGCAAGACTAGCAAGACATGTGGGGAAGAAAAGAGCTCAAGAAATAGTCACAAATGGTGTGTTTTTATTAAGTATGGGTACTAATGATTTTCTACAGAATTATTACGTGGAGCCTACTCGTGCTAAGCAATTCACCATAGACAAGTATCAAGATTTCTTGATTTCTGCCATGGCCAAATACATTAAGGTAGCTTCTCTGCAACTTGTAAATAAAAATATTTGTGTTAGCATTTGTTGTATATATAACTAAAAGAATGTACACATGTTACAAGTAATAACGTGTGTGTTTGTATTTGTTGTATAACAAAAGTATGATAACCCGCAATGTTGACCGGCCATACGATCTGCCATAAGATGATGTAATCAGAAAAATAAAAGTATGATATGTTTCGCAAATGTTCAACAATGGATACACTAACATAGCTAGAACATGCCATAATGTATTAAAATGGACAAACAACGTGAATGTTGTGGTCTTGTGGATATATCCAAACATTAAATGTTATTCATTGACTTAAAAGCCTCCCAAATAATAAATTAATATAGAATACTCTTGTGGATAAAACTAGGGGTGTATTCGAGTCAAGCCGATCTCGAGCTTAACATGTTAAGCTCAAGCCCTGTACAGGGCTTGAGCTTGGCTTGAAATTTATAAGTTTGACTTGAGCTTGGCTTGATAGTTTGACAAGCTTTAATCATCCAGGCTTGAGCTCGGTTCGTGTAAGGCTCGAGCTCGGCTCGAAAAGCTTGAATTCATATATAAACATTAAATTTGATAGTTAAATTTATCAATAAATTCAAGAAATACGCGATGAACTCGAGAGGAAAAAACGTATACAAAACATTTGGGAGAATTAGAGTTTAAATAGTCTCCTACAAATACTTAATTGTTATAACAATATTCACGTTAGTTTTAAGATGTTTATATAAATATGTATTCTAAAAATAAATATGTTCTTGAAAGCTCGATAAAAGCTCGAGTTCGAGCTATTAAAAGCTCGAGCTCGACTCGTTATGTGTTTCTAGCTTGTTTAATTTATTGGGCTCGGGCTCGGGATTGAGCTCGATAAAAGCTCGACTCGATCAAGTCAAACTCAAGCTCGAGCTCGAGTTGCTTGATAAAAGTTTGGCTTGTTTGCAACTCTAGACAAAACTACGTATATTATTTGGTCTGTCGAGCAACATCCTTATGTCCGCGTATTGTCCTTGGAGCGGGGCGTGTGAATCGCTTAATGTTATTTTATAGGTATTAAAGTAACTTAATTTGTAAATTTTCATCAGCTTTGTTTTCTGCTAAAAGATATATTGGTGTACACTTGTAGGAATTGCATGCCGAAGGTGCAAGGAGATTGGCCGTGGTAGGCATGGAGCCATTCGGGTGTGTGCCACTTATTAGGGTACTTAGAGGCACAACCGGGTGTGATGATGTCTACAACAAGGTGGCTCTTACCTTTAGCACAAAGATTAAGTCCCTCATGGCTAAACTCGGACCAACTTTAGGGCTTACAAATTTCTACACGGACATTTACGGCCTCATATTGGACACAGTTAATAACCCAAGAAAATATGGTAAGTTTATCGAATATATATCATTTTTTAAAAAAAAGTTTCATAATTACTACTATACGTTACTCATAGTCCAAAATCACATAAATAAATTGCAGGTTTTACGGAGGCGTCAAAGGGTTGTGTTGGATCGGGTTTAGAGTTTATGCAAAGCTGCAAGGGGTTGCCAACTTGTGCCAACAGAAGCAAATATGTTTATTGGGATGCTGTTCACTTCACCGAAGAAATGTACAAAATTATTTCGGAAGAAGCTCTTAAGTCTCTTATGAAGACTTTTGCCTGATCATGCTAAAAATCCCAGCCTCTCTATATATTTATTAATATCCATGTACGTCATAAGTTATCGTTAAGTAGGTTTTGTAAACCCGTTGTATGATGTGTAATGAAGATATATTTGAGCTATGTATTAAATGTACGTGTGTTTGATATGAGTAAATCGCGACTTGTTTCAAGGGTTTATGATGAATTTAACCAACAAAATTTTCTTGATTATCAATCAAGTATTTGAAGTTTCTCATTTATATGGTTTTTGCTCCAACAACAACAATAATGTCAAAGGCCGGAGGAGGGTATGGAGGAAATCTATTGTAAACATACCCTATCGTAGTTAAAGTTTACTATCGAACCATATCTTTGATTTTTGTAGTTCAAATTGACTTTTTCATAGATTTGAACACACATCTCTATTACTTATAATGCATGCATATGCATTCCTTAAATTTAAAATGATTAAATTAATTTGAGTAGTGTTAATTACTTATAATAATCCTTAAACTTAAATGTTTAAATGACAAGTTTTACCACTTTACTTTTCGTTTCAAAACAAGTTTAAATCACATGGTTGCTCTATCAATAACAATCACTACTACTTTTAAAAAGTTAAACTTTTTAAATAATAAGGTTTTAATATTAGACAATCTTTATGTGTTTATCAATTTTAAAAATAAAATAAAAAAAATGAAAAATACACAGAGTTGCTCTATCTATACTACATACAAAAATTGAATAATTTTTCTAAAACTTAAACAACTTAGCAATGTGTTATATATCAAATACCTTTTTGTTATTATCATTAATTTCTCATAAGAATACTTTGATTTGTTTTTAATATTTTAACTTATAACTATTATTAAAAAGTTTATCAATCACTTTTAATACATACCATGTATATTTATCATTCAACTATATACATCATTTGTAAAAAAAGCTAGAAATATTTTTTTAGAAGACAAATGTTTCAACTAATTATTGTCATGTTTCATTTTTAGTTGACTTATCGTATGTTAAAATAATTCAATTACATTTTATTATTTTACGTTATATACATAAACATTACCTGAAACACTTAAGCAAAATATCCAAACTATATTTATTTGCCGTTATAAAGTCTCGTCGCTATGTACAAGTACTCGTCTAGTTCATTTCATAAGTGGATTGTTTCAAAGATTTGATCATATATTCATATATGCTGTTGTATGTACGTATGACGCTATATGAGACTATGAGTTGCCATATTAAGACGAAACATAAAAGAAAGTGGGTCATCAATAAAGGCTAATAAATAAAGGAGTAAATTGCAAAAATCGTCTCCAAAGTTTGGCTAAATTGCAAATTTCGTCCCTGATGTTTGGAAAGTGCAAGCATCATCCATGTGGCAAACTTTTGGGGCAAAAATCGTCCCTGACCAACATCAAATGACTAAAATACCCATGTCTTTTTCTTTTTTTATATTTCTTTTCAGTTTCTCACACAAATGCTCCTTGTGTTTCGCCGGGCTTTCCAATTTTTTTTTTTTTAACTATTAATATTAGTATTATTTTTTTATACATTTTAGTCCGTATTTCATATGTTTTTGTTCATTTTCTTACGTTTTTGTCTGTTTTTCTTACGTTTTTTTTGTTTTCTTACGTTTTCGTCCCTTATTCTTACGTTTTTTCCGTTTTTGTCCATTTTATACGTTTTCGTCCGTTTTTCTTTAGTTTTTGTCCCTTTTTATTACTTTTTTGTCCATTTTTCTTACGTTTTTTTTTTTCGTTTTCTAACGTTTTTGTCCGTTATTCTAACGTTTTTTCCGTTTTCATACGTTTTTGTCCATTTTTATACGTTTTCGAACGTTTTTATATGTTTTTCGTCCGTCTTTTTTTTAGTTTTTGTCCGTTTTTATTCGTTTTTGTCCATTTTTCTTACATTCTTGTCCATTTTTATTTGTTTTCATACGATTTTATCCGTTTTTATATGTTTTCGCCCATTTTATTACGCTTTCATCCATTTTTATCGTTTTCGGCTGTTTTTCTTATGTTTTTGTCCGTTTTATCCGTTTTTGTTCATTTTCCTTAGGTTTTTGTACGTTTTCTTACTTTCTTTCCGTTTTCACAAGTTTTTATACATTTTCGCCAATTTTCTTACGCTTTCATCCGTTTTTATCGTTTTCGGCCGTTTTTCTTACGTTTTTGTCCGTTTTATCCGTTTTTGTTCAATTTTCTTACGTTTTTGTACGTTTTCATACGTTTTTTTTTTCGTTTTCACAAGTTTTTATACATTTTCGCCCATTTTCCTATGCTTTCATCCGTTTTTATCGTTTTCGGCCATTTTTCTTACGTTTTTGTCCGTTTTATCCATTTTTGTTCACTTTTATTACATTTTCTTATGTTTTTTTCCGTTTTCACAAGTTTTTATACATTTTTATATGGACAAACATAAGAAAACGGGGTGAAAACGTATAAAAACGAACAAAAACGTATGAAAATAGAAAAAACGTAAGAAAAACGTACAAAAACAGACAAAAACGTATGAAAACGGATAAAATTGTATGAATACAAATAAAAACGGACGAAAATGTATAAAAACTGGCGAAAACGTATAAAAACGGACAAAAACGTATGAAAACAGAAATAACGTAAGAAAAACTGACAAAAGCGTAAGAAAAACGAACAAAAACTAAAGAAAAACGGACAAAAACGTATGAAAACGAAAAAAATGTAAGAATAACTGACGAAAACGTAAGATAAACGGAAAAAAATGTAAGAAAAAGGGACAAAAATGAAAGAAAAACGGACGAAAACGTATAAAAAAGTATGAAAACGGGCGAAAACATATAAAAACTGACAAAAACGTATGAAAACGGAAAAAATGTAAGAATAACGGACGAAAACGTAAGAAAAAGAAAAAAAAAGTAAGAAAAACGGACAAAAACGGACGAAAATGTATAAAAGTGTTTGAAAACGGGCGAAAACGTTTAAAAACGGACAAAAACGAAAAAACCGTAAGAAAACGGAAAAAAAACGTAAGAAAAAGGGACAAAAACATAAGAAATACGGACGAAAATGTATAAAAAAATAATATTAATATTAATAGTTTAAAAAAAAAAAAAAAAAAAAAAAAAAAAAAAAAAAAAAAAAAGACTAAATTTGTAAAGCCTGGCAAAACACAAGGACCATTTGTGTAAGAAACTGAAAAGAAATATAAAAAAAGAAAAAAACATGGGTATTTTAGTCATTTGATGTTGGTCAGGGACGATTTTTGGCCCAAAAGTTTGCCACATGGACGATCCTTGCATTTTTCAAACATCAAGGATGAAACTTGCAATTTGTCTAAACTTTAGGGATGATTTTTGCAATTTACTCTAAATAAAGACACAATGACACAACATGGGTGTGACAATATGTTTGGACCTATTGGTCCATTACTGAGGCCCAGTTTTATACTTCATCTTGCTTGATTTATCTAGTGTATTTTCCAATTTCTAGACTTTTATATCTTAATTTTGTTTTTTTGAATAGTTATTCAATATAGTATCTCTAAATTTAATCTTGTAATTTATAAAACGATAATCTTAATTTCAGTACATATCACAACTTTTTATTCTTCGGGTACGTGGGAAGTTCCGATTGAAACACCTTCGGTAACCTCAAAGATAAACTCCGGAGCCTGATAAATGACCAGCCATTTACAATTGTGAGTTATATAGCTAGCGCGGGTGACCCAAAAGAGTTTGCAGCTAACAAAGGTTCACAATTATCTTTCAGCAATACTCAACATTTTTCACCCCTTGCCGGTCCATGCTCGATTTAACAGTTCATTCTTCATTGTGTATGCTCAAATTTGATGACCGCTAAGGCCTTGACCGTGGCCTGTTGAAGCTGGACTTTTTTGGGCCAGGCCCAATTATGGACTCCAATATAAATAAATTCGTGACTGTTTTCTTATTTTTTATTTTTCTTATTCATATTTTGTGTGACTACGTTAAAATCTATAGGTTGATATTAACATTCGTTTGCTACCATATGCTCCTTGATTATATATATGAGCTAGTAAAGCTCCAGGAAACTTTGGTTTTCTCGGCCTCAATCACATATGTAGGTGTATCTTCGGTCACAATACATTGTGTTCACAAGATTAGAGAAGGCTATATCACTACAACATTCGATCCTTTCGGAGGGGACTTTTTTCTCCTTTCGGCGGCAATACACTTTTGGCGGGGACATGTCCCCGCCGAAACGTCACCGTCGAAGGCTCGCCGCTGATTCTTTCGGCGGGGACATAGATCAACTTTGGGCGGGGACTGTGGGTCCCACCGCCTTTTAGCTGGTCAAAGAGTGTCCAGCGTGGCAACACTTTTTTGGCGGGGACACTATAATAATTAATCAAAAAGTTAAATAATCAAGCGATTATATTAATTAATTAACTCTTTTGGCGGGGACGTGTCCCCGCCGAAAGTAGAATTTACTGTTGGCTTAATTTCTTTCGGCGGGGACATGTCCCCGTCAATAATATTAAACACCAATTTATGCTTTAACCTTTTGGCGGGGACATGTCCCCGCCAAAAGACTCTGACCCATTTTGCAGCATATTACTGCAAAATGGGTAATTTTCAGGTTTTTTGGGGAAAAAACCTACCAAATGCAGCCATTATGCCGAACCTGTTTTTACAATAACATCGCCAACAACAAATTCCCGAAACATACAACTTCGCCAACAACAACTTCGCTAACAACAAATTCGCTAGCTAAACATAAACAACAACAACAACAACAACAACAACAACAACAGCAACAACAAACCCAAATTCGCTAAAAATAATATTAATCCAAATTCGCCAACTTCGCTAAACATAGAACCTGTTTTTACAATAACTATCCAAATTCGCTAAACATAATTATATGAAACCAAATTCGTCAAAAACGGTTGAAAAACTGTGATCACATGATATTCTACAAAACTATACATAAGCTAGCCAGCTATCCGCAAAATGGTCCAAAAACTATACATAAGCTAGCGGGGAACAATTAAGTGGGAATCCTAACACATAAACTACATAAACACATAATAATCCAGCTAAATCTACACAACTTTGTCCAATACCCCAAAAAAAATATAAACTAACCCATCAGACCCAAAGAAGCCATACACTACTCCCCATTCTCTCCACTACCCCCACTACCCTCCCTGGTAGGTGTAGACTCACCCTGTGACGCATTTTGGGATCCTGATGTCCCCGGCAAGCCACTCGCTATCTCCTCGGTAAAACCCGGCTGTCTCCTGGCCCAATCCAGCAACATATCAAGCGTTCTACTGTGCGAGGACAACTCCTGGGCTTGCTTCTTCACGGTCTCCTGCACCGAGGATGAGGAGGCTTCCTCTCGAGCTCGTGAGGAGATGAGAGTCGTCTTGTGACCACTGCCCGGTAACACTGGACCTATGCCAGGAACATGACCCTGCTGCTTGCCGCCGATCACCTGGCGCAAAATATCGACGTCAGACATACGCCTCCCGGAAGAGGTGCTCTCTGTCCGCAGCCTTATCATCTCATTCTGTTTAGTTACAAAAAAAAACAAGAAAAGTAATATATATATAAGTCGGGATTTATTATATTGCATTAATGTTGGTGAGTTTTTGGAAATAAATTATACTTACGTATCTGGCCTCGACCAGCTCAGACTCCCAGGCGTCGCCTCTCGTATGGGTGTGTCTGTACATGTCGATGAAGTCTCTAGTATCCTCGGAGTCGGGGGTGGGGGAGCTCAACTGTTTATAAATAAAATCAATCAAGACTCACCCAACACTATATATATAAATAAAATGATTAAAAAGTGTCTTACGAAGTTATCGCGTATAACAGCAAAGGAATGCGATCCGTGAAGGGTAGTACTCGTCATTTTTTCCCTATTTTGCCTGTCGACCTCCCCGATCCTCAACTTCTTCGGGTCCGTCCAGTGCTTCACATGCTTATTATAAATAATAAAAACTATTATATAAAATGAATTATTATTATTATTATTATTATTATTATTATTATTATTATTATTATTATTATTATTATTATTATTATTATTATTATTATTATTATTATTATTATTATTATTATTATTATATTATTATTATTATATATAATATAATAATAATAATAATAATAATAATAATAATAATAATAATAATAATAATAAAACAACAAAGTACGTGTCGATCCAGAAATTTACCTGCTTCTCCCATTCTTCAGCCGTCTTGTTCTCGGGACGCTTTTGCTTGATCTCGTCCAGTTTCTTAATCCCACCTTGCTGTGTAAAATTTTTCTTTTTGTGCCTGTACTTGTTGTCATCGTATCGCTTTCGAAGGTAAGCTTCGATACTAATGACAATCTCGTCTCCATTCGGACCGGCAAGGTGGGGGCCGAGATAAAAAAAAATGCTGCAATAAAATATAATTAAAATAAATATACAAATTTAAATAAAGAGACAAATTTAAATAAATAAACACATTTAAAATAAATAAACACAATAATTAAAAAAATAAAATATAAAAAAAACTTACGTGGAGCTGGTTATCGATGTGGGCCTTCGTGGTCTCGGGAACCTAATCCCATGAATCGTAATACATGGGAATCGTTTCCCGTAACAACGTCCTGACAAAGCTCGAGAACCACGAAGCATGAGTTCCCACATGCTCCCACATCCCTTTGACATTCTTCTCGAATCTGATCGAGACCGGGCGACCAGTGTCATTCCTCATCGCGTGTAGTGCTGCGTTCTTTGTGGCACCACGAACCACCTTCCCGCCTTTGCCTATTTTGGAACCAGGCTTGGTAGGCCTAGGCCTGGGAGCTCTCGAATTAGACCCTGCAAGTAATCAAATTAAAGTGATGGTGACATAAAATAACAAGTTATCAATTTCAAATAATGATCAAGTTTAATTAAAATAATCGAGAAATTCTTACGCTCGCAGTTAGCGCCTATCTTCCTCCCGGGAGGGTGGGGTGGCTCATGACCTCCATCCCCACCGTGGCTCGTAGCTATGATATCTTCCATCTGTAAACGTGCTAGTACAATAGTCTAACACAATCAAATTCCATATAATTATAAACAAACGACTAACATCTTAAAATCAAATTCAAAAACAAAATATTATAATTCTAGAAGCGTACTGATGATATTAGTGAATGAATCTCGGCTGGTCTAACTCGCTCAACAAGTGGCAGGCCTAACACAAACGTACTGATGATATTAGTGAATGAATCTCAAAATATGCTAGAAAATTTGAGCTTATAAAATATAAGTCGAAATCAAATAAGTTGATAAGCCCACAAATAAGTTGAAGCAAACACCCCTTGCTAGGGTCTATCTTTTGTTGTAGTGACAGTTTAGCTCAAAACCAGGGTAACCGCAATATACAGAATCTTGGTGTCGACTGAAAGGGTATTTGAAGCCAGAAATATTTCCGCAACTGAATGAATCATCACAGGTGCCATAAAGTTCCTCTAGGTTGCTTGAACATTCTCTTATTAGAGCTAATATGAGTAAATTTACAACCAAATGTCAGGATTTCATCAAGAATTACTTAGACGTAAGTCTTTTGCTAAATTTCTTATAAATGGTGGATATTTTTTACTAGTGTTTTAAGTCAGCATTGCTTATGAATCACTCAAGCAACTACTACCATTTTTAAAAGTTGTTGGTGGATTATTTTTTACTAGTGTTTTTACTAGTGTATATTATTTGATTAAGGTTAGCATGTAACTGACTCATTGGTAAACTAGCTTTGAGTTGTTTTGATGTCGATTTCACATAGACTTTGAATCAATCAGAGTTCTAGACTTTAGGGAGTATTAGTCTGGCAGCTGCTTCATTAAGGACTAACACAGCTTCTAACCGTAGCATGCCTAACACAGCCATACACAAACAACCAAAACAGCCCTAGTTTTACCCCTATTGCCTAGTTATACTAACTGATATGTGCTGTTTTGTTGCATCAGTTTATACTAACTGATAAACTAATCCAAACAACCCTAGTCTCGACAGCAGGTACGTTGCATCATTTTATATTAACTGATAAACTAATTAAGCCAAACAGCCCCTATAGCCTAGCTAAAATAATACATAAACACAAATTAATCACTATAAACTTTTGGCGGCGACATGTCCCCGGTAACACATAACACAAAAAAATAAAATAAATAAATAAATAAAATAAAGAAAACCTCGGTTGTGGTCTCGACAGTAGGCACATTGTGCTCTTGGCTTCGATTCTCGGCTTGGTCTCGACAACAGACTGTAAAAAAAATTAACACAAAAATTAAAAAAAAAATAACAAAAATCAGAAAACACATTTATAAACAAAAATCAGTTAACATATTGCAAAAATTAACAAATAACAAAAAAATAAATAAATTTAAAAAAATAATAAAAACCAATAATTAACAAAAATTAACACCCACACTCACCTGGGTTTGTAAACGAGAGGGAGCAAGGAAGAAAGGAGATGAGAAAAAGGAAGAATTAAATGAGGAGATGAGAAAAAGAAAGAATTAAATGAGGAGAGGGCATCGTGCACAGTGGTGCGAGTGTGGAGATGATGGTTCTGTGGTGGTGGAGATGCGAGTGTGATGGAGACGATGGTAGCAGATGAGAAGCAGCAGCAGCAGAATCGCTATGTTTTTTTTTTTTTTTACTAAGTGTTAACTTAGATATGATAATATGGAGGTTAGGTTATAGCCATTACTTTCGCCGAATGTAAATTTGTCATTTAGCCATACTTTTTGGCGGGGACTAGTCCCCGTTAAAAGTTGTAATCATTCGCCAAAACCTTTAGCGGGATAAAGTAAATGCTACGAGGGAAAATCAATTTTTTTGGTGAAATCTTTCTGCGGAGACATGTCCCCGCGGAAAGAGTTTTAGTATTAAAAAAAAAAAAAAAAAAAAAAAAAAAAAAAAAAAAAACTCTTTTGTAACTTAAATTTTTCTAAATCAATATTAATTCTTTTAAATTTGACTAAATTTTTTATAAATCATATTTAATTAATTTAAAACTTTTTAAAATTATTTACATCACTTTTACCTAATAAAATTAAATCATTTATACCTAACGAATGAGCCGAGATGATATGGTTGTACACGAGATGTTTAACGAATGAGCCGATATGATACGGTTGTACACGAGATGTTTAACGAATGAGCCGAGATGATACGGTTGTACACGATATGTTTAACGAATGAGCCGAGATGATATGGTTTTACATGAGATGTTTAACGAATGAGCCGAGATGATATGGTTGTACATGAGATGTTGTAATTCCTAATGACTTGAAAGCAACAGAATATCCTCATTATATTGATCGAAAACCAGTATATCATTCTACCTCCATTCTTGGACAAATTTATGATGTGTTTCAGAGTTGTAAAAATGAGAAGTTACCTGTACAAGGCAAGTATGTTTAGTTATTGCATTTATTTCCGTTCCATTACCTTTGTGTGTATTGGATCGCGCATGCATGATATGGTTGTACTTGAGATGTTTAACGAATGAGTTGATATGATACGGTTGTACACGAGATATTTAACGAATGAGACGAGATGATATGGTTGTACACGAGATGTTTAACGAATGATCCGAGATGATATGGTTGTACACGAGATGTTTAACGAATGATCCGAGATGATATGGTTGTACACGAGATGTTTAACAAATGAGCCGAGATGATACGGTTGTACTTGAGATGTTTAACGGATGAGTCGATATGATACGGTTGTACACGAGATGTTTAACGAATGAGCCGAGATGATATGGTTGTACATGAAATATTGTAATTCCTAATGACTTGAAAGCAACAGAATATCCTTATTATATGGATCGAAAACCAGTATATCATTCTACCTACATTCTTGGACAAATTTATGATGTGTTTCAGAGTTGTAAAAATGAGAAGTTACCTGTACAAGGCAAGTGTGTTTAGTTATTGCATTTATTTCCGTTCCAATACCTTTGTGTGTATTGGTTCGCACATGCATGATATGGTTGTACACTAGATGTTAAACGAATGAGCCGAGATGATGTGGTTGTACATGAGATGTTTAACGAATGAGCCGAGATAATATGGTTGTACACGAGATGTTTAACGAATGAGCCGAGATGATATGGTTGTACACGAGATTTTTAACGAATGAGCCGAGATGATATGGTTGTACATGAGATGTTTAACGAATGAGTCAATATGATATGGTTGTACACGAGATGTTAAACGAATTAGCCGAGATGATATGGTTGTACATGAGATGTTGTAATTCCTAATGACTTGAAAGCAACAAAATATCCTCATTATATGGATCGAAAACCAGCATATTATTCTACCTCCATTCTTGGACAAATTTATGATCTGGTTCAGAGTTGTAAAAATTAGAAGTTACCTGTACAAGGTAAGTGCGTTTAGTTATTGCTGTAACACTTGACTACCTTCTTCTTCACACAAACACAAACACAATGATGGTCACAAACATATACATTAAGAACCAGAGATGTGGTGGATCATATGATGAATTTCAAGTCAAATGTTTATTAATCTTTGGAAGATAAACAAACCGAGACTTTTGTGGTACTTTGGACACACACACACTCTTCTCTGTTTGAAAAATGAGACACACACCATAATGTAGAGTACGTGTGTGTGGTAAATATAATACACAGCCAATCCAAAGTGGGCCTTTGGATGGGCTTTAAAGGAAAGACTATGTAGTGGGCTTGATAAATACATTACACATATAATTAAGCTAATGAATCTAATGCTACAAGCCCACTTTACTAAATACATATTATACATGACACATTACATCTAAATGGTCAAATGACCATCACTTCATAATTACTAGAAAGTGATTGCTAACAATCTCCCCCTAAGGGATGGTCATTTCAATGATGCTCCCGTGAATGGTCTTTTGCATTTGATGTCTTGAACTTCGTGTGTCAATGTATAATATACTTCGTTCAATGTTCCTTCATGCACTGTGATCTTCAAAGTATCGTCTTCTGGTCGTTCCTGCCTTGATCTACTTCTTCTGTCCGGATGCGTCGTTGTTGTAGATGATGATGGTGGAAGAACTTTCGTCGGTACCTGCATAAGACAGTTAGCAATAAATTGTCCAGCGGCCATCATGTCGTGAGGCAAGATCCTTGGATCTCATTAAGACTCATACAACTTGTATCCTTTTGAGTGAACACAAGTGTATTGCATAGGAAGTGTTCCTAAGAGATCTTTGATGAATCTCATGTCTCTAGACTCAATTATGTGCGTTTTGGTTTTGGTCGTCGGAGGCATGGAGCAGAGTGCCACCTTTTCAATATCAACACATCTCGGAGTGAGAGGTCGATAGATTATGCATTGATCTCCGTGAGAAATGAAACAAATATCTTTTAAGAGATATCTGAGTGGATAGGAGGGGTGGTGAAAATGCGTCACTGGGTCCATGACGTCTTGTCTTCAATACCAGTATCACCTTAGTGAGTACCGATAGCAGATGTATTGACCCGGTTTCTGCTCTAAGTTTTCATGGAGGGCTATTTCTTTTCACCCTTACAAAAACTTTTCTTTTTCATTCTTCAACCCCTTCTTTCTCCTTTCTCATTATACTCCTTTTTTCAATCTTTCCTAAGGACTTCTAATACTAAGCTATTGGGATAGTCCTTGGGTAGATTCCTCCGGTTCTGGCGGATCATTGGACATAACCTAACCATAATCACCTTATTACTCCATGATTATCCTAGATTATTTGTCACACGCCATTTAAACCTTTTATGAAAATCTCTCAACGTGTTTATGAGAAAACACATTTTGTTAACACATCGAGAGTTTTGCATTTTTGAAACACTCCCCCTTCACATGTGCTCATGCATTTTTTAATAAACTGCACATGTTGGGTAGAGTTCGCACATTTTGAAATGATTGAGTTTCAATGAACATGACCTTCGCGAGACACGCTTACATCACTAGTTAGACTAGTTTGAAGTTATTACCCGTCCTGGTCATATTCAAAGATCTTCTCTCGAATTGGTACATTCTACTCAGACAAGTCCTTTGCGAGACACGCTTGCATCACTGAAAACCAGCTTGAAATTATTACCCGTCCAAGACATGTCTTTTCGATAACGGACAGTTAGTTTCGTCAATTCGAGGGTTCATGCTGAGTCTTTTTGAAGAACTCGTTTTGAGATTCAAACGATAAAACTTCTTTTAGGTCACATTTTAATCACGTCCTCTCCCCCATATTTATAATAAACACCTAATCTCCCCCTCAAAAATAGCATGAAGTGGTATTTTTGAAAACAGTTGATTAAAATGAAACTTTTTGTGGAGAGACGGACTGATTTTAGCATGAAAAATGGAACATTTTTTTCTTTTTCTACTCCCCCTTAATCAGAGCAAACGATTAAACTTTTGAGTTTAAAAGAATTTAGAGGTCTTAGAGGGAGTTGTTGTGAGCACAAAATTTATAAAAAGACTTTGAAAAATCTTTTGAAACAATTTTGATTAAGTGCTCACGGGTTGTAGCTTTTCGCCATTAACATTGTGAGTTCTGATCGGAAATAATCAGAAGTCATTCAATGTAGCGCGGGTTTCGTACTGAAATGCACGAAAGCCGTAATGAAGAAATTTGAGAAACGACATGTTTTAGAAAAACATAAAAAATAACTCTCGCTCAAGCATCTGTAAATACCCGTATCATTGTTGAATGACATTTCTAGATACGTACAGAATATTGATTAGACAAGAGACATGTCGTTAGAAGAATATTTTTTGTTTTTGTTGTTTAATATTTTTTTATGTCTTTTTGAAGTTTTCTATTTTTATATTTTTGATTTTGAAAAAGTATATATATATATATTTACCAAAAATATATACATAACTATTTACAAACATATTTACACATATATATATACATGCGAAGCTTTATGAAGTAAATCAATAAGATTCGAGAAGACTTTCTAACTCTACGGGAGTTAGGCTTCGCATACCAATTCGACGAACTAAGTTTTCAAACCGCTCTTTTGGGAGGGCCTTAGTAAATAGATCGGCAAGCTGGTATTCAGTCTTCACGAAAAACAATTCAACAATACCCTCTTCGACGTGCTCTTTTATGAAGTGATAGCGGACTCTAATATGCTTGGTCTTCGAGTGTTGCATTGGGTTGCACGAGATGACTATGGCACTTTTTGAATCGCAATACAAAGGTATGCGGTTGAAAGAGAAACCATAATCTGTGAGTTGTGTTCTCATCCAAAGGACTTGAGCACAACACGCAGATAGAGACACATACTCGGCCTCTGCTGTTGATAAAGCAGTGCAGTCTTGTTTTCTTGATGACCAGCCTACTAGCTTTTCTCCCAGAAATTGCGCTCCGCCTGATCTACTTTTCGCTGTAACTTGACATCCAGCATGATCGGCATCTGAAAAGGCAATTAGTGTAAACTCCGAATCCTTCGGATACCAAAGTCCCGTGTTAATGGTTCTTCGAAGGTATCGAAAGATCTGTTTAACCTCTTGGAGGTGAAGTTCGGTAGGCCTTGCCTGAAACCGTGCAAGTAAGCAAACAGCAAAATGAATATCTGGTCGGCTTGCAGTTAAGTACATGAGAGAACCAATCATGCTCCGATATTTCTTCGGATCCATGGGTTTCCCATATAGGTCAGCGCCAATTTTTGGTGAAGTGACCATTGGAGTACCCACAGAGTCACAATTGTCCATTCCATGTTTTTTCAAAATCTCAATTGTATATTTAGCCTGATTAAGAAAAATTCCACGTGGGGATTGATGAATTTGTAAGCCTAAAAAGAATTTTAATTCCCCCATCATGGACATTTCGAATTTGCTTTTCATGAGATTTTCAAAATGTTTTGAATGTGTCGGATTAGTGGACCCAAATATGATGTCGTCCACATAAATCTGAACAATCAAAATATCATTTTTGTATTTTCTTGTAAACAAGGTTGGATCAATTGTTCCTTTGGTGAAATTATTTGACAACAAGAAAGATGATAACTCGTCATACCACGCCCATGGGGCTTGTTTCAAACCATAGATTGCTTTCTTTAGCTTGTAGACGTATTCCGGATGATCTTTGTCAACGAAACCGTCTGGTTGACTCACGTACACTTCTTCCTTCAGAGTTCCATTCAAGAACGCTGTCTTGATGTCCATCTGATAAACCGTGATGTTCTTGTGAGCGGCATAAGCTAAGAAAATCCTGACTGCTTCAAGCCTTGCAACTGGTGCGAATGACTCTTCAAAATCTATTCCTTCTTCTTGTCTGTATCCCTTTGCCACCAGACGAGCTTTGTTGCGAATCACAGTCATTTCTTCATCCTTTTTGTTTTTCCATAACCATTTAAAATCAATGACTAGTTTGTCAATTGGTCTTGGAACTAAATCCCAGGTGTCATGGATTTGAAATTGAAGAAGTTCTTCCTGCATCGCTTCAATCCAGGCATTATCTGCCATTGCTTCCCGAATGTTCTTAGGTTCTATGAGACTGACTGAGCAAACATAGATGCACATGTCGCAATCGGTATGAAGTTGTTTTCTTGTCTGAATTGGTCTTGAGGGTTCACCAATAACCTGTTCAATCGGATGGTCTTTTGTCCACTGTAATGTTGAAGGGTACCTTGGACTGAACGACTGCGTGTTAGACGGTTCATGTAATCTGGAAGATGATTCACCAGATTCCGTTCCAAACGGGTTTTCAAAGACTTCTTCGTCTAACACAGCATTATTTTGTTCTTGCTCATCAATTCTTGGTAGAACAATTTCAATGAATGGAGTTGCTGGAGTAAATGTAGATGACGTTGATGTTGAGGGAGTTGGTGCGCCGGCTTCGAATGTTGTGGATGCATCTGGATTTGGTGGAGGTGGTGGTGGTTGTTGATGTTGAGTGGATGCAGCGGAATGTTGGTTAGATGCATTTTTCGAAGCGCCACCATAGTATTCATCGTACATGAACTCAAAGAAATTATCCAGTTCTTGAGTTGTGGGTTGTTTGACATGAATTGATTGAGCTCCTTGAGGTGCGAGTCCTGAACTGATATGTCCGGAAGTCATCGGGTTAAGCGCGGGTTCTAGAGCGAGTCTCTCAGAAGCCATTTGTGAAATTTCATCAAACTTCACATTCATCGTCTCCATTATCTTTTTCGTTCTCCTATTATACACCCTGAATGCCCTCGAGTTTTCAGAATAACCAATGAAGATTCCAATATCACCCTTAGCCTTCAACTTTCCCAGATCTTCCCTGTCATTTGTTGATAGCATAAAGCGCCAAATACATGAAGATAAGTGATGCGCGTGATGTGTCGTTGCGGTTTAGCAGTTTTAATGCCTACTCAAGTTTTAAATTTATATTTAGCCGACTTATCAATAACACACACACTTAACGAGCAGTGTACCCGGTCAGTATGAAGATAATGGTAAGTAGAGTGTCGATCACTAAGAGTGGAACGTATTATCTAGTTATTCTAATCAGTATTTTAATATCCTAACGCAAGGGGGTTTCAGCCTGAGAGACTGGCACAGTTTTGTTTGCAATTAAATAATAAAATAAACAAATAGGCACGAATCAGCAAGTAGCACACACGTACACAGATAGATACTCGAGACAATAAGAGGGCTGTCCTTATGATTAAGTAGATTGTCACTTGTTTTATCGATAGCTTTATATGAAGTGTATGTAATTAACCCTTTCTCGTTGGTCCTATTCTCATCGGCGAGTAAACCCTTAATGATTACTTATGTCTAAAAGTTATTCCTAAGTGATCAATTTAGAAACAACCGTGGGAGCCACATCTTGTCCCGCAGTCGGATGCCCGCAAGCCACTAATAAACACAGAGGTTATCAATGCACTAATAAGTAGTAACCAAAGACATCAACATATAAACTTTAATTGATGGGAAAGCAAGTATTAAAGGGAGTGCAATCTTTCGTTGTCACATTACACAAGCCACCAATCCTGATGAATTAAAGTTTGCTAACACAATAAAACAAAACTACTTAATGAATTAAATACATGCAGCACCTTCTTACAGCTCTTGTATCTTTGATTTGGGTGTGTCTTGTGCTGCCTCCTTGACTGAATTCGTCCTTTTGCTCTGCTGTCCGAACTTCGGTTTTTTTGGGTTTCGAACTCTTTAATTCGTCTGGTCTACGGGGTATTTATAGTTTCTGTCTGAGGGAAGATGCGGCGCATCTACTTAAGTAGATGCGGCGTATGTACTTAACTTCGCGTGGGGTCCAAGATTATAATATTCAGGAATATTCGTACACCGCCAGAAGATGCGGCGTAACTCTTGATTAGATGCGGCGCATGTCCTCTTGTATCTTGGATCGTATCTGGTGATATCTTGATAGAGATGCGGCGCATGTCGAGAGTAAGATGCGGCGCATCTGGAGCAGAATTGACTTGATCTTGTCCATGTCAGTAGACTTCCACTTTATGCACGTTTTGCTCCATTATTAGTCCATAATCGCTAAGTTTCACCAAATGCTTGTTTTTACCTGAGAATTACAAAAGTAAACAATTAAGTATCAATCCTCATACATAATATAGTAAAACAAGTCAAATTAATAGGATAAATGATAGTAATAAAATGTACTTATTTGAGTTCATCAAATATCCCCCACTTGAACTTTACTTGTCCCCAAGTAAACCTTAGAATTTCATTTATGAAAATGTATCCTAAAAGATGTTAGGATTTATTTTTATATTTAAGCATGTATTCGTTTATTTCATAATCACACAACTAAACACTTAACGAATTAGAAGTAAAATAAAATAAGTCGATAAAAGCAAATCTAATCGTTTAACTGTCCAGTCGCGACGAATATTCTATCATAAGCTTGGCAAGTATACACATCTCCACCACTAAAGCTAAGGAATAACAAGTCTAAAGCGGTAAAAAGGGTTTTTAGGCTTAAGGGTTAATTATTCTTTTTTTACACTATCGATCTCAAATTCCAGAAAAGGCGACAAAATCACAAATACATGATCGAATCCACGAACACGATACTTGCAATTGCTCAAATCCTTAACTCGAATAGGCTAAAGATAGGTCCAAACTTCACCAATAATAATATATCAAAAAGGGCGACAAAATCATAAATACATAGCCGAATCCACGACTACGATACTTAAGATTGCTCAAATCCCTAATCTCAATAAATCAAAGGTTCGGTTGGATAAAGAACAATACAGGGTATGGATAACATTTGGGATATAAATTGGTGTAAAAATAAAAATAAACAAAACAAAACAAATAGATTAAAATCCTAAGTGTGGTTAATCACTATCCCAACCATCCCATGAATAAGACTCATATCATTGAATAACTCACGCTTTAACACTTGAAACACACGCTTTTGGTAGACACGAATTATACTCAACAAAATCTTAATCAAAGAATAAACCTTAATCGGCATTCCCATAACTGCCAATTCCCATTCAATCCATAAATATAGTATAACAAATAGTGGTGATATCGACCACTTACATAACTCTACATCGTTGGCTTAAAATAAACATCCAACTCTTTTTTCTTTCTTTTTCATTTCTCATTTTTTTCGATTTTTTTTTTTTTTTTTTTTTTTTTTTTTGAAACATAAACATAGATGTGTAAAATTTCACCACATCACTACAACTTTCTTTCCGGATAATTTTTTTAATACTTTTCATACTTTCAGAAATAACGGTAATAGTGAAAGTAGTAAACACACGAAAAATAAACTCAAAAATATACAATATTTACTTTCACTCCAATTTGCATTGTGCAATTTCCCGACCTAACCATAGATAATGAATTACGCACGCGAACACAGGTAATGTAAGGAAACACACTCTGCCTATAGCAATTAACCAACCACGGATCCTAATCTACAAGGTAGGCTAAGGTGTAAGGGTGTAACGAAACATTTTAAACATAGGTGTAAGAAACGAAAGGAATGGCTCTGAGGGTTTTTCTAGGGGTATCTTACTCTAAAAATGAGAGTAACAAAAGGTTTTATACGGGGGTTAACTAACCAGTGTAGTTAGCTAATAACACATAACATATAAAGGCTATTTGGGTGTAATCCTAGAATTTTACCAAGTTAGACAAGTCATTCCAATTATATAAATAATACTCATTATGGTGGTCTCGAATAGTATACAAGCCAAGTTCTAAAGTTTACAAGTCACCGGCACACTCATAGATTTGTGAATTTTGAAAAATCACAATTTTTGAAAATAACGTCTTGTGTGCAGTTATGCAACTTAGATCTTAAACAAAAACATGCTAAAATTTTTTTTTTTTTAAGTTTGATATATTAAGAACATTTTAAGCATAATTTTTGAAAAAGTAGGACAAGTAAGTGTTAAGTGTTCTAATTCTCCTATCCCCCCACTTAAGTTAAACAACGTCCTCGTTGTTTGTATAAAAGGTTAAAAACTGGAAAAGGAAAGAATTAGAACAGAAAAACTCCCCTGAGATTTGCTCGGTATGATCCTCCATTTGATTAGAGCAAAAATCAACTTCTTGTGGATTAGAACGTTAAAACTTCATACTTGATGTATCCACAGGAAATCCAGGAAACTATTATACCACCAACACTTTAAAACACACCTAAGATAAGAAAGGTTCAACTTGCATAACACATTAGTAGTTAGGAAAAATAAAACTTAAAAATTAAAACTGAAAATCATCAGGTCAGTCGATGCGCCGTATCTTATTGAAGAAGATACGCCGTATCGAGCCTGGAATTAATACGGATCAGAATAAAGATGCGCCGCATCCTTAACCAGGGATGCGCCGCATTAAAATAAACTGATAAAAAGTTTTAAAGTCGGAAATAAAAATGCAGAAAAATAAAATAAGATATGACCATTGCAGAGGATGCGTCGCATCTCAGGACTGAGATGCGCCGTATCTTCGTGCGGCCTGGACTGACTCGACACAGAAAACAGAATAATAAAAGATAAATCCGGGTTGTCTCCCGGTAAGCACTTGTCTTTATTCCAGAGTCTTCAAGTTAGACTCACGTTCAGCTCAGCAATAAGTCCTTGTCACGGTCCATCCTTCGTCCTTCATCCGAAAGATTTTCCCGTATATCTCTGCGACGTTTTCTTCCGTTCGACTTAGTCTAGCATAACTCTTCGTCTTCACCGCAGTATATTCTTCATTAGGACTCAAAGAATATTTGATGATTTTAAATTGTTCAGAAATAATCATGGGTGGCTCATTGTAAGGAATCCCAAGTAGTTGACACTTTCTTTTGGTGAATTCTTCCTCGTCTTTATCAACAAACTTAAAATAAGGATCCTTAATTAAATAATCATCTAGTTCTTCAATTAGTGACTTATCGTCTTGAATTGCCTCCCATTCTCTTTCCAAATCATATTGTAACCGTCGACTAAGCTTCGTGAAATCATCAAACTGTTTATGCACCCATTCCCAGAAAGTAGTATCCGATGTCCCCTTAAGTCCCTTCAAGCGTTCAATTCTGCCCTTTTCTTGTAAAGCCTCCGATTTTCGTGGGCAGTCTTCAATATTATCGTACCATTCATAATCTTCAAAGGTTACATCGTTGCCAACCCGTTTCATCCCAATTATACTTCCCCCATTACAGGTTCCGTCACTTTTATAATCGCAGGTCGGCCAAACACTACTTCCGTCCTTGAAAACGAAGGGTGTACATGTATGATTAATGTGCTCAAATTCCCATGGTTTATCCGATACCCATGGTACTTGGTCATTCCATTCATAGTACCAGGTGTTTTTGAAATCGTCATAAGTCTTAAATCCTGGTAGATCTCCAGTAAGCACATCATCGTCGACTTGAAGAAGGTAGTTAAATTCCTTGAACTGCTTGCACAAGGGTGTCTCATATTCTAACAAATCAATGTCAATTCTGAAAAGTTCTTCAATGCCCTCATTGATTGTTGAATCATGATGTGACGACCCATAATCGCTTTCTACTTCTTTGTCTTCTCCTCTCATCCAATATACCCATAATGCATCCTTAGTAGCTCGATCCATGCTCTTATGGTTATTAAACTTACTAGCTAACCATTCTGAAAAATCTACATCGTTAGGATCATGGTTAACGTCAAAGCAAACCTTCCCAATCATATTCTTTTTTATCTCCATGAACTCGTTAAATTGCTTCTTAAAACTCCGAGTCAACCATGAAGTCATAATCTCCTTGACTTCGTTTGCAGGGGCAAATTCCGGACTACCATATTTGAGTTCTAGCCAATCATTGAGGGAGAGGTCTATCAATCTTACTATCCTGCCATGAAATAGTAATTCCGCCAAAGCATAATTCATGTCATTATCCTGATAGTTCTCATTTAATCCCCAGTACCACTCGGAATAAGGCATGTAAGAGTTTTGGGTATTGCCTCCACCACAGTTGTTGTTGCTTGAGTCCATGTATGCAAGAGAGAATTTCCCATCATCTTCTTCGATAGTAGTCCAGTTCAATCCTTTGGACTCAATGTTAGGCCATAAGAGCGATAATTCATCTCCAGTATACCTCATAAATACATCATAAGAGAACACCTCCTCGTCAATGTTGGACAAACGCATGAATTCCTTAAAAGCAGCTTCAAGAGGAGTCTCCCAGGAGAATAAATCTGCATCGATCATGAGTACATTGAATGAATCTGAAAACAAGCATTCCTTAGCAAGATATCCGTTAACTGACATGTCTTCCATAGCAAAATCTGTCATCCAAGGTAAAATCATCAGTAGGATTTGTTCGCTAGAAGAGAAATTAATGAATATAGAAACGGATATAAGAATACAAATAGCTGATATCTGCAGACGATGCGCCGTATCCAAAAAGTTGGATACGCCGTATCTTATAATCGTTAAAATTTAATCAGACTTTATTCAGAAAATAGATACGCCGCTTTGAATTTAAGAATGCGCCGTATCGAATTAATTAATCAAAAATCAACTTATCCAATTAAAATTAAATGCGTCGTATTAACGAAAGTTAATGCGCCGTATTTTCGTTACGTTTAAAAATAAAAGATTTTTGATTCAGTAAGATGCGCCGTATCGACAGAGATCGATACGCCGTATCTGTTTAATAATTCGCAAACTGTTTTTAATTAAAATAATAGATACGCCGTATCTTCAAAAGAAGATGCGTCGTATGGCGTTAATGTTTTAGAAAAAATTTTTATTAAAAACAGATACGCCGTATCTGCAAAAGCAGATGCGTCGTATTACTTTATCGCTTAGAAAAATTTTTCTTATTAAAAACAGATACGCCGTATCTTGGGGAAAAGATGCGTCGTATCGAATTAATTAAACGCGTTGTATAAAAAAAATTGAACGCAATACGCCGTATCTGAGAGATCAGATGCGCCGTATCGTTTGATTTAGCACAGTACAACGATAGCAGAACACACAAAAACGAAAAATAAAACAAAAATAAAACACACGAACAAAAACAAATAAAAGCAAAAATAAAAGAAAACAAATAGCACACAATACAACAAATATGCAAAATAGTACAATGATGCAATTAATCTAATAAAAAGAAAAATAACCTAATTAAAATACTAATCAAATTAACAGATAATAACAATTCACTCCCCGGCAGCGGCGCCAAAAACTTGATGCGCGTGATGTGTCGTTGCGGTTTAGCAGTTTTAATGCCTACTCAAGTTTTAAATTTATATTTAGCCGACTTATCAATAACACACACACTTAACGAGCAGTGTACCCGGTCAGTATGAAGATAATGGTAAGTAGAGTGTCGATCACTAAGAGTGGAACGTATTATCTAGTTATTCTAATCAGTATTTTAATATCCTAACGCAAGGGGGTTTCAGCCTGAGAGACTGGCACAGTTTTGTTTGCAATTAAATAATAAAATAAACAAATAGGCACGAATCAGCAAGTAGCACACACGTACACAGATAGATACTCGAGACAATAAGAGGGCTGTCCTTATGATTAAGTAGATTGTCACTTGTTTTATCGATAGCTTTATATGAAGTGTATGTAATTAACCCTTTCTCGTTGGTCCTATTCTCATCGGCGAGTAAACCCTTAATGATTACTTATGTCTAAAAGTTATTCCTAAGTGATCAATTTAGAAACAACCGTGGGAGCCACATCTTGTCCCGCAGTCGGATGCCCGCAAGCCACTAATAAACACAGAGGTTATCAATGCACTAATAAGTAGTAACCAAAGACATCAACATATAAACTTTAATTGATGGGAAAGCAAGTATTAAAGGGAGTGCAATCTTTCGTTGTCACATTACACAAGCCACCAATCCTGATGAATTAAAGTTTGCTAACACAATAAAACAAAACTACTTAATGAATTAAATACATGCAGCACCTTCTTACAGCTCTTGTATCTTTGATTTGGGTGTGTCTTGTGCTGCCTCCTTGACTGAATTCGTCCTTTTGCTCTGCTGTCCGAACTTCGGTTTTTTTGGGTTTCGAACTCTTTAATTCGTCTGGTCTACGGGGTATTTATAGTTTCTGTCTGAGGGAAGATGCGGCGCATCTACTTAAGTAGATGCGGCGTATGTACTTAACTTCGCGTGGGGTCCAAGATTATAATATTCAGGAATATTCGTACACCGCCAGAAGATGCGGCGTAACCCTTGATTAGATGCGGCGCATGTCCTCTTGTATCTTGGATCGTATCTGGTGATATCTTGATAGAGATGCGGCGCATGTCGAGAGTGAGATGCGGCGCATCTGGAGCAGAATTGACTTGATCTTGTCCATGTCAGTAGACTTTCACTTTATGCACGTTTTGCTCCATTATTAGTCCAAAATCGCTAAGTTTCACCAAATGCTTGTTTTTACCTGAGAATTACAAAAGTAAACAATTAAGTATCAATCCTCATACATAATATAGTAAAACAAGTCAAATTAATAGGATAAATGATAGTAATAAAATGTACTTATTTGAGTTCATCAATAAGAAATATCCGGTTTTCGGTTGTTGACAAGTTCGTATGGGGTTTTATTGAATCTTGGATGGATTAGGGATCGTTTTTGAGTAAAACAAGCAGTAGAAACAGCATCAGCCCATAAGAATAACGGAGCACTGGAATAAATCAGCATGGTGCGAGCAGCTTCTACAAGGGTTCTATTCCTTCTTTCAACTACCCCATTCTGCTGTGGAGTTCTAACAGCTGATGTCTGGTGAGTAATACCAGTTTCTTCAAAGAATGTTCTTAACTCCTAATTGACAAATTCCGTGCCATTATCCGTTCGAACTATCCTAACTGGAGCTTGAAGTAGAACTTGAATCCGCTTCAGAAAGGTGATGATGGTGCTTGGTGCTTCGTCCTTTGATCTCAAAAACTTTACCCATGTATATCTTGAATAGTCATCAACAATTACAAGAATATACTTCTTCCCATTAATGCTTTGAACTCTCATCGGGCCACATAAGTCCATGTGCAGCAAATGCAACCTATCAACCGAACTAGGTACGGGTTTAGGTTTATATGTTGCCCTTTTGCTCTTGCCTTGCTCACATGATGGACATAGGTGTTCTTTGGTGTATTTAAATTTCGGAAGACCGGAAACGATGTTGTCTTTTACAAGCTTGTTGATCGTGTCAAAGTTCAGATGGGACAAACGTCTATGCCACAACCAGGATTTTGTTTCGCCTGCCCTGGTCATGAGACAAATAGGAGATGAAGAGGCCATTTGGTTTATGTCAATTGCATAGAGATTGGTGCCACGATTCCCAATTAAGAGATCATTCCCCACCAAATTCCTGACAAAACAAGTGTTTCTCCTAAAAGCAACCTCTAAATCAGCATCACAAAACTGTCTGACTGAGAACATATTGTGTCCCAACCCTTCGACATAGTAAACCCGAGTGATCAAGTAATTCCCAAACCGAAGATCACCATAACCCAGAATAGCTGCAACATGATCATTCCCAAACCGTACAGTCCCCATGAACTGCCACACAAAATTGATCAGCAGCTTCAGATTCCCGGTCATGTGCTTGGAGCAACCCGAGTCGACGATCCAAAGACAAATTTCAATGACCTGCAAAGAACAGAGGATTTTGTATATGGAAACCGTTTAACTTTTGGTTCCAGTGGGTTAGATGAAACAGGTGAATTACACTTAGAACTGGTTTCCTTAGATGCATTGGGAACTATTTCTAATGTGCCATTCTTAAGTGTAAACATTCTACCCGTTGGTTTCCATGCACAAAACTTAGAGTGATCCTTAGGCAATAGGCTGCTAGTGGTATTCCTAGCTTTTGCAATAAGTCTTCGAATATATCTAGACTTAGCCTTAGTTACTAAAGGAACCTTTTTCTGTTCAGGCATATCATTTTTTTTCTCATCATTAGAAACATTATCACAAGCATTTGCAGACAAAGTTTTTTTTTGCATTAAACAATCAGAATCATTACATGCATTAGAGACAGGAGTCTTATCATTACAACTAGATGATACATGTTTCTTCTTGGAAAGCGGTAAATTCCTAGGGTGTTCTTCTACTTTCTTGCATGCACTCTCAGAAACAGGCGAGACACTAGGTTTCTTGATATTGCACCTAGAGTGTCTTTTGCTCCTAGAGTCGCTTTCTATTCCTGTAGAAGGTAAGGAACACTCATTAGAATTTTTGTTGTTTTCCTTAGATGTTGTAGTAGCATTCCTAGACTCATTTGGAGTATCTTTCTTACTTTTTTCTATCGCCCTATATGTTTTAGATGTAGAGGCAGACACAGTAGTGGGACTAATCCTATAAAGGCCAGGTGCTATAACATTAGTGTTCTTGACAGCAGCTTTCTCTTTTTGTTTCTCATTAGGCAAGGGGGTTGATGGTGCAATACCCGTAGATTCCTCACCCTTCCCTTTTTGACTTTCGAGTTGAGACTTCAAAAGATTGATTTGATCTTGCATATTTTTGTAAGAGCGCTCATACGACAATTTGTCATACTTGCATTCTTCCTTTTTTTGTATCAAGTTGTTTAAAATATGTGCAATTTTGTTTTTCAAGTTTCAAAAGCGCCTTTTCATATTTTTCAACAATTTGAGAAGTCTCAGCTCGAAGTGTTTCATCATCCTCAACAGAATATGTTTGGTAAATAATGGACATGATATCAGTCGATAGAGCTTCGAAGCAGAGAGAGTCATTTTGCTTTTCCAAAACTTTTATGTGTTCCAAGTATTCATTAGCTTCCTTCACTAAGGATTTGTGGTCCTTAACAAATTCTGCTGACTCTTTCAAAAGATTATGTTCCACATTTTGAACAACCGCATAGATTGCACTAATATGTGGATTAATTTCCCTTTCAAAAATCTTTTTCAGTTCATCATGAACACCCGGAAACCATTCAAACTTTTTATTGTTAATTTTGGAATCCACAATACGTTGAAGTTTCTCAATTCTCTGCTTAAGATCAACCAAATATAGTCTAGCTGCACTTGTATCATAAGTGTTTTTAGATGCCATTTGTTCGATGTTAGGCAGATGTTTTGAGACAGCTTTTTGTCTTGTGAAAACCACTGGTGTTTGAAAAAACAGAGGTGACTTCTTTTTAACAAGATGAACCCCAGCAAGTTTGTTTGCTTCATTATAGTCAATGGGTTTTATTTCTGGGTTCATTTGTCTCATTTTCTTTCTACTCTCTTCTGAAAGCTCAATCGTTTCATCTGAATCATGAACCTCTATAGGATCATGTTTATCATTTAGCACACTACCATCATATAACACATTCCGTACACTCTGAGATTTCTTGAGATAATAAGGGTTTTCACAACCTATAGCCGTTTTCTTTAATGTGTGTAAAATCGGGTTTTTATCATTTATTAACAAATTAATCGTTTGTGCAGAATGACCCGTTTTTACAATTAAATCTTCCAACTTTCCAATGGTTTCATTTTTGTCATTGATCTCTTTAAGAAGATCCTTTTCACGTTTTGAAAACCTTTCATTCAACTCCTTCTTTTCTTTTTCAAGATTGGAATAAGTTGATTTTTGTTTTGAAAGCTGGTTGGTTAGTTCAGATATTTCCTTGTTTAGAGATTTAATTTGGTTATTCAAATTAACATTTAGAGTGTCAAATTTGATTTGTAAACGTTTCTCTCTTAACTCAGAATCTTTTAAGCTAACCTCAAGTTCCGACTGTTTTTTGTTATGAAAATCATAAGCTCTTGCATTCACCTTATGTCTCTCAAGCTCAGTGGTCAATTTTTCATTCGCGGCCTGAACATCGCGATTGACCTTTTTGACCTTTTCAATTTCAACACTACAATTTTTCAATAATGATTCAAACATAGCACGTGTTTCCTCATCATTATCAGTATGCTGTGACTCGAATTCTTCATTAGAATCCATATCTGGAGTTACCAAATTAGTATTACTACAACTTGGTTCGTCCATGTATGTATCATAAATGAGATTAGGAGTCTCAGGATGCTGTTCATTTTGAGGTGACATATCAAACATTTCATTATTGTGACATGTAGCATATGGTTGTACCTCAGAAACCGCATTGGTGTCAAAAGCAGGAGGTGCTTCTGAATCAGTGTCGTACTTTGCCTCCTGGAGATTTGCCATAAAAATGCAGTTTGCATCGATGTCCTCTTGATCTTCTGCATTGTCCATAATAGCCATGAAGTCATTCTCTTCTGCACTCAACTGAAGCCCAGCCGTTTCCTTGTTTGCCAACATTAATGCTTTCTGCAAATACGCTGGATCCCTTTTATTCGGCTTGTCTAGACAGTTCCTAGCCATGTGACCAATACCCTGACAGTTGAAGCACTTCATCACATTACCCTGATTTCTATTCCCAGCTCCCTGAGCAACATTCCCAAACTAATTCCCAGCATTCTGAACCCTTTGAATACCAACAGCTGTACCCATCTGATTCCCTGCATACTGACCCATCTGATTACCAACATACTGCCCTGCATTCTGATTACCCATCTGATATCTTGGAGCATATCCCTGCTGATTCCCATATCCCCCAACCATCTGTCCTTGCTGTCCCATGTTGAAACTCGGCTGTGCAATCTGCTTGTTGCGAGTGTTCGATGAGATTCGTTGATTGTTGTTGGTAGGTGTGGAGTAGCGTCCTTGGAATGCTTTTGTTAGGTAAGCAAATGCTTGAGTCAAAGCAGCAGTTGACTCATCCTGATCGTCTTGATCTGGATGTTGTGGGTATTGTTGTTGTGGGATTACATGTTGTTGTTGTGGGTAGAATGGTGATTGTGGAATATACTGTTGTTGCATGACTTGCTGAGTAGATGATGATGATGGTTGTGCACTGACTGTTGCAGGTGTAGGTGATTGGACTATGAGTGCAAGAGGATCTTGTTGTTTTGCTTGTTTCTCTTTTCTGACTTCATTTGCCTCTGCTTGGTTTTGTTTGAGAAAGTCATAGAGTTGATCGTAGTTCACATCATGAAGATTCTTAGTTTGGTTGACAATAGTAACATATCGTCCCCATTCTTCTGGAAGGTTGTTGATGAACTTTATGTTTTGAACAATTTGTTTAGGTGCCAAATTGTTTTGATCAACTCATTCATTAGAGTACAAAACCGTGTATAGTAAGATTCAATTTGTTCAGCTGGTGTGGCTGTGAACTTCTCCCATTCAGTCAGAAGCTTGTTTTCCATTTCTTGAATGCCAATTTCAGTACCATGACAAAGACGTCTAACTCGATCCCACATTTCTTTGGCAGTTTCACAGCTATCTACAGCACAGAATATTTCTTGTGGTAGACCGAGTTGAATTAGATGCATTTCTAGGTGATCAGCTTCAATTTGTTTCCAATCTGCTTCAGTGTAATATGATTCATCTTGGATTTTATACGTTGGTGCGACGGGAGGTGTTGCAGTCGGATTTCCAGCTGTTTCTTCAATCTCACAAGGCTGGAATGGACCTTTTTTGACTGAGTTAACCAAGAGTATACATTGTCCATTAGGTTTGGATCTCATATATCGAAGCATACGACTCGTCCATGGAAGGTAACCACCTTTTTCTAACATTGGAGGTCGGTTTTCTGAACCTGCGGCATGAATGTCTTGTTGAGTCGTCATTGTTGATGTTTGTATGGTTAAGACGGTATTGGATCGGTTAAAGAAATGATAGGTTACGGTTTCCAAACTTGATGAAGTCTAAGTTCGATCAAAAAGGAAGTTCGGTTAAGAAGTTCGATCAAAACTGAAGTTCGGTTAATAAGTTCGATCAAAACTGAAGTTCGGTTAATAAGTTCGATCAAAACTGAATTTTGGTTAAGAAGTTCGATCAAAACTGAAGTTCGGTTAAGAAGTTCGATCAAAACTGAAGTTCGGTTAAGAAGTTCGATCAAAACTGAATTTCGGTTAAGAAGTTCGATCAACACTGAATTTCGGTTAAGAAGTTCGATCAACACTGAATTTCGGTTAAGAAGTTCGATCAACACTGAATTTCGGTTAAGAAGTTCGATCAACACTGAATTTCGGTTAAGAAGTTCGATCAAAACTGAATTTCGGTTAAGAAGTTCGATCAACACTGAATTTCGGTTAAGAAGTTCGATCAACACTGAATTTCGGTTAAGAAGTTCGGCTAAACCTGAATTTCGGTTAAGAAGTTCGACTAAACCTGAATTTCGGTTAAGAAGTTCGACTAAACCTGAATTTCAGTTAAGAAGTTCGATCATTTCATCTAACTCGATGAAACAACCAGTAATTCGATTCAGTGGTAGAAACTCGACTAGAAACTCGATCAAACAATAGAACCTCGACTGAAGAACAGTACCGAATCCTAATCCTAAATCTTTAACCTTTTGCTCTTGATACCACTTGTAACACTTGACTACCTTCTTCTTCACACAAACACAAACACAATGATGGTCACAAACATATACATTAAGAACAAGAGATGTGGTGGATCATATGATGAATTTCAAGTCAAATGTTTATTAATCTTTGGAAGATAAACAAACCGAGACTTTTGTGGTACTATGGACACACACACACTCTTCTCTGTTTGAAAAATGAGACACACACCATAATGCAGAGTGTGTGTGTGTGGTAAATATAATACACAGCCAATCCAAAGTGGGCCTTTGGATGGGCTTTAAAGGAAAGACTATGTAGTGGGCTTGATAAATACATTACACATATAATTAAGCTAATGACTCTAATGCTACAAGCCCACTTTGCTAAATACATATTATACATGACACATTACATCTAAATGGTCAAATGACCATCACTTCATAATTACTAGAAAGTGATTGCTAACAATTGCATTTATTTCCGTTCAATTACCTTTGTGTGTATTGGTTCATGCATGCAAGATATGGTTGTACACGAGATGTTAAACGAATGAGCCGAGATGATATGGTTGTACATGAGATGTTTAACGAATGAGCCGAGATGATATGGTTGTACACGAGATGTTAAACGAATGAGCCGAGATGATATGGTTGTACATGAGATGTTTAACGAATGTGCCGAGATGATATGGTTGTATACGAGATGTTTAACGAATGAGCCGAGATGATATGGTTGTACACGAGATGTTAACGAATGAGCCGAGATGATATGGTTGTACATGAGATGTTTAACGAATGAGTCGATATGATATGGTTGTACACGAGATGTTAAACGAATGAGCCGAGATGATATGGTTGTACATGAGATGTTGTAATTCCTGATGACTTGAAAGAAACAGAATATCCTCATTATATGGATCGAAAACCAGTATATCATTCTACCTCCATTCTTGGACAAATTTATGATGTGTTTCAGAGTTGTAAAAATGAGAAGTTACCTGTACAATGCAAGTGTGTTTAGTTATTGCATTTATTTCCGTTCCATTACCTTTGTGTGTATTGGTTCGCGCATGCATGATATGGTTGTACACGAGATGTTAAACGAATGAGCCGAGATGATATGGTTGTACATGAGATGTTTAACGAATGAGCCGAGATGATATGGTTGTACACGAGATGTTTAACGAATGAGCCGAGATGATATGGTTGTACACGAGATGTTTAACGAATGAGCCGAGATGATATGGTTGTACATGAGATGTTTAACGAATGAGTCGATATGATATTGTTGTACACGAGATGTTAAACGAATGAGGCGAGATGATATGGTTGTACATGAGATGTTGTAATTCCTAATGACTTGAAAGCAACAGAATATCCTCATTATATGGATCGAAAACCAGTATATCATTCTACCTCCATTCTTGGACAAATTTATGATGTGTTTCAGAGTTGTAAAAATGAGAAGTTACCTCCATTCTTGGACAAATTTATGGTTGTACACGAGATCTTTTGGCGGGGACATATCCCCGCCAAAAAATGTAATATACTATTTTCGTTGGACAAATTTATTGTTGTTGTTGTTGTTTGTGTTGTTGTTGTTGTTTAATAAAATGTTGTTGTTGTTGCAACCATGACCATTTTGGTTAAAAGAAGCTGGTTAACAGCAGCCCACAAGGGCCGTTTGTTTGGTTTATGCTGTCCAAACAGGGGTGTTTGGGATTGCTTATTTCTGCACCAAAAGGGTGTTTGGGTTTATGAGCTTAGGAACAATATCACAATTAACAAACACGAAGGCAAACATTTTATTTAAAACACGCATTGACAGTAAAACCTTTGACCACTCCGCTTCCGGCGTGTAACCATCCATTGTTATGTGTGTTTTGTGGGAATTAGTGATTTGGTTATTTGTGTTTTGCCGGTCTCTCATCCACGGTTAGGTTATATATATGTAAAACCTTGGCGGAAAAAATTGGCGCCAGTCCTTTTGGCGGGGACATGTCCCCGTCAAAAGCCATAAAATATTGGCGGGATAAAGCTAGCGTTAGGAGGGAAAATGCTTTATACTTTCGGCGGGGACATGTTCCCGCCGAAAGTGGAGCGGGAAAAAAAGTGGGAACAATTAAGCGTTCTTAGTTTGGTCAAACTTTGTCAAATATGGGAAACACTTTCTCCCCGCCGAAAAGTTGCGTTGAAAATTTAGTAAACGGTCAGCGAGACTTTGTGCCAGCTCAGCACAGTTTTTGTCGTTTAGCGACTTTCGGTAGGGACAAGGGCGTCCCCGCCGAAACGTTCCTCGCCCGTCCTATCTTTTGTTGTTGTGTATATACTGAATATAATCATCATAAAAAGTTGCTAAACCTTCAAAAATTAAACGTGCACTTCCTGTTTGATTTAGCAAGTACAATCTAATGGCGTCAAGAAAATATCGAAACACATAGAAGAAAGACAATCATAACGAGTAACATATAAGCTGCTTCAAATTAAGTATTAGATAGATTGCATACATAATACGATGATCACAAACTACATATTTAGAGTTTTTTAGTTTGGACAATCATGAACATTTTAATAAGTATTAAATCAAACAGATACCGGTCTACTCCTTGTTAATTAAACATTATGAGGTTATTACGTCTCGCCAGTTGAAACGAGTAACCACGAAACCTTAAGTCCTTCATTGTTATTACCTGCAGAAAGCATGAAAGCAATGAGCTCAGGAGCGTAGCGTTAATCAAAAAAAGCTTTTCATAAGTTCGAATTCTAGGGGTTTTTGACATGTGATTTGTACTTACACAGTTACACTAACTGGAGAGGAGTTTGGTCTTGGCAAGAGTAATCATTACTAGGTTGCATTTCATTCGACTGAAGATAGTTTCGACCATCGAAGGGTTGGTGAGGTGTCACAAGCTCATAGTCAGAACTTCCAGGCATCAAGCTCATGTGCTGCTGCTGAGCTGATCTTTCATTTTCAGCTATCTAAATAATCGTTTCAAAAGTTAATCAATGAACTAGGTTGATCATTCTTGTTTGAAATAGAGATAGATATACATACCTTTGCTCGAAGGAACTGATTATTGTTATGCAACTCAAATTCCTACGTCAAAAAAAGAAAAAAGAAAAAAATCATTGGGATCGGAATTTATTCATCATTAGGAACTAGAAACTCTCAGAAGATTAAATGCATACCTTGTTTTCTAATGAGAAAACCATCTTTAAAAGAAAGTAGTATAAATATGGTTTTAGATTAACTACAGGTGAAATGCTTAAGTACTTACCCTCTTCTGCATATACTCGATTTCAGCAAATAACAGTTCATTCTGCAGATTTTGATCAAGACGATATGTTAAGACTACATGCGTCGATATATTACAATACGAGTAGCAAAACAGTATAAAACTCCATTCGAAATGACAGCTTTCTAAGTTTTAGAGGTTACATTAATAATATAATGAGCAAAAGAAGCTACCTTTTTTGATCGAATTCTGGTAATTGCTTTCTCTAACTTAGTTTCAAGGTTCTTCAGTTCTTTCATTGGCATGTCCGCCAAAGATTCACCCATGATGTTCCTGTAAAATTGCCTATACTCACAAAAGGTTATAACATTGTGTTATTATATAGAATATAAAGGGTATATATAGGCACATCTACCTTAGAATAATACCTGTTTTGATTCTGAAGGTTTGAGATTTGTGAACGCAGTTTTGCAGATTCTTGTTGGTAATACTGAAGTTAAAACACGATAATGTGTATTTAGAATGCTGGAATAATGTGTAAACTGACTATGTTCGATTTTAACAGCTATGAGTGTATGACACAAAGTGGCGATCTGGGGTTTTAACATTATTCACAACTATTAAAAAACCATAATTCTGATATGTATTAATATTTAAAAAAAAACTTTACCATCTAGATCTTCCCTTAATAACATATCACCCCGTTTATCAAAAGCTTATTGAGAAAACAATAATTTGCGGCAACACACATACAATTAGTACAATAAGGTAGTAAGATAAGTTTGGAACAGGTACCTGAGCATTGGCTTCAGAAACCGAGCCACTGCTAGGTGGATCTAGGCATGCCTTTTTGTACCTGTCGATTGTCCCTCTAACACTGCAATAACAAGAAGACGAAGATCATGATCATATAATTTTGAGCAGCTTAGAGGAGAAAT
Organism: Artemisia tridentata subsp. tridentata; assembly: GCA_021014915.2. NCBI lineage: Eukaryota > Viridiplantae > Streptophyta > Magnoliopsida > Asterales > Asteraceae > Artemisia > Artemisia tridentata. Next base: position 42,269,457 of record CP139507.1, on the reverse strand, counting down.
TCATGAATCAGTCATAGGTAAATTTGTCTTCTAACATTACGAGCTCTAGCTTCTATATGATTCTATCGTTTCATCTTAATGGTACACCATTAATTTCTAGCTAGTCATTTAGAGAGCACAAACAAAACACAATTAAAGCATGATCTCCAAGTGAATTAAGCCCATTCAAGAAAGTGATAATTGTGAAGAAACACAAGCTAACCTTGTTAGTTATATGTTCAAACTCGACAATTCATCTCTATAAACATTTACAGAATATTTAATGGTGAAGTGTGAAGATTGGCTATTATAGCATCTAATAAGGTTACTCTCATGTTAGAATCATGAAAAGTGTATCTACGAATTTGCTGAAGTGAACGGTTGTATACACAAAAAGTTTACTGATCATAGGGGTAGGATCTGTCTACATTCTATCTCCTCATACCTTGCTCTGGCGGGATTTGGTATTGTTGTTGTTGTGATCCTCTCAAACAAAGAAAGGACTTATGGAAATGTCGTTCTTCGTTTTGTTACTAAGCGATCAAGTAAATAAAAATATTAAGAGACAATTTTCAACACCCCGCCACTTCAATATATACTACATGGGCATTATCCTCTTTTGTGTCGGGCTATTGACTCTTCCGTCTACCATTGACAAAGGCATGGTAATTTACATGACATGTTGATGAAATATGAACTCATAAACTCAATTTTTCACAATAAAGTCATAAACAAATTCAACTAGGCATGCATTTCTGTTTTTATATACATCGATCTATGAACATTTGGTCACTGATTGTCTTTACAGACCACGTTTACCACCCCACGACTTGAACGCAGGCTTAAAACTTATGCAAAAGTCATAGTTCATAAAGAAAATCATTAGAGCAATGTTATATCGTCATAAAAGATTCCTCGGTCACAAAAACATAACATGTGTGATGCGTAGTCAACTAATTATTTCTCCTCAACTAGTCCATAACTTTTTCCAAGCATCACAACACATGAGTTAAAAGTATTAGTAGACATAAATTTTTTTTTAAACATTATTTTCCAAACCATAAAATCTAATAGAAACAGTTTGTTTCTTGGTTTTGCACATAGGATAAAATGATGCTCACACTCAAGCAGACACAGTGAAGTGTTGTACTCAAAATCTTTAAAAGCATTTGAATAGTAAGATTTGTATGAGATTTTAAGGAAACAGAAAATGGTACTAAGTGAATAAAATCTCACTTTTTCTCGGAGATCTTAAGGATACCATATAAACACACATTGTATAATACCTTAAATTGGTCGAAGCTACTGATTGGTTGTGTCTGCCACGCTGTCAACTCATCTATCATTATGATTGGTTACATCTTTCTAAGGCTAGATCTTTGCCACGTGTATAAAACCTATTACACAATGGATAATGTAATGGAGCATCACCCTTTTACCCTCCTCGTAAATCCAAAATCTGTAAACTCAGAGTCAATCAGAGCCGTCCATTTCCATTGTTGTACGGATGTCATCTCTCCCCATGCATTAGATACTCTCTCATTGGCTCACTCTTTTGTACTATTTCTCTCTCTCACACTAATTTGTGTCCATATTTTACCTATGCAAGATCTATGATTAATGCCCTAAATTTGATACTCAAGTATCTATTTGCACTATCTATTGAGTCTAAATATTTTCTTAATGTAACATACTATTGTAAAAAAAGTTAGAACTTTTTGAACTGTATCTTGTACCAAAATTTTGTGTTGTGAGTTTTGTTTAGTTTTAACGAAATGCACTTGATAACTTTGTCATGAGTCCAAGTGTTTCACTAACAAAATGTTGTGCGTTCAAATCTCACTTGAGACGATAATTAAGTGCGTTTTTACGTGTTTAATGGCCATGTTGCAAGTCATTGCCTTTAAGAAAATAAGTCGAATTATAAACTCGGTTTTCAGAATTATCTACACTTTCATTATTAATAGTTGTGTTGCAAGTCACTGCTGATGCTTTATGATATTAGTATAGTATGTATTTATGATGTATGTAGTATGTATATATGTGTACCTCTCTCTTGTGTGTGTTTATAGGTTGCTGTTTTAGTTTCAACAGCATGGTAAGCTTGGTAAAAGTCTTTAATGGACAATACAAAAGGAAAGAGTAGTATGTGTTTTATTTCACTATTGAAGAACTTTGGAAATGTGAAAAGGATGTCGATCACTTACTATGTCAGTAACTTAAAAAAGCTGAAAGTAAAATCTGGCTTTTGAATTTATTAAAATTTTGTTTGTAGTTTAATTATCAATAAAAGTCAGTTTTATAAAAATAGATGGTGAAAGCATCACATATGTTAAGCTAGAGACCGAGCGAAATCGATCAATTGTATTTATATCTGACACAACCCTAATTTTTGGGACATAAACCAAGTGTCTAGTAGTTTATCTAGTAGTTTTTCATAAGATTGGTTTATCTTTCTCATGATTGGTTTGTTTTGAAGTACAAATGGTGCGTTTTTATTTCGTTTTTATAATGGACTACTGAGGTGTGTATTTCGTTTGAAGTACAAATGGTGCGTTTGTATTTCGTTTGTACTTAGACCATGTGTAGTGGTGTGTAAGAGAGGATGGGGCATTGTGCGTCATGTGACAGTGTGGGCCATGTTGGGGCTTTGTAGAAAAAGTGGTGTAGTGGTAGTAAGGGCATTGTGTGCCATGTGGCACTGGTTGTTTTTTTTTTTTTTTTTCTTTTTTTCAGTTGACAATCATTTGATAAAACACAATGCAAAAAATTAACATTACCCAAACGTCCAAATGTCCAGTTGTTGTATCTTTATCTTTTAGTATTGAAAACATTTCAGATAACATATTTCCAAACCCCAAACACCCCATCATTTCTCTCCACATTTTCCGGCAATGGAGCCACCATGGACAACCGACGACATCACCGATGACCTCCAAAGCATCAGCTTCAACTCCACCACAACCACCACCGCCACAGACACCTACTCCTCCTCCTTCAACAAAACACCTCAAGATCTTTGTGATGCTCAAGTACCCGGTCAACAAACTCATAAAAGCAATTTTTAGCATGAATCAATTTTGTATCCGGTCAAGATCTTTGGATAAGATACACGTAGGTTGATGAATTTGAATGTGATTGACTGGGCGCGGGCGTGGTAAGTAAGACGCCTTGAAAATTTTTTTGGCTTCAACGCCCAGTGGTTTTGGGAGGAGGGGCATTTTCAGGCGTGGATGGGGCTTGGAAGGGGCTTATAGCGCCCCACTACGTATAGTCTTAACTGTTTTTTTAGAGTAATAAATTTACACGTATAACAATCTTTTACCCAAAAAAACCAAGTGTCCTTTTACACCTAAATAATGAAAACCTAATTTTATTAAATTAGGATCTGAAATATCCTCTTTTATACACTTGATGGTTCTAGTAAGAACATTCACTCAAGAAGCTACTCAATTAAGTTTGGGAATTTGTCAAAACTATATCCCCTTTTTTTCCCTAGTAAATTTGAAGTCTTTTATTAGAACCATCATTTTGACCTTCAAAAAAAAATACCCATTAAACTTGGTATGTTTGTTAGTAATCCCCGTTACTTTGAGACTTTTTTTTAAACCAAATATTTTATTTTCCACAACTTAACATACAATATAGGACCCAGTAGAATCTTTTTTGTCAAAACCCTAGTTTGACTTATCTTCACCCATGAAGCCATAAGAGGCTTTGACCAGAAGATAGTTGGTCATACATAATTATATTTGTGAGCCTTAACTTCTTATAAATAATGCTAATAATCTGTGCATCATCAAATTAGTTTATATACCATTGCATTTGTGTTTAATTTGTACTAAATTTAGTGGTTTACAAATAAGTTAAATGGTGCATAAAACACATATTTAATGAAAAAAAATGATACAAATATTTTTTGATAGTATTTCTTTGCTTAAACTGATTTGAAAACCTACTAAACTTATTTTTCCTTTCTTTACTAGGCTTTGATGACATCTCTTTTCAGAGGAGTCCTTTCACTTTGCTTTGGATGATGTTAGCTGACAATCAATTTAGGAAGTGTCAAGATGATGCAAGTCTTGGGCAATAGGAACTTGACAACATTTTGTGTGTGTTTGTGTGTGAAAGAGAGATCTTAAACAAAAATGAAGGTAAGAGAGAAGCTGATCTCAGAGGTCAGCAAATACACTTCCTAAATCTTTGCTTATTGGTTTGCAACATTTTTACTAGTGACTTTTTTGTTGCAATCTTTAACAACAGATCTTGTAGGTACCAAAATATGAAACAAAGATTCATAAAAAGATAAATAGTAAAAGAAAAAACTTTAACAACACAAAATATAAAAATCTCTTTGAGGAAAACAAACAAAATCAAAATGTAAAAGAAACAAGTGAATCTTTGTTCCACAAGAAGAATGAAAAAACTCTCATATAACTTAAGATATTATTGTGTCCTTTTTATCTCAATACTTCTCAAGAAGTTGCATTCATTTAAGAGTTATGTACTATTTCCCTAACCCTAAAAATAAAATATTTTGACCTAATTTATATTTTTAGTTGTCATCAAGCATCATCATATAAAGAAAAAAACACCCACCAAACAAATCCAATTAAGTAAACATGAGTAAGCAGATCTACTTACCTGTTGTTGGCATACTCATAAAGGCGTCCACGGCTAGAGAAGACGATAAGAGCAACCTCAGCATCACAAAGAACAGACAATTCATACGCCTTCTTGAGCAACCCGTTGCGACGCTTACAGAAAGTCACTTGTCGATTCGTGGTGTTCTCGATCCGTTTGATCTCGATCTTTCCCTTGCCCAGCGACCTTCTTTGTGGAGACATGTCCGCTGAGTCATCTGGAAACGACATGGATCGATCTCTGCAGCTGAAATCAAGGTCAAAAGCATCAGAATTTGCCATGAATCTTGCACCAAATTACATAGAAATGAGCTTAACTAATATTTTATAGATATGTTTGTTGATTACTTGTACTTAGAAGAAATAATGGGTGGGGTTGAGAAATGAATCTTGATGTATAATTGAGGCCAGAAACTAATCAAGTTTCAAACTTTTTTCACTTTCTTACTCTTTTAGAGCATTCACACAAATCTTAACATGAAAAATGCAAAAAAAAATGGATGGAGAGGTGGGTAGAAGATGAATTTATAAAAAGTAGACAATGACCCCTTGTCCATGATATTAACAAACTCTTTCAATCTTGATCACATCTTATGGTTAATACCAAATGTTTTGTTCATAATTTTGGTGTATTACTTAAAGAAAATTACAAGAAAAACTATATTACTATATACAGATCTCACTAATCTATGCTACTATAAAAACCACCAATAAAATTTTGTATGCTTAGAAGAAAAACAAACTCTTTATATCTTCTTGTTCACACTTTAATACCAAATATTATGTTCATATTTTTAGTATGTATCTAATGAATCTTACAAGAAAAAAAACTACAATATATCTATATATGGATCTGATTAATCTTTACTCTTGGTGTATATATCACCTTAAAAGATTTAGTTAGTGCTTAAAAGAAAAGGCCTAGAGGGAGGAAAAGAGATAGAGAGAGTAGAGAGAAAGAGAGACCTTAGCAACTGAAGTGCTCTATGAAGGGTAAATGAATATTGGACAAAATTACACTCAATCTATGTTTCTTAGTATTTGTAATATGGAACAGTTGAGTTACTTTTACTCCCCATTTCGTGTTACAAGTGTTGTAATTGTTTTGACTTTGTAGTCAAACATGTATAATGTTACTGTGTTGATAGTAAACCTAAGAGCAGTCGGTGTGGGCTCGCCACCACCTCTCCATCTTGCATCTACTCATCTGCACGGCGAAGCAAACGTTCGTCCTTTTCGTCCTTGTGTGTCAGAAGTGAACCAAATGAGTAGTTTTGGAGATGTGAAAAAAAAAAAAAAAAAAAAAGGGAAGTGGTGGGAACCAATTGAGTAACTTGTGGTTAGTTGTGATAAGGGGGTTGTAGAAGGGGTTTGTTATGGTGATGTGGCACCCATGGGACCCAAATGAGGAGTTTTGGTTACTCACCATACCTATTGCTCTAAGTCACTATTGCGAATCGATGTGGCAATTCATGTTGTGTTCATTATGGTAGGTTTTGGGTCGAAGGGTTGGTGAGTTGTACTTATCTCAACCCTAACTTTACATATAGTTAAAAAATAATTACAATGCTAATTCGAACACGTTTATTGTAAAAGGTTAGTCGTGTTGATAATCAAACTGAAACAAGTACACAATAAACACCGGAAGGTGAGTGTCAAAAAATATATTTAAGGTGGGAAACAAATATTTTGACATAAGCATAAACCACAACAATTTTTTTGAAGGTTCATGATAAATATTGAGACATAACCAGTTTGAGTCTGTATGCAGGTTCGTTCAAACCTTTTATACGCTAAAAAGATCAAAAATCATGGTTACTAGATAAAAATACTAGATTTTCTAGATAAATTAATCTGGTATATACCCGGGGAGGGAGAGTCTTTTACGGAGATGTACACAAGATAATTAGGGTATCTCCGTGACTGTTTGGACTCTTTCCATGACCACTCCTGGGATATATAAATAGTGAGTTTTGAACATGGGATCTCTTGTTAGGACATCAGAATACTGACCACTAAAAAATAACGAGAAATCACAAATAATGAGTAAACCTTAATCCATAGTTAATCCTTAGGTTTACGACTTAAAGTATATTTAAATATTTGGTGTCAACTTTTATCTCTACAAATAGCCTTTTGCTTTTACGATCTGCTTTTATATACGGAAGACAATAGCTTATTTGAAACATTCTGAAAAACTTTTTAGATATGCAAATGAAGACACACTCACTCTTTAGGTTATATATTTTGTTTATTTAAAGTTGGCAAGTGTAAATATTGTTGCATATAATGTGATAAATCGTTTCTTTTTGTCTTTTCTATGTTCAATAACAAACATTCCCCAATTTTTAATAATCCTTTCTATAACTTACACTTATCTAATCTCTAATTCATTAGAATAGCTGAAATGTTCTCCATTCTTATTACTATACCTAAACAATTCATAAAATACGTACTATCTGGTTATAAATGAAGCATAACATAGGGAATTTCTTTCCATGTATAACCATTTTTTAGATAAAAAATGGTTGCTTCGTTTGTACGAAAACAACTTAAACGAAATAACAGTTTCGATCTAGTGTAATTTAGCTAAGCAACTACAATAAACTTGTGCTATTAGGAAATAGAATCTTCAATGATTGTCGAAGGAAGAATATATCACAAGTAAAATAATGTGATGGAAAACTTTGTTGGTCGACTTTTATATAAAACAACTGAAGAAAACACGTGAGAAATATGTTGACTTCAACCGACTATAATTTTTTGATGCAATAACCCTTATTAGGTGGTTTGTGCTAATTCTTGGGACCATAATCCGACATTTGATTTCAACTAACAAAAAAAGCTGTGAGCTAACAAGTACTACATTCGTATCCTAACGAGGTTAGTAACTACCGCGCCACGGATCCAAAGCCTTTTGTCTAGTGGCATATGGGCTGCCCACCAACCTAAAGGTTGTGGATTCAAGCCTTGCAGGAGGCATTTGTGAGATACGTGGTATAGGTATGAAAAAAAATTGTCGTTTTAAAAATAAATAATAAAATAAAATAAAAGTATCGCGCCACGGATTTTTTATATTTTCTTTCGCATATTGCAATAAATTTTAAATTTTATATCATCAAATTTATATGCTATTTCTTTATAGTTCTGGTTTTTAGATACATAAAGTTTTGATACATAGCGATGGCGTACAACAAATATTGGTTTAATGAAAAAATATGTATAGAAGTATCGTTAGCTTTTATAAAAAGTGATGGTCATTTGTGTTTTATTATTTTTGTAAAAGTGTTGTTGTTTAGTTAAAAGAATAGTCAATGGGCTTGAGTTAATCTAAAAGGCAAAAAGAAAGCCCAAAGAATAGCCCAAGCCCACCCAAGTTGTAAAACTATAAAAAGCCTCCAACCCTCCCATTTGGCAGTTGGAGGTGTGTGTTTTTATGTGTAAAGTTTCTCTCTCTAGTTTCTCTCACTAGAATTCCTTCACCACACTTCTCCATTGTGCCTCCCATTGATTGTAGTTGTTAGATAAGGTTTGATTGAGACGATAACAAGTGGTATCAACAGCCAAACATTGATCTAGAGGTTTAATTTTTGATTTTCGGAACTGTTCTTAGCGATATTTCCGAGTTAGGAAATTTTTCTCCGAGTAAGTCCAAAAATTTCCGAGTTAGGAAACAAAAACTTCCGAGTAAGTGGAAATTCCTCCGAGTTAGCACAGAAACCTCCGAGTAAGGAGTTCCGAGTTAGCACAGAAACTTCCGAGTAAGTGGAAATTCCTCCGAGTTAGCATAGAAACTTCCGAGTAAGGAGTTCCGAGTTAGCACAGAAACTTCCGAGCAAGGATAATTTTCTCCGAGTTAGACCCAAAACTTCCGAGTAAAATCTTCCGAGTAAGTACAAATTCTCCGAGTTAGGACATTTCGAGCAAAGTTATTTTTCCGAGCAAAAGATTCCGAGTAAGTTCAATACTTTCCGAGTAAGTGAAAAAACAAAACTTCCGAGTAAGACCAAAAATTTTCCGAGCAACTCTTTTCCGAGCAAATATTTTCCGAGCAAGGATATTTTTTCGAGTTAGGAACATATTTTTCGGGTAAGAAGTTTTTCTCCTACTTAGGAATCCTTCAACTTAGGAAGCCTTCAACTTAGAAATCCATCAAGTAAGCAAAACTCGAGAAAGGACAATACTAACATCAAACACAACTCCTATTTCTTTGAACCGATCCAACATCAACTTTATCATACACAACTTCATCAATGACGACTCAACAAGACATTCATGCCGCAGGTTCAGAAAACCGTCCTCCAATGTTAGAAAAAGGTGGTTATCTTCCTTGGACGAGTCGTATGAAAAGATACATGAAAACAAAGCCTCAAGGACAAGGTAGACTCTTGATCAAATCCATAGAGGAAGGTCTATTCAAGCCTCGTCAGATTCAAGTCACAGCTGGGAATCCTGATGCAACACCTCCAATTGAAGCAACCTTCCGGACTCAAACGGAAGAGGAATATACATTGGCAGATTGGAAGCAAATTGAAGCAGATGACTTGGCAATGCATTTAATCCAACTTGGTTTACCACAAGAAATATTCTGTGCTGTAGACAGTTGTGAAACTGCTCATGCTATGTGGGAACGAGTCAAAAGACTCTGTTATGGTACAGACATTGGTAAACAAGACATGGAAAACAAGCTTCTGACTGAATGGGAGAAGTTCACATCCACTCCAGCTGAACAGATTGAATCTTACTACACACGGTTTTGTACTCTAATGAATGAGTTGATCAGAAACAATTTGGCACCTAAACCAATTGTTCAAAACATCAAGTTCATCAACAACCTTCCACACCCACCAACAACAATCAACGAATCTCATCGAACACTCGCAACAAGCAAATTGCACAGCCGAGTTTCAACATGGGACAGCAAGGACAGATGGTTGGGGGATATGGGAATCAGCAGGGATATGCTCCAAGATATCAGATGGGTAATCAGAATGCAGGGCAGTATGTTGGTAATCAGATGGGTCAGTATGCAGGGAATCAGATGGGTACAGCTGTTGGTAATCAAAGGGTACAGAATGCTGGGAATCAGTTTGGGAATGTTGCTCAGGGAGCTGGGAATATAAATCAGGGTAATGTGATGAAATGCTTCAACTGTCAGGGTATTGGTCACATGGCTAGGAACTGTCCCAACAAGCCGAATAAGCGGGATCCAGCGTATTTGCAGAAAGCATTAATGTTGGCACAGAAGGAAACGGTTGGGCTTCAGTTGAGTGCAGAAGAGAATGACTTCATGGCTATTATGGATAATTCTGAAGATCAAGAGGACATCGATGCAAACTGCATTTTTATGGCAAATCTTCAAGAGGCAAAGTACGACACGGATTCGGAAGCACCTCCTGCTTTTGACACCAATGCGGTTTCTGAGGTACAACCATATGCTACATGTCACAATAATGAAATGTTTGATATGTCACCTCAAAATGAACAGCATCCTGCGACTCCTAATATCATTTATGATACATATTTGGACGAACCAAGTTGTAGTAATACTAATTTGGTAACTCCAGATATGGATCCTAATGAAGAATTCGAGTCACAGCATACTGATAATGATGAGGAAACACGTGCTATGTTTGAATCATTATTGCAAAATTGTAGTATGAAAATTGAAAAGGTCAAAAAGATCAATCGCGATGTTAAGGCCGCGAATGCAATCTTGACCACTGAGCTTGAGAGTTATAAGGAAAATGCAAAAGCTTTTGATTTTCACAACAAACGTCAGACAGATCTTGAAGTTAGCTTAAGAGATTCTAAGTTAAGAGAGAAACGTTTGCAAATAAAATTTGACACTCTCGATGTTAATTTGAATTTGCAAATCAAATCTCTTAACAAAGAAATTTCTGAACTAACCATCCAGCTTTCAAAACAAAAATTAACTTATTCCAATCTTGAAAAAGAAAAGAAGGAGTTGAATGAAAGGTTTTCAAAACGTGAAAAGGATCTTCAAAAAGAGATCACTGACAAAAAGGAAACCATTGCAAAGTTGGAAGATTTACTTGTAAAAACGGGACATTCTGCACAAACAATTAATTTGTTAATAAACGATAAAAACCCAATTTTACATACAATGAAGAAAGTGGCTATCGGTTATGAAAATCCTTATTATCTCAAGAAAGCTCAGAAAGAACAGAATGTGTTATATGATGGTACTCTTATAAATGATAAACATGATCCTATAGAGGTTCATGATTCTGATGAAACGATCAAGCTTGCTCAGGAGAGTAGAATTAAAATGAGACAAATGAACCCAGAAATTAAACCAATAGACTATAACCAGCTCAACATAGACTACGGCGTTCATCTTGTTCCAAAAGAGTCACCATTGTTTTTCAAAAAACCAGTGGCTGTCGCAAAACGAATATTTGTCTCAAAACATCTGTCTAACATCGAACAAATGGCATCTAAAAACACTTGTGAAACAAGTGCAGCTAGACTATATTTGGTTGATCTTAAACAGAGAATTGAAACACTTCAAAGTATTGTGGCATCCAAAACAAACAGTAACAACAAAGACTGGTTTTCAAGTTTTCAGACTGAACTAAAAGGAATGTTTGACAAAGACATTAATCCACACATTGCTGCAATCTATGCGGTTGTTCAAAATGTGGAACACAATCTTTTGAAAGAATAAGTAGAATTCGTTAAGGACCACAAATCCTTAGTGAATGAAGCTAATGAATACTTGGAACGCATAACGATTTTGGAAAAACAAAATGACTCTCTCTCCTTCGAAGCTCTATCGACTGATATTATGTCTATTATCTACCAAACATATTCTGTTGAGGATGATGAACGACTTCGAGCTGAGACTTCCCAAATTGTTGTAAAATATGAAAAGGCACTTGCCAAGATTGAAAAACAAAATGTCACATATTTTAAACAACTTGATCAGAAAAAAGAAGAATTCAAGTATGACAAATTGTCGTATGAGCGTTCTTACCACAACATGCAAAAACAAATTGATCTTTTGAAATCTCAGCTTGAAAGTCAAAAAGGGAAGGGTGAGGAAACAAAGGGTATTGCACCATCAACCCCCTTGCCTAATGAGAAACAAAAAGAGAAAGCAGTTGTCCAAACATCAAATGTAATAGCACCTGGCCTTTATAGGATTAGTCCCACTACTGCGTCTGCCTCTACATCTAAAACATATAGGGCGATAGACAAAAGTAAGAAAGATAATCCAAATGAGTCTAGGAATGCTACAACAACATCTAAGGACAACCCCATAAATTCTAATGAGTGTGCCTTACCTTCTACAGGATTAGAAAGCAACTCTAGGAGCAGACGAAAGACTAGGAGCAAGACCAAGAAAACTAGTGTCTCGCCTGTATCTGAGAGTGAATGCAAGAAAGTAGAAGAACACCCTAGGAATTTAAAGCTTTCAAATAAGAAACAAATATCATCTGGATGTAATGAAAATACCAGTGTTTTGAATGCATGTAATGACTCTGTTGGTTTAATGCAAAAGAAAACTTTGTCTGTAAATGCTTGTGATGATATTGTTTCTGATACTGTGAATGTGAATGATATGCCTGAACAGAAAAAGGTTCCTTCAGTAACTAGGGCTAAGTCTAGATATATTCGAAGACTTATTGCAAAAGCTAGGAAAACCACTAGCAGCCTATTACCTAAGGATCACACCAAGTTTTGTGAATGGAAACCAACGGGTAGAAAGTTTGCACTTAAGAATGGCACATTAGAAATAGTTCCCAATGCTTCTAAGGAAACCAGTTCAAAGTGTAATAAACCTATTACTTCTAACCCCTTGGAACCAAATGTTAAACGGTTTCCATATACAAAATCATCTGTTCTTTGCAGGTCATTGAAATTTGTCTTTGGATCGTCGACTCGGGTTGCTCCAAGCACATGACCGGGAATCTGAAGCTGCTGATCAATTTTGTGTGTGCAGTTCATGGGGACTGTACGGTTTGGGAATGATCATGTTGCAGCTATTCTGGGTTATAGAGATCTTCGGTTTGGAAATTACTTGATCACTCGGGTTTACTATGTCGAAGGGTTGGGACACAATCTGTTCTCAGTCGGGCAGTTTTGTGATGCAGATTTAGAGATTGCTTTTAGGAGAAACACTTGTTTTGTCAGGAATTTCGTGGGGAATGATCTCTTAATTGGGAATCGTGGCACCAATCTCTATGCAATTGACATAAACCAAATGGCCTCTTCATCTCCTATTTGTCTCATGACCAGGGCAGGCGAAACAAAATTCTGGTTGTGGCATAGACGTTTGTCCCATCTGAACTTTGACACGATCAACAAGCTTGCCAAAGACAACATCGTCTCCGGTCTTCCAAAGTTTAAATACACCAAAGAACACCTATGTCCATCATGTGAGCAAGGAAAGAGCAAAAGAGCAACATTCAAACCTAAACCCGTACCTAGTTCGGTTGATAGGTTGCATTTGCTGCACATGGACTTATGTGGCCCAATGAGAGTTCAAAGCATAAATGGGAAAAAGTATATTCTTGTAATTGTTGACGACTATTCAAGATATACATGGGTAAAGTTTTTGAGATCAAAAGACGAAGCACCAGGCACCATCATCACCTTTCTGAAGCGTATTCAAGTTCTACTTCAAGCTCCAGTTAGGATAGTAAGAACGGACAATGGCACGAAATTTGTAAATCAGGAGTTACGAACATTCTTTGAAGAAACTGGTATTACACACCAGACATCAGCTGTTAGAACTCCACAGCAGAATGGGGTAGTTGAAAGAAGAAATAGAACTCTTGTGGAAGCTGCTCGCACAATGTTGATTTATTCTAGTGCACCGTTATTCTTATGGGCTGATGCTGTTTCTACTGCTTGTTTTACTCAAAACCGATCCCTAATCCATCCAAGATTCAATAAAACCCCATATGAACTTATCAACAACCGAAAACCCGATATCTCTTACCTACATGTATTTGGTGCTTTATGTTATCCAACAAATGATAGAGAAGATCTGGGAAAGTTGAAAGCCAAGGGCGATATTGGAATCTTCATTGGTTATTCTGAAAACTCGAGGGCATTCAAGTTGTATAACAGGAGAACGAAAAAGATCATGGAGATGATGAATGTGAAGTTTGATGAAATTTCACAAATGGCTTCTGAGAGACTCGCTCTAGAACCCGCGCTTAACCCAATGACTTCTGGACATATCAGTTCAGGACTCGCACCTCAAGGAGCTCAATCAATTCATAATGAACAACCCACAAATCAGGAACTGGATAATTTCTTCGAGTTCATGTACGATGAATACTATGGTGGCGCTTCGAAAAATGCATCTAACCAACATTCCGCTGCACCCACTCAACAACCACCACCACCACCAAATCCAGATGCATCCACAACATTCGAAGCTGGCACACCAACTCCCTCAACCTCAACATCATCTACATTTACTCCAGCAACTCCATTCATTGAAATTGTTCTACCAAGAATTGATGAGCAAGAACAAAATCATGCGGTGTTAGACGAAGAAGTCTTTGAAAACCCGTTTGGAACGGAATCTGGTGAATCATCTTCCAAATTACATGAACCGTCTAACACACATTCGTTCAGTCCAAGGTACCCTTCAACTATACAGTGGACAAAAGACCATCTGATAGAACAGGTTATTGGTGAACCCTCAAGACCAATTCAGTCGAGAAAACAACTAAACACCGATTACGACATGTGCATCTATGTCTGCTCAGTCAGTCTCATAGAACCTAAGAACATTCGGGAAGCAATGGCAGATAATGCCTAGATTGAAGCGATGCAGCAAGAACTTCTTCAATTTCAAATCCATGACACCTGGGATTTAGTTCCAAGACCAATTGACAAACTAGTCATTGATCTTAAGTGGTTATGGAAAAACAAAAAGGATGAAGAAATGACTGTAATTCGCAACAAAGCTCGTCTGGTGGCAAAGGGATACAGACAGGAAGAAGGGATAGATTTTGAAGAGTCATTCGCACCAGTTGCAAGGCTTGAAGCAGTAAGGATTTTCTTAGCTTATGCGGCTCACAAGAACATCACGGTTTATCAGATGGACATCAAGACAGCTTTCTTGAATGGTACTCTGAAATAAGAAGTGTACGTGAGTCACCCAGACGGATTCGTTGACAAAGATCATCCGGAATACGTCTACAAGCTAAAGAAAGCAATCTATGGTTTGAAACAAGCCCCACGGGCGTGGTATGACAAGTTATCATCTTTCCTACTTCATAATAATTTTACCAAAGGAACAATTGATCCGAACTTGTTTACAAGAAAATACAAAAATGATATTTTGATTGTTCAAATTTACGTGGACGACATAATATTTGGGTCCACTAATCCGACACATTCAAAACATTTTGAAAATCTCATGAAAAGCAAATTGGAAATGTCCATGATGGGTGAATTAAAATTCTTTTTAGGCTTACAAATTCATCAATCCCCACGTGGTATTTTTCTTAATCAGGCTAAATACACAATTGAGATTTTGAAAAAACATGGAATGGACAATTGTGACTCTGTTGGTACTCCAATGGTCACTTCACCCAAGATAGACGCTGACCTAAATGGGAAACCCATGGATCCGAAGAAATATCGGAGCATGATTGGGTCTCTCATGTACTTAACTGCTAGCCGACCAGATATTCATTTTGTTGTTTGTTTACTTGCACGGTTTCGGGCAAGGCCTACCGAACTTCACCTCCAAGAGGTTAAACGGATCTTTCGATACCTTCGAAGAACCATTAACATGGGACTTTGGTATCCGAAGGATTCGGAGTTTACACTAATAGCATTTTCAGATGCAGACCATGCCGGTTGTCAAGTTACAGAGAAAAGTACATCAGGCGGAGCGCAATTTCTGGGAGAAAAACTAGTAGGTTGGTCCTCAAGGAAACAAGACTGCACTGCTTTATCAACAACAGAAGCCGAGTATGTGTCTCTATCTGCATGTTGTGCCCAAGTTCTATGGATGAGGACACAACTAACAGATTATGGTTTCTCTTTCAACCGCATACCTTTGTATTGCGATTCAAAAAGTGCCATAGCCATCTCGTGCAACCCAGTGCAACACTCGAAGACCAAGCATATTAGAGTCCGCTATCACTTCATAAAAGAGCACGTTGAAGAGGGTACTGTTGAATTGTTTTTCGTGAAGACTGAATATCAACTCGCCGATCTATTTACTAAGGCCCTCCCAAAAGAGCGGTTTGAAAATTTAGTTCGTCGAATTGGAATGCGAAGCCTAACTCCCGAAGAGTTAGAAAGTCTTCTCGAATCTTCTTGATTTATATCAACAAGCTTCGCATGTAAATATTTTTGTAAATATATACTTTTTCAAAAACAAAAATATAAAAATAGAAAATTTCAAAAAGACATAAAAAATATAAAACTCAAAAATCAAAAATATTCTTCTCACGACATGTCTCTCATATAATCGATATTCTGTACGTATCTAGAAATGTCATTCAACAATGATACGGGCATGTACAGATGCTTGAGCGAGAGTTCTTTTTTATGTTTTTCTAAAACATGTCGTTTCTCAAATTTTTCTTCATTAAGGCTTTCGTGCATTTCAGTACGAAACCCGCGCTACATTGAATGACTTCTGATTATTTCTGATCAGGACTCGCAATGTTAATGGCAAAAAGCAAAAACAGTGAGCACTTAATCAAAATTGTTTCAAAAGGATTTTTTCAAATTCTTTCTATAAATTTTGTGCTCACAAAACACCTCGATTCGCCCCTGGTTAGCTCTCTAACTGCTTTTAAACTCAAAAGTTTAAAACTTACGCTCTGTTTAAGGGGGAGAATACAAAGAAAAATGTTCCATTTTTCATGCTAAAATCAGTCCGTCTCTCCACAAAAAGTTTCATTTTAATCAACTGTTTTCAAAAATACCACTTCATGCTATTTTTGAGGGGGAGATTAAGTGTTTATTAAATATAAGGGGGAGAGGATGTGATTAAAATGTGATCAAAAAGTTTCATGGTTTGAATCTCAAGACTCAGTAATAACCCTCGAATTGACGAAACTAAATGTCCGTTATCGAAAAGACTTGTCCAGGACGGGTAATAATTTCAAGCTGGTTTTCCAGTGATGTAAGCGTGTCTCGCAAAGGACTTGTCTGAGTAGAATGTACCAATTCGAGAGATGATCATTGAATATGACCGGGACAGGTAATAATTTCAAGCTAGTCTAACTAGTGATGTAAGCGTGTCTCGCGAAGGTCATGTTCATTGAAAGTCGATCACTTCAAATGTGCGAACTCTACCCAACATGTGCAGTTTATTTCAAAAATGCATGAGCACATGTGAAGGGGGAGTGTTTCAAAAATGCAAAAACTCTCATTGTGTTAACAAAATGTGTTTTTCTAATAAACACCTTGAGAGATTTTCATAAAAGAGTTTAATGGCATGTGACAAATAATCTAGGATAATCATGGAGTAATAAGGTGATTATGGTTAGGTTATGTCCAATGATCCGCCAGAACCGGAGGGATCTACCCAAGGACAATTACAATAGCTTAGAATTAGAAGTCCTTAGGTAAGATTGGAAAAAAGGAGTATAATGAGAAAGGAGAAAGAAGGGGTTGAAGAATGAAAAAGAAAAGTTTTTGTAAGGGTGAAAAGAAATAGCCCTCCATGAAAACTTAGGTCAGAAACCGGGTCAATACATCTGCTATCGGTACTCACTAAGGTGATACTGGTATTGAAGACAAGACGTCATGGACCCAGTGATGCATTGCACCACCACTCCTATCCACTCAGATATCTCTTAAAAGATATTTGTTTCATTTCTCACGGAGAACACCAAATAATCTATCGACCTCTCACTCCGAGATGTGTTGATATTGAAAAGGTGGCACTCTGCTCCATGCCTCCGATGACTAAAACCAAAACGCACATAATTGAGTCTAGAGACACGAGATTCATCAAAGATCTCTTAGGAACACTTCCAATGAAATACACTTGTATTCATCAAAAAGGATACAAGTTGTATGAGTCTGAATGAGATCTAAGGATCTTGCCTTATGTCATGATGGTTACTCGCTTCAAACGGTCTACAGTCTTGAAGTGATACCTCGGTATACTTTAGAGGCTCTTAACGGCCTTGGTAAAGATTAGAGAAAGTTTTCACACTATGCTGATAACGATCTCGAAATCTGAACCTATAAGCGCTGGACGATTTATTGCTAACTGTTTTATGCAGGTACTGACGAAAGTCCATTGACCATCATCATCTACAACGACGACGAATCTGGACAGAAGAAGTAGATCAAGGCAAGACCGACCAAAAGACGATACTTTGAAGATCACAAAGCATGAAGGAACAAAGAAGCAAGACTATTCTAAAACAACACACTAAGCTCAAGGCAATGAAGACAAAAGACCTAATCACACGGAGCATCATTTGAATGACCATCCCTTAGGGGGAGATTGTTAGCTTTTATAAAAAGTGATGGTCATTTGTGTTTTATTATTTTTGTAAAAGTGTTGTTGTTTAGTTAAAAGAATAGTCAATGGGCTTGAGTTAATCTAATAGGCAAAAAGAAAGCCCAAGCCCACCCAAGTTGTAAAACTATAAAAAGCCTCCAACCCTCCCATTTGGCAGTTGGAGGTGTGTGTTTTTATGTGTAAAGTTTCTCTCTCTAGTTTATCTCACTAGAAATCATTCACCACACTTCTCCATTGTGCCTCCCATTGATTGTAGTTGTTAGATAAGTGATGAAGCGAAAAGTGTACCGCTTTTAGGGGGTCATTTAAGCCCTAAATCGTATTTATTTGATCAAATATTGCCCTAAATCGTTCCTTTTGTCATTTTAGGTACTTTGGAGAAGAAATCTGGAAAAGGAAGCATTTTGGACGTTTTTGGAGCATAAAAGTGAAGAAAACGACAAAGTCTCCAAAGCTGCTGGAAAAGTACACTTGACGGCGTCAAGTATTGCTCTTGACGGCGTCATGGCTTGGCAAAAGAGGTGGATATGAAAAATACACGTGACGCGCCAGAGAGTTTTACAATGGAAAGTCTGACGGTGTCACCCTTTAAGGTGATCAAGGCCATCACGGTTTAAGTTAAAGAGAGACGGCGTCAAGCTTTATTCTGACGGCGTCAACCCTTGATAGGCCAGAGCGGATTTTGGAGGATTAAAAAGGGACGGCGTCAGGAAGACCATCCGGGAACCCTAGCCACGGCGAGGTGACGGCGTCACCTCCTACAAGGTGACGCCGTCGGCCACTAAACTCTATATATAGTTTTGCAATTTTTATTCATAGT
This sequence comes from Artemisia tridentata subsp. tridentata, assembly GCA_021014915.2. Taxonomy (NCBI): domain Eukaryota; kingdom Viridiplantae; phylum Streptophyta; class Magnoliopsida; order Asterales; family Asteraceae; genus Artemisia; species Artemisia tridentata. Next base: position 42,250,523 of record CP139507.1, on the reverse strand, counting down.
GTGCAACTTTGTGAGGAGAAACCCTAAGACGAATTTTCTGCCATTTTTAAGGGTTTTATACCCTTGGATCTCCCATGTTTAATTGAAGATAAGTAATCACTTAATCAATCAATATGTCTATGTGTTGTTTGATTATATCTTGTTCTTGTCTTTTGATTAACATGCTAGGCTAGATTTATCTTGTGTTTGCTTAGATCTAATGAAACCTAACTATTGATTATTGGTTATTAGTGTGTTATTAATTGTATTGGATGATTGTTTATCGATGTTAGGCTTAAGAAAAATGGCTAACCTCCTATACGGTAACTTGCTTGAACGTCTTAAGAAACATGAACCAATGCGTACTAAGGTTATTATGGTTGTATTTAATGCATGAGCGAATTCTAGTGATCCCATGTTAGGAGATTCTTAGCCGGCTCGACATAGGAGTGAAGTAGGAGCTTGTAGAGTTGGGGAAGTACGTACGCCACCCCACGATTGGTATTAAGGAATACACCCGTCATCCACGCAATTAATACACACTAATCAACCGGTAAAAGATAGTTAGGGAGTAAGGAAATCTAAGTAAACACATTTCTCTCCATATAAGTTTCACGAACTTTTCATTTTCAGTTATTTTATTTTATTTGCATTTGTAGTCATTTGGGTTAGTTGACTAGCAACTAATTCCGCCCACTCTTTCAAACCCGAGATTTTACTTGCTTTCATAAAAATATAAAAATAAAAAAAGAATCTTCCCTCACCCTTAGACCTATTAGAGTAGTTTTTCAATCCTAACGACACTATTCCCCTAGAGAACGATCAATCCCCCGGTACTTGCCACTTCACTATACTACATCGGTCAGGTACACTGCCTGGTGGGGATTGCAAGCCTCTTGAGATCCCTCGAGAGGTAAAACCTGTTGTAAGGTCGCAAAACCACGCATCAAGTTTTTGGCGCCGCTGCCGGGGAATAGTTATTGTTTAGGTTGAATTTTTATTTTATTAGGTCTACTCACTAGATTCCTTTCTAGTGAGATTTTTATTTTATTTTTCTAGGTTTTCTTTAGTCTATCTTTTTTCTTCGTTTCTTTGTTCGTAACCATTACCATCCGACATCATGGAAGGTGGTAATATCCTTGATCCCAACAACCCACCACCACAACAACACCCACCTCCTAGAGCCCGTACCTTAGGAGACTACTCCCGTCCTAGCCACCATGGCTATCGAAACACCATTGAGCTCACTCAAGGAGCCAATGTCACTCCCTTGCGATCCGACACCATCCGGTTGGTGCAAAGCGGATGCGCATTCCATGGACTTCGTTCCGAAGATCCTAATCAACATCTCAAGGACTTTCTCAAAATCGTTGATTCCATAGACCTTGATGTTGCCACTCGAGAGACGACCCGACTGCGTCTCTTTCAATTCTCTCTGCGGGACCAAGCTAGTCAATGGCTAGAGCGTCTACCTGCAGGATCCATCACCTCTTGGGATGATCTCACCACTCGTTTCCTTGCTCAGTTTTTCCCACCAGGAAGAACTACCAAGCTAAGGAATGATATCTTGATGTTCCAACAACGTCAAGGCGAAACCCTCTACAAGGCATGGACTCGATTCAAGGACTTACTCCAAAAAGTCCCTCACCATGGCATAGAACTTTGGCTCCAAGTCCAAATCTTCTATGACCATATCAATCTCTCCACGAGGCAAACCATTGACCAATCGGCCGGTGGTAAGCTACGTGATCTAAGTGCGGAACAATCATGGGCTCTCCTAGAAGATCTTGCTCTTGATGACAACGAAAGTTGGAGTGATCCCCGTGATTTGAATAAAACGGTCAAGGCAATATCTTTGCCTTCGAACAATTTAAGCACTTCCGACCGTAGGATCATAGAACTTGAAGACCAAGTCAAGTTTCTTATGAAATCCTACGAGGCTCCTAAACCTTCAAGCCAAGTGAACAAAATCACTTCTTCATGTAAATTATGTAGTGGTCACCACGACACTCGTGATTGCGTGGAACTCCCCGAACAAGCTTTTGCGGACTATGCATCCTCGCGTACCGACGGAGCGGGAGACAAGTGGTACACTTTCAAACCCGAGCCAAACCCCTACGGTGATTCATACAACCCCTCATGGAAAAATCACCCAAACCTTAGGTGGAAACAAAACCAAAACGCACAACAAACCAATTCTTCCAACCCGCCTAATCGTTTCCAATCAAGCGGTTCCAACTCGAACCGTACTTTCAACAACAATCCTTCCAGCAATGGTAGTACCAATAAATTTGAAGGATTGATGTCCCAATTTATGGCATCTCAAGAAGCTCGTTTGGCCAAGTTTGAAGCCGATTTCAAACAAAAACAAAGCGAGATGACCAATAAGATTGACACTTTGTTGAAAGCCCTTAATGACCGAGAAATGGGAGCACTCCCGAGCAACACAGTCAAGAACCCGAAACTAAACGTCAACGCCATTTTGTCGGTTTCGTCTCCTAGTTCTTGTCCACAATATTATTCGGTCAATTCCATGAGCTCGTGTTTCAAACAAACCCAAGTCGTTCAAAATGACCAAGAAGTTATGATATCCAAATTGGTCAACAACATAGTCGAGACACCTCCCACTCAAAACCTTGACGAAGAATTCAAGGAGCTCCACCTTGAAAGTCCGGTTATTGATGTGTTGGATGAGAAGAAGCTCAAGTTAGGCGAAAAAGGGACCTCCTTTGTTCAAAACAAACTACCTAAGAAGTTAGATGATCCGGGCTTATTTGTTCTACCTTGCAAGATCGGTAATTCGGAGGCTTATGACACATTAGCCGATCTTGGATCAAGCCTTAACCTACTTCCGTTACCTCTCTACACCTCTCTAAAACTAGGAAAACTTGAAGAAACCGAGGTGATAATAGGCTTAGCGGATGGGAGTGTTGCTTACCCGGTTGGAGTAGTCAAGGACGTGTTAGTACACATAGGAAAACTAACCATTTTAGCCGATTTCCACGCCCTTGATATGGTTAGCGACCCTACATGCCCCTTGTTGATAGGTAGAGGATTTTTGGCGACCGCTAGTGCTATGATTGATTGTAAAGAATCTAAGATAGCGGTAGGAGAAGGTGATACTTGGTCAGTCTATGATGTGAAGAAACATGCTTATGATACTAGTGATGAACCAAGACCCCATTGGTTAGAATTAAATAGGAGACCATCTAGATATGGACCTTGGATCGATAGAGACTTCATAGGACCCCAACGCCCATTTTTCCTAGAAGAGGACTTTGTGAACCGAACACATGCGGTAGAACAACTCTTGGCTAGGGACACCGAATTGGATCCATTTGAAGACCCTCTAGTTTTTAGGAAGATGATTGATTTCCTAGGAGTTTTGCCAATTAACCTAGGGATGAATAAGTGGACTTGTGAGGACGATGATCATAAGTGGGATTGGGACAAACCACCCAAAGATGGAGATGGGTCATGGCATATTAAGATGACATTGTATGACCCGGATGGAGAGAAGTTTGAAAAGATATATTGTACTAAGCGGACCAATAGGAAACTTCAATCCAAGATTAACCCTAAAGACATCCTCGATGACGAGCTCACTTACATTGGGTAGAAGGACTTTGAGTCTAGCTACAAGACTCGTTAATAAAGAAAAACGCTTCTTGGGAGGCAACCCAAGCTTTATTTGCTTTGTGTGTTTATTTATTTGTTTGTTTGATTTTATTTGTTTCCGTATGTATGTTTAATTTTTATTATTATTGATTCATGTTCAAAACTAAATTGTAAAAATGCTTTATCTTGTTTTTAACTTCGTCTTAACTACATATAAAGGTATTTTGCAAAAGATAAGTGTAAGGGAAATCCAAATCGGTTTAGTAGAACAAATGAACATGAATCATAACAATATTAAATTAACATACATATTAGTAATTGTTTGAGTCAAATGCTTGTATCGAGTCATAATGATGTTTTGCAGGAATTCCAGGAAGTAAGGTATAGGTTTTTCCAGAAATTTTCCGGAAACTTAACATGAGAATTCTGTCAGATCATTTCTGACGGCGTCAGGCTTTACAACCTGACGGCGTCAGGTTTTAATTTTCTGAAATTTTTGAAAGTTTTGTTTTCATAAAAAGTTTTTATTAAATCTCCAACTTATAAACTCCAGGAATCTGCAAAATTATCATTCCACAAGCATTATATCCTTATATAGATTTTATCCCGCCGATGTTATGCAGGTTTTCGTGTTTGTTTTCTCAGGTTTAACAGGTTATTTTGGACAAGGAAATGTTTGTGGAATCAAGCTTTTGGCGATGAATATGTGAGGTTCGCCCCTAGAATTGGTAGGAAAAGCATTTATGCTATGATGTGTGTACCGGTAGCACTTAGATTCTAGAACTTGCGTTAGGACCATTCCGAGGCCACAAGTGAGACTACATTCGTGTAGTTAGATTTACTACATGATAAGAGGCATTAGGATTAACCCATTGTTTTACACCTGTGTTTTTGTTATAATTACATTGGCTACATTGGTCAAGTAATTCTCCCACACCCTTTGCGTTGTACTCATTTTTAGTACACGATACCCCTAGTACACCCCTCAGAGCCTATCTTTTCGTTTCTAACTTTAAGCATTTTACTTAAAGGAAGAATTTGTTTACACCCCACTTAAATGTACACCCAAATCGCCTTAGCCTACCTTGTGTGCACTCATTTTTAGTGCATTATTGTGACAACATTTGTTTAAACCCCAAGTTAATTATCTAATTGATTACATGGTTGCTAAGTCGAGTCATATCCTTGTACATATTGTTTTGGAACGATTGGGACTCATGGGTAAAGTACTAGTGTAATGGAGTAATGGGGAAGAACAACATTATTACCCCCATATGTGCTAAATATTTTAAAAAGTACTCCAAGTGTTTCGATTATCTTAATTCGAGTCATTAGAATAGTTATTTGTAAAGTTATGTAAAAGTTCAAGTGTAAGGGGAATGCAACGCCCCTATGATGTATTATTTTGGATGGTAGGGCAAGAGTGTATGGAAAAAAAAAAAAAAAAATCGAAAAAATCGAAAAAATCAAGAAAAATATAAAAAAATGAGAAAAAGAAAAGTAGAAAAAACATACGGACTACCATCCCGTTTCATTTTATGTTTATTTCATGTTTTTGTTATTTTGTTTTTAGCTTAAGTCGAATCTAGTCTTGGCTTAGCAACGCCATATTGTACATGTAATTAATCAAGATCTTTAACTCGCCACCAGTAAAATATCCTTTATCCAACAAAACCGTGTTTATCATATCCCTACACCTCACGTTATAACCCATGTAAAAGCCCTCTTTGATAGTTTATCTTAGGTGCTTACGCCGAGTGGAGAAGGTTTTTGATCCTTTCCTAAGCCTATGGTAATCTATTTGCTATGACAGGTAGTGAGAGATATTATCCGTTTTCATTTATGAGATATACTTTTATGACACCTGAGAGATGTGAGTATCTAAACACTACTTGTGAGGTGCTAGTTTGTAATCTCCGTGCTTATTATGATTAAAGTGGAACGACTATTTGTTGTAATTACTTTTATATTAGCATTAAATGACCCCTAACTTGTATTTTGATTAGAATAAAAGCGCATTTGCTTGAGGACAAGCAAATCTCAAGTGTAAGGGTATTTGATGAAGCGAAAAGTGTACCGCTTTTAGGGGGTCATTTAAGCCCTAAATCGTATTTATTTGATCAAATATTGCCCTAAATCGTTCCTTTTGTCATTTTAGGTACTTTGGAGAAGAAATCTGGAAAAGGAAGCATTTTGGACGTTTTTGGAGCATAAAAGTGAAGAAAACGACAAAGTCTCCAAAGCTGTTGGAAAAGTACACTTGACGGCGTCAAGTATTGCTCTTGACGGCGTCATGGCTTGGCAAAAGAGGTGGATATGAAAAATACACGTGACGCGCCCGAGAGTTTTACAATGGAAAGTCTGACGGCGTCACCCTTTAAGGTGATCAAGGCCATCACGGTTTAAGTTAAAGAGAGACGGCGTCAAGCTTTATTCTGACGGCGTCAACCCTTGATAGGCCAGAGCGGATTTTGGAGGATTAAAAAGGGACGGCGTCAGGAAGACCATCCGGGAACCCTAGCCACGGCGAGGTGACGGCGTCACCTCCTACAATGTGACGCCGTCGGCCACTAAACTCTATATATAGTTTTGCAATTTTTATTCATAGTGTGCAACTTTGTGAGGAGAAACCCTAAGACGAATTTTCTGCCATTTTTAAGGGTTTTATACCCTTGGATCTCCCATGTTTAATTGAAGATAAGTAATCACTTAATCAATCAATATGTCTATGTGTTGTTTGATTATATCTTGTTCTTGTCTTTTGATTAACATGCTAGGCTAGATTTATCTTGTGTTTTCTTAGATCTAATGAAACCTAACTATTGATTATTGGTTATTAGTGTGTTATTAATTGTATTGGATGATTGTTTATCGATGTTAGGCTTAAGAAAACTGGCTAACCTCCTATACGGTAACTTGCTTGAACGTCTTAAGAAACATGAACCAATGCGTACTAAGGTTATTATGGTTGTATTTAATGCATGAGCGAATTCTAGTGATCCCATGTTAGGAGATTCTTAGCCGGCTCGACATAGGAGTGAAGTAGGAGCTTGTAGAGTTGGGGAAGTACGTACGCCACCCCACGATTGGTATTAAGGAATACACCCGTCATCCACGCAATTAATACACACTAATCAACCGGTAAAAGATAGTTAGGGAGTAAGGAAATCTAAGTAAACACATTTCTCTCCATATAAGTTTCACGACCTTTTCATTTTCAGTTATTTTATTTTATTTGCATTTGTAGTCATTTGGGTTAGTTGACTAGCAACTAATTCCGCCCACTCTTTCAAACCCGAGATTTTACTTGCTTTCATAAAAATATAAAAATACAAAAAGAATCTTCCCTCACCCTTAGACCTATTAGAGTAGTTTTTCAATCCTAACTACACTATTCCCCTAGAGAACGATCAATCCCCCGGTACTTGCCACTTCACTATACTACATCGGTCAGGTACACTCCCTGGTGGGGATTGCAAGCCTCTTGAGATCCCTCGAGAGGTAAAACCTGTTGTAAGGTCGCAAAACCACGCATCAATAAGGTTTGATTGAGACGATAACAAAGTATCGAGACATAAAACAAAAATAGTTTTTCAAATGTGTTAAGCCACATATTAACATAATAAACTACTTAAAACTTAGATTCAGATAACATTTTCATATCTTTTATGGCAAATGGTTAAAGGGTAAGAAAAACATAATTTTTATTGGATCATTTGATTAAAGAATGAACTCTGCATTTTTCATTTGTTGGCAATGCTGCAAAACTGTTATATTGTTTAGATATTAATGAACTATCATATATTTTCTATGGTTTTATACGCTTATGTGTTTTATAAGACAATACAAAAATCAAAAGTATTGCAACCTTGTACTCATTTTTATCGTATCCTGAAATTCTGATGGTATACTAATAAAATATTTAATTTTACTTGTTAAAATGTTAAACAAATATAACAAAGTATCTTTTATGTTATTAAGAGATAGTTTAGGGATATATTCTAAATCTTTTACGAAAACATAGTAAAACAACCCTTAAATTAGAGGGGTAAGGGGTTAATGAAAATTTAAGTTGTGTTTAGTTAGTGAAAAATATATTATTTTTTCAAGACATTTTTCATAAGAAAATGAAAAAACTAAAAATCGGTTTAGTCACATTTAAAAAAAAAAAATAAAAAAAATAAAACTTACTTTTCAAATTTTAACTAGAAAAATGAAAACCTCAATCTACCACTCTCAACATTTTTCCCTCTAAACAAAAAAAATTAGTGATTTCCCATCTCCATTCAGTTACTCCATCCATCCCAAAATATAAGTCTATTTTGACCTTTTGAAATTTTTTTTCTTAAACTTTAACTTTAAATATTTTTGTTTGTATTATATAATACTTGATAAAAATTATATCAATGAAAACACATTTAAAACCCAATCCATTTATATATTTTGCATCAAGTATTATATAACACAAACAAAAATATTTAAGGTCAAACTTGAAGAAAAAAGATTTCAAAAAGTTAAAATGGACTTATATTTTGGGACGGAGAGAGTAACTCAATCGAACTCTAATCACCATTGGTAACATCTCCACCTTCCATCCTCGTCATCGTCGCCCACAATCGCCGCTCACCGTCGCAATCCAAGATAATCTTTTTAAAAAGGAAAAATATAACTCTACATAAATAGGTTTTTAAAATTCTATACTCATTTCTAAATAAGAAAAGCCATTATATTCTCAAAAAATCTAGAAACGAAAAAAATAAAAAAATAAATAAGGGAAAATTCCAATTTTATGCCAAAAATTGAATTTAGGTCCACAATCAAGTCAGGTTTTTTGCAAATTCCAATTTTGGTCATGTGCGACCGTGCTACTGCGCAACTTCATTGAAAATGTGACACATTGCATGACATAAGGTACCATTTCAATGACTATCTAATCATTTGCTGGCATAGTTGTATTGTCTTTTCCCACCCAAGTGTGTGACCGACGGCTACTCGACCACCCAAGTGCTCGACCGGCGGCGTAAAAATCTATCAAAGATTTCCTCGGGAATGAACACAAAATCTAATATAGATTTTGTTTATATTATATTTTCGTCTTTTTTTTTTTTTTTTTTTTTTGGCTTCTTCTTCTTTGAAACACACACATCTGAGAGTTTTTCTTTGAGTTGCTATGATACCTTTGGTACTGTTCATTTGTTTATGCATATTAAGATTAATAATTATTGATAATTGGGTATGAGTTGTTGTTTATATGTGATTATGTGACAATTTAATTTGTTTATTAGTTTGATTTGATAGGCATTTATGTGTTGGTTTTAGATGTCTTGATGGTATTATTACTTTTAATTCTTTTAGGTATTAAGCTCAGAATCTTGCATCATTACCTAAACTTTACCCTTATATATAGATTACACATAGTCTTAGGTTATAATCTTATCCACACATCACTTTTAATTTCCGACCACCTGTAGCTTTTATTCACTCTTTTACGACAATGGCTTCTAGTTTCCTATTCACTGATAGGCTAGCGGTTGAGGCTCGCTCACAAAGCAGAGCTCGTCAATTGTTTGTCTATTTCGAGAGGATTAGGGCAGCTAACCTGGCTGAAGAGGAAGAGTTAAGAGCTTATGTTGAGGAAGCTAGGCAACGCATCATGGAGATTGACTTGTATTTGTTTGAGATGGGGCAAATTTATGGTTCTATAGTATGTGCCCATTGCCGTAGTATGCTTAGGCTGGCCCGTTAACAGGATGTTTCTAGGATTCTCTTGTACACACGTGTTGCAGACGAGGCATGATACAATGCTGATATCCTTATGCAGTTTATTGGAGGTGTGTTGCGTCTTTAGACATTTGTTGAAGGTCTAGGGCTATGTTTCATTGTTTTTGGGAATGGTGGTGAAGGTATGGTTATTATGTTTAATCGTGTTTGGATATGACGTATAAGCTATGGTTTTTGGGATCTTGCTCCACTTTAATGGTTTAAGTATGTAGTCTATGTTTTAGTTTTTATGTTTTAACTGGTTATGAATATAAGCTGACTTGGTAGCTTTTGGTTGGGCTTCTTTAGATGTTAAGTGGTTGTGCATCTCTAGAAGTTAAGTATGTATGTAAAGTTATCTTTTATTAATGGAAATTAAAAATTATCTATCCATTGTTATTGTTTGTTCTAGTATTACCTTTTATATGTAATGTGGTGCTTAGTTTGCAGAGTGACTGTCTTGAAACCAATTATGTAAAAGACACACCTTAGTTTTCAGACTGATGTGGTTGTCCTGAAATTGTGGTACATTGTTTAGTGTTTGTGTTTTTTGTTCATTTCTGCGTCTTTGGCATTGTGGTCATCACTTACCTTTATCTGATTAATAGTAAGGCGTTGGTTTAGTTGAAAGAACAACGCACTCAACATCTTGTGTTTAGTTTATTGTTTGTGGCAATTTTCAAATTTCACTATTTGTTCAGATATGTTGCCATTTGTTTCAGTTTATGTATAACTTGTATTTGTTTAATAATTTAGGAATATCATGCGAAGGTCCATGTTAGAAGCAAACTGCGTTACTTTCCGTTAATTAAAGACATGTTAGATGCAAACCGGCTTACATTATTTAGGTCCACATATTTTGGCTCATGGTTAGATTTAACTTACGTTGATAATGAGGAGAAACTTGTTCATTACATGCTGCAAAAGCAAGTGAAATCTGATGATAACCACTATGACTTGCCACTTATTTATAACGTCAAAGGACATCATCTGCATTTTGGACGTCGTGAGTTCAACCTCATTACAGGTTTCAAATTTGGAATGCCTAGTTTACGTAACTTTAGGACTGGTGCTATTAAATTTCGTGGCCGTGTGTTTCCTGACAAGATTGGTGAGCATTTAAAAAGCATCGATCTTCTTTCTTTAATTGAGAATGAGGAGCTTTTTTCCAAAATCTCTGATGAAGACGCAATTCGGGCATGCCTCTTGTTAGCCCTTGAGGTCATTTTTATGGGCCGTGAATTGATATCTGTGGTGACTGATCCATTAGTTAGGATGGTTGAGAATTTACAAGCCTAGAATAATTTTCCCTGGGGGGGACACATTTGGCGTCTGTTATACAATGTGATTTGGAATGTTAACTCTTTACAGAGGGATTTGTATCATAAGGGACTAAATCTGAACCCCAACTATGTTCCTTCGTATTCATTGGGAGGGTTTATTTTGCCATTCAAGGTTAGTAATTTCACGCAAATGCTTTTAATAAATTATTTTGTAAATGGAGTAAAGAAGTATGACTAATATTTGCATTTTTTTTATATTAGATATGGATTTTAGAGTCATCTACCCAGACAGCTCGTTGGTGGAGGAAGGACCCTAATGTTGTTACAAGAGGTGTTGCATGGACTAAGAAGGCTGCTTTTGAACCATCTGAGTATTTTGGAGAGCTTTTTCCTGAGGTAATTACTAAACATAAAATATTATTGTTAAAAGTGTATCCGTGAATGGTGTGTTACTTTTGGGATTTTATGAAGATTGAAACAGAAAATTTGTATTTATGTTAAACGTGTATCCTACTTATATTTGTTGAATTTTTGTTAGGGTCAACAAACCAACCATGATCTGTATCCAACAAGGGATGAGGCAGCATCTGAATGGTTTAGATGAAGTGTTAAGTTTTTTAATTGGTATGTACCTAGACCAGCGCCCGTTGCAGAAGTTGGGCTCTTTGAGGACTACCTTCGTAAAAGAAGTGAAGCCCGCAAGAAAATGCAATCTGAGGACTCAGAGGCAGATGCAGAAACTCGTACCAATGTTCGTTCGGTTTCTATTGTGGAACGTGTTGAGAGTATACAGGAAATGTGTGGAGCTTTGTTGAATCTACCGGTAGAGGTTAAGAGTTTGAAAGGACATGTCCACAAACTTGAAACCATTATTCAGGTTTGTTTTCATATATAACATTATGTAAACATTGGTACTTGTTAATTGATTGTATTCAAATAATGATTGTTTACAAAATATTTTATTTTCCAGTATATTACTCGAAAAAAAAGCGGTGGACAAAGGGTGGTCTATCTGAACAAGTCTGACCAGAAGTTGTCTAAGGATAGTAAAAAAGTAATTTCCAATTACGATAATTTGTTTACACAATTGGTCAAAGCTGTTTACGGTTTTTCGTTGCTTACATTATACTTGAAAACCTTGCAGGATGGAACGGAATTCGGTGATGATATGGAGACTGGTCTTGCTGAGGAGTTTTGCACATATTTAAATGACAATTTCCTCAATTTGTTTGACTCGCCGATTCAACCAGCACAACAATATGTAAGTGATGCATAACACATATCAGTTGGTTTCGAACTTGTCTTCTAACAACTAAATTAACTTATTGTAGAATGTTCTTCTGAAAGTCGAGAAAGTATCTGAGAGAGATAAATCACCACATAAATATGTTGGGGCTGACAAACAGGTTTGTACAAGATGTTCTAGCAATACATACTACTGTACTTTTTACTTTTCTTCTAAAACACCTTCAACCTATTGTAGAATGTGCATGTCAAAGTTGAGAAAGTTCCTGAGAAACATACATCACCACAAAAATCTTTTGGAGCTGAGAAACAAGTATGTACAACTTGTACTAGTAACAAATATTACTAAATTTAGAACTTTTGGTCTAAAAACACATATAACTTGTTGCAGAATGTGCGTGTTAAAGTTGAGAAAGTATCTGAGGATAATGTTGAACAGGCTCGTATCTCTTTTAAGAACAACACACTTATATTGAATTCTATAATGTATGATAAATTGGTTTGTATTTTGTCTTGTGACTTGTCACAGAATGATTTGGTCATTTTGGATGAGGATTTGAAAGATGATAAGCATGAGGCTGACATACGTAGGTTGGCTGCGATTAGGGAAAAGTCTTTAAGACTGAGACAGGAAGATGAAAAAAAGATATGGGGGTGGTGCTGTGAAGAAATTGCCGCACATGAAGCTTGCTTTACAACGTTCTGGACCAAGGAAGAGGCAATATGAATATGTACTCAGGCCGCCATTCATGGAAGTAGCTCCTACACAGGTTGTCCCTACCATGGAAAAACTCAAAAGTCAGAAGAATATTCGTGATCCTGTTATGATTGAAATGTGTAGAGATCTCAAACCTTGGGAAGTGGCATGTCCTATATCCGTTGAGAATATAATATGTTAGATTAGGGTCCACAATATAGTATGATTCCGGAATAAGGATATTATTGTTAGTTGTTAATTTTAGATATTTTTTTTAATGGTACAGGATCTCAAACGGAAATTCAATACAATTGATATAATTATAATTGATCGTGACTTTGAGGAGTTTCTAAATAGTTCTTGATGTCCTCGTTGCAAGTTTCCTTGGTGCAGTGACATTGTAGTAGATCGTATTTTCTGGGATAGTTTAGCTGGCATTGACGATAATCGTGCAGGTTGGCTACGTGACGAGGTAAGTAAATAATACATATACTTTAACTACAAATTTGTATTTATTGTATGCATATTTAATGTGTTTTTGTTTTAATTTTGTTATTTAATTATTTAATTTTTTTTATTTACATCACATTGATCTTTGGGTCATGTATATGTGGCACTTTAGACCATCTAATGCAGATTGGTGCATGGTTAGCTGTTATTTCTTGACACTTCTCCTTCAAGGTTCTATGCTACAGTTTTATGCGAATAAGGAAATCTGTAACTGTGCATGGGCTGATGTTGATCAGGCGTGTATTTGAAACGAATATTAAACCTTTGAAAACATTATGATCTGTATTATATTAATGTGTTTTTATTATCGTTGCAGGTGCTCATCCCGATAAATGAACCTTTCATCCACTGGTCTCTTTCCGTGTTTCACATAGATTCCGGGGACGTGGTCTTTTATGACAGTGGTCAAACATATGATGTAGAATTTCGTGAATGGTATTTGAAAATGAGGAGGTATCTTAAGGTAAATCTTCCTTTTATTCTAAAGTAGACAGGTGTATTTGAAAATAAAGGAATCGATCCCACTACCTACCGTATCAACTTTCGGCACGCAAATTACATTCCTAAGCAGGGTGGGGTTCATTGATCCCAAACACTTGAGCTTGTATTAGAAACTTTGAATGATATCAAATAGTATGTGGAATCTACTCTTCACTTAGAAGAATTGTAATATAACAGTGAACAATGAAACAGTAAACTGTGTTATATTAACAAGAATAATTCACTAAAACACTTTAATATTATTAGCTCAATAATACGAGTACTCTTGTGATCCGTGCTGAATACACTTATATATAAATATAAACAATCTCAGAACGAATACTCGTGTGTAGTGTGAAACCAGGCAAGTGATCACCCGGATCGTTTCCCAACGAGATGTGAATGGGCAACTGTGAAAAGCTAGGATTAGAGTGATTGATAATTTAGATTGCTTTTGATTTTGCTTTTTAACAATTCTAAATAACAAATTAAAAACAGATATACACAGGAAAATTAAACGTGAATAAATAAACCAAAACGCGTAACGGGGAAGCTAAAATGGGACAAAAACTAAAATTTATAAAATTTATGAAATTTAAAACCTAAAAATGTAAAATTACTTAAAACTTATTTAAAAACTTAAATTATATTTTTTTACACTTTTTATTTAATTATTATTAATTATTTATTATTTAATTACTTATTAAACTATTTAAATTTATAAAAAATACTAAATGAACAAAGAAAATTCTAAAACTTTTTCTAAAAATATTAATAAGTAAATAGAAGCTAAGAAAATTATAAAAATGAAATTTACTTAATTAAAATTTAAAAAGATAAATTCTATTAAATAGAAGCTATCACTATATTTCTATTTTTGGTTTTTCTTAAGGTTAAAAATAAGATTATATTTTTCCTGGATTATAATTAACAAAAGAAAATTATGAAAATTGGAATTATATTTTTCTGATTATTTTTCTATTTATTATGATTTAAATACTATTAGAAACTAAATAAAAAGATTAAAAATATTAAATGAATTAGAAAAATTATGAAAAATTACAGATAAATCTAAAATAATATTAGAAAGCTGGGAAAAATAAAAGGAAAACTTATCTAAGCCTGATAAGCAGATTTGGGCTAATAAGCAGTTTGCCAATAAGCCCAAAATAAGCTAAAAAGCTGGAAAATTGACCAAATGATCAGGACAAGTTTAATATGCTAAAATAAGCTTAAAACAACTGAAAAACAAAAATAAGAACAAGAGATTAACAAGATAAGCACCTATGCAGTTGTGAAACTCAAACAGAAAACTCAGAAATTGGCCAACTTTAAAGGCAATTTAAGCAGTCTAAATAAGCACTGAAATGCAATCTTATTGGGGCAAAAGTGAGATAGTAGTATGAACTTTTCAGAAACACAAAGAGCTAGGCAAGAGCTTAAGTAAATAAGCCACAATTGAAGCTAGTTCAGCAGTCTCAGCAATCAGCATATGCTGATTCTGCTGATGCAGGGCTGCACAGAAGTGCACAAGCCTTAGGGCTTTGAACCAACCTTTGTGTATGCTTTAATTAGATCACAATGGACTCAGACAAACCATGAAAAAGGACAAAATGAGCTTATGGCTTTAGATGGCTTATTTGAGCTTTTTGGGGTTTGAAAAGTTCACAGGCAACTCAACTATGGACTTTCTATTGAAATGACTTTTTAAATACTAAAAACAACTTAAAATGGCCAAAATAAGCTAGATCAAAGTTGGCCTAATGACCAATCTACAGTAAAGCCTTTTTGTTTGACCTTTTGACTGCTAAACCAAACAACCCTTATTGGACTGTCTGTTTTGATTTTTCAAAGGAAATAGAAAATTTGACTAATGAATACTGAATTTTATTGACTAATTAGCTTATAAGAACTATAATAAACAACTTATAAATCAGAATTAAGCAATAAGATAAGCTATACTATATGATGCTATTTTTGGACTTTTTGAGTTTTTTAAGTGAAACTAAGATAGAAGCTATATAATACTGAAACAACTAATGAAATACACTTATAAACTAGTAATAAGCAAGAAATATAAGTAATAAGCTACTAATAAGCACTGTAATAGTAAAATGGAAAATTAAGCAAAACTTGAAATATGCTTACAACTTAAAAGAGCCTGTAGAACAAGAACCAAAGATCAGAAACTACTCCTAGCTTGTTGTCAACAAGCTAGAAACCAGAAAACCATCCAGCTTAGCTTCTAAACCTCAGAACTGCTTATTTGACCTCCCAATTGACTTTCTTTGACTTTCTCTTGATTTCTTGAAATAGAACATGTAGAACTAAAATAAACTCACCAAAAGCTATATTAAGCTGATATGAGCTTATTTAGACAGATAATAAGCTATTACAAACAACATTTAAATTAAAAGGAATTACAGTGAAGCATGAAATTGTAAAGTGACTGAAATTAAAGACAAGATAAATTAAAATGAGATCAAAATGACTGTAAATGACTTATATTAATGACTGGAAATGAAAATTACAATAAGGAAGTGACAATTAAGTAAAAACGATTTAAGTAAAAATTAACTACTACTAAATTTCCTATTACATTGTTCTATTTATACAAAATTGAGATGGGAAAACCCTAGTCGACATCTCTGAGCTCTTCTGCACCCTTGAATTGTCCTCAATTGATCTGAGCCTTTGATTTCACTTTTGGCGCCAAAATTGATAGTAGTGGATTGAGCAGGTTTAAGCATTTAATGCTTTAGGAGGAGGTGGAGAAGAAGCTTTTAAAGCTTTTGGCATTGTTAGGTGAGTGGGATTGGATGGGGGGTTGTATTGCAGAGATACTATGGGCTAGGTGGTTTTGGCGGGTTTGTGTGAGGAAGAAGAGTTTGACCAGAGTCAAACTCTGGTTTTGTTATACCAGGCCGGGTTGGGTCGGGTTGTTTAAATAAAAGGATTGGGCTTTGGTTATTTGGGCTTGGGTAATAAAAGAGTGGATTGGGTTATTTTTATTTAAGGGTGGTGGGTTTTATTTATTGTTTAGGGTCCGGTTGGTTTGTAGTAGCTAAATCACAAGGACCAAACTTGCCATTTGCTGAAAGTTGAGGGGCTGAGTTTGTAAACTTCCAAACTATCTTCAAGGGATTAAACCTGCCACAAAACAATAACACAAGGACCAAAGTTTATTTTTCTCAAAGTTTTAAATCCCAGGGACCATTTTTGTCCATTTTGCAAAGTTCAGGGACCAAACTTGTAATTTTATGAAACTTCACACCAAAGGACTATATATGTTTATTTTATGATTCTTAAAGGACCTTTGATGACTTTTCCTGTTTTTAGAATAACCAGGGACTAGTTTTGACAACTTTTGAAAGTTGAGGGACTGAAACTGCCAATTATGCAAACTTTGTTCGTTTTTCACTTGTTTTTAAACATTTTGCATCTGAAACATATAAAACACAATTCTGGGATAATTTCAGTATTATGATGCATTTCTGAGTGTTTTTTGGATGTTTTGGCAGCTCAGATTAGGTAAAAATGATGAGTATTTAGACACTCATCATCTTGCTTAGTACTAGGGTTTACAACCTTGAAGCTTTACAAAAATGTATTCTAGATATGTACATAAGATATTAACCTAGGACCTCCTTTTATAGGCACAAGGAGTCCTTTATAAGATAACTATCAATATACAATATTTGTATCTTTCTAAACATATAAGATATACACTAAATATCTTCTATACATATCACATAACGCGTCTTCATCTCTGGCAGTACCTTCTTCATCAGCAGTCTTCAGCAGTACTAACTTTCTACCAGCAGTACTAATATTATAACTAGCAGTACTAACTCAGTTAGTACTGTTAGTTATATTCTTCAGCAGTTCCAACTGTTTAGCTTGGCAGTACAAAGTGCTTGATCATTTAATTCCCAACAATCCTCCCCTAAACTTGTGATTTACCTCCAAATCATCAAGTTTCTGAATTAAACCTTTGTCTTTGAGAGGATTCTTCCAAACACTTCACCTTCTGAAACCTTCAGCCTGCATAAATATCTTTCTCAGCAGTTCCTTTGCCATTTCAGTATCTTCATCTACCAAGAGTTTTGCACTTAGCATCAAAGTGAGTGTTCCAACTGATAAGGGATAGTCCTTTTCTACCAGCATGTAGATATCAGTTTCATCCTTTTTTGACACATGGTGAACTGCACATGAGTTGTACAGAGTCCATGTTAGCCCTTGATTACATATCCTATCACCTTCATCAGGCTCAAAGATCTTCTTCAGCTCTACCCATAACATCTTGTCTTTATCATCTGTAGGATCTGTTGAACTGAATCTTTCTTTGACTATATCCCATAGCTTCACCAAGTCATCTCTATCAAATACTTTGAGCATATCATCAAAGTGTTGGTAGACCTCTGAATGATTTCCAACTCTGATGATCTTCCAAAGCTTTCCTATGTCATCAGTATAAATTTCCCAGTCAATGATTGGATACTTGGCCTGTAGAGCTTCTACATTCATGCCTTCTTCTGGAACAATAATCATTATCTGTTGTAGTTGTTCATCAGTTAACTCCTCTTCTTCTTCCTCTTCTGTTGTAGGTATGTCTTCATCAATCTTTTGTCTTTTAGAAGACTCTGACTCCAAAGAAATTCCAGCCCTCTTTGTACTTCTTGTTTCTTCTTCAGTGTCCATAGGGATGAAATCTTGTACCTTCTTGTAAGCCTTGAAGTATAATCCTTCAATTTCATCAAATGGTCTGCCTTTTAGTTGACTGGCAGTCCAATGATCTTAGTTCTTTAAGTACTCTAATGATCTTGATTCTTCTTTATCATCTCAATCAATTCGTTGAGAGCATTTTCCCTTTCTTCATCTGGAATAGCTGTTCTGTCTTGTTCATACAATTTCTGAGCTAAGAGTACATCAGCTTGTTCTTGAGCTAACCTCTCTTCTTCTTCACTTCTGAGCTTCTGTTCAACCAGAAACCTAGCAATCCTTTGTTCTTCATCTAGCTTAGCTTGTTCTTCTTCATGCATCCTTTTTGCCATTTGTTCATCAAAGCTCATCTGAAGTTGTATACTTTTCTTGACCTTCTTTGGTGGTTCAGATTCCTGCATAATGCCTTTCCCTTTGTCTGCACTTCTTCTTGTATACACAGCAACACTGGCAGTACTAACTTGTTGAGCAGTACTAACATCCTCTTGAGTTGTAGGGGCAGACTGCCTCCCCTGAGTCTCAGCATTCTTCCTCCCCTGTTTGGAAGAATCATCCAAATCACCATCATCATCATCATCATCATCTTCATCTGAACTTGAGAACTCCACAATAGTTGTCTTTCTCTTAGCCTTAAGGGACCTGACTATGTGCTGCAATTTCTTCACCTTCTTGATGAGTTTTGTGTAGGCAGCACCATAGAGTTTCTTTGTCTCTTTCAACTCTGCCTCCAAGCCAGTAACCCTGTTTGTTAGTTGTGTACAAATATCCATCAATTCAGTAAGTGTCACTATGCCCTCATCACTTCCAAGTGTGTGACCTCTTGGGAGAGGTGAATCATGGGGCATTTCCCCCATAGTATCCATGTGGCTGGGGAGTCCATCACCTGAACTAAGTTCAAGAGAACCTGATACAGTAGATGTTGCCATGGGTTGGGTCTTACTGATGTTACCACTGACCTACCCAGCTTCTAAGCTAGAAACAGTAGTGGTAGCCCTCACCATTCTGTCAAGGACAACCTCATCTGCGACATTGATTTGAGGAGGAGATCTGAGCTGAGGGACCACAGATTCCTGTTTGTTCCTTCTCCTATAGGTTTGTGTGATAGGTGGTTGTGAAGAAGATGGAGCACTTATGGGTGTGTGTTGGGACTCAACTGGGATTGTTGATCCTTCACCCTGAAGATTTTGATTTTGAACAAACATAGTATCAAATAGTGGTACCTCTATCCCATTATACCCCCTAGAAGCCATTCTCATGTTACTAAAAAGTTTTGGAGTAAGGCTAGGAGTTTTGTAAACAGTTTTGTGGTACAGAAGTAGGTTTTTGTTCTTGTTCAAAAATATTTGAATAAACCTTGGATAGATTAAAAACTTGAATTTGTTATCCACATTTTTTATCATACCATCAAAAATTAGTTTAGAAAAATTAAAAGTCCTGTTTGTGGCTAAGCAAATGAGAGCAGTTGCAATATTGCTACCGAATTGCTCCCAAAGAGGTTTTCTTATAACTCAAACAGTGTAAGATGGTATGTATGAAAAATCTCCATTGAGGGGCATAGTGTCCTTTTTGAAAAGTGAGTTTATCAGAATTGGACACATACCCCATCGTGGATAGAGTTTCAAAAATATCAGTATTTGGCAAGTAACTAATACCATCATCATCTGTTAGTTTGAGATGTCTCCTAACAGATGGCTCCATAAGAGTTATGGTTTTGCCAACCACTATTGCATTTAACTCTTTGTCTCCATTATCAAGTGTATTGGTAGTAGCAGTCTGCCAAAACTGTTTGATTTGAGAGACAGAAATAGTAAAATTCACAGTAAGAGCATACCTGATGTGGCTAGAATTAAGGAAATCTACTATCTGATGAAAATCATCACTGCCCTCTGTTTTCTCCAAGAATGCAACCATGTTGTGCTTGTCGCAAAATTCCAAAGTAGCCATAATGAGCAAGAAAAGTTGATTAGAATGCAGGGTTATGGTCGTTAATGAGTGAAAGTGAGTTTGGTAAAGCTAATTGAGATTTAAAAGATAATGCTTAGGGTTTCGATTTGACCGACTTAATAAATCTTTTCCTTATCGTGAATAAATATTATACAATCTATTAATAGCCAGAAATTGGAGTTTGTGCAAAAAAATCTACAAAGACCATTAAGAGGTTAATTAGTGCATGAATGTGTGGTTATTAAGGGTGCTTTATGTGTGTTTATACTATTCATAGAACTGTTTTTTCCTATTCATGAACTGTGCATGCATAATTAGGGGAAAAAAATATTAAACAAGGTATCATTTTTTGTGTATACAAAACCTCCTGAAACTTCTATACTCTTATCCCAGACAATCTTATCACAATATCATTTTTTTTATATCATACCCCAGACAATCTTATCCCACCTCCCATTCAAATCACTCATCCATTGCTCCACAGTATGCAAGCAATTACGTTCAATCATCACAAGGTGCACACACAAACTAAACCCAGTTACCGATCGATCAACCAATAACCATCTTCTTTAATAAATAAACAATAACCATCTTCTTTAATAAATAAATTTCCCAATATCAATTATTCAATCCCTAACATCAATTATTTGAAACAATTGATCAAAAGCAGCAATTAAAGACAAGATAAGTATTATCCACTTTTCAGAAACCTATAAGCAAAGTAAGTGCCAAAAAAAAATCTCAACGACTATATTTAAAAAACGTTATGACCAAACAGTACAAACGGCTACCCAGCAATACTAAGTTTTACACTAGCAGTACAAACTTTTGCCTAATAGTACAAACTTTTTGCAAAAACTTTTTCAGCAGTATTAACTCAAATTTTTGTTCAAAACAATACTGCACTCATACATTTAGAAGGGATTAAGTGTAAAGGAAGACACTTAATCAATTTCGGTTGCATTTAACCTCTGGTTGTGTGAGAACCAATAATTTTCAGTATAAAATACTGCCTGTGATCAGATAGACTCATTAAAAGAGCCTTCTTGGCAGGGTTTCCAACTCGTGGCAGGTGTTACCTCTAATACAAATGTATTAGATTCACTTTTGCTCACTGTTCTCAATACTAGATGTCCTTAGACTAACACACTATCAAATGATAGAATGGTAAAGAGTGAGTCAGCTCAGTTACTATCTGACTAACTATGACCATCAATTCATGTTCAACAAAACCACCTGATAGGCATAAGTTGATTTCAAGAAAAAGATTTTAAAGAACCTCACAACTCAGGTGTAAAACCCTTGTCAAGTGATTCCCAAATCCCCACTATCATGAATCCATCTTGGAATAACAGCATTACCAACATTCCACCACATTAGCTTCTCACACAGTATCAATACCAATCATACTGCTTGCTTAACCTGCAAGTGTTAGTCCAAAACCAAGAAAACACAATGCAGAGCATTTTCTATTTAACAATATCAGTTTTGACTAACAGTTTTAACTTAGCAGTACTAATTTGCACTAGCAATATTAACTCAACTGTCTAACAGTATTAACATATAACAATACTAATCCTTTACAAAACTTTACAAAGACACTTAGAGATTAAAACTTTATGGATTGAGCATTCCAATACTTGCTACCAAGTACTGAAACCTTCCAACATCAAGACCTTTTGTAAGTAAGTCAGTCCAATTGTTATTTCTGTGAATTTTAACAACTTGAATTAACTTTTTATCATTGCAGTCTCTTATAGAATGATGTCTAATCTCTATGTGTTTTGTTTTAGAATGCAAAACAGGATTTTTAATAATACATATAGTACTATTATTGTCAATGAAAATCATGGTGTGCATGAAACTATACCCATAGTCCAGCATTTGATTCTGAATCCAGAGTACTTGTCCACAGCAACTAGCAGAGCCACATATTCAGCCTCAGTTGTATAATTTGCCACCACAGTTTGCTTTTTATACTGCCATGATATCAACCTATTTCCTAGGAATTGACAACCACCTGTTGTTGATTTCCTATCTAAACTTGCACCAGCATAGTCACTATCACTATAAGCCACCAGATCAAATGGAGATTCTCTAGGATACCAAAGACCTAATTTGGGTTGGCCTTTTAGATACCTAAAGATCCTTTTCACAGCATGTAAGTGTAAAACCTTAGGTGTGACTTGAAACCTTGCACATGCACATATAGAAAACATAATATCTGGTCTGGATGATGTGAGATACATCAATGATCCAATCATTGACCTGTAGAGATGAACATCAACATCATCACCATCTGCATCTTTAAGCAAAGGCTTGTTTGGATCCATTGGGGTGCTAGCTGTCTTGACATCAGTATACCCAAATTTCTTTAAGATATCAGTGACATATTTATCCTGACAGATAAATATACCATCTTCCTTTTGCTTGACTTGCAAACCTAAGAAGAAATTAAGTTCTCCCATGGAACTCATCTGGAACTTGTCATGCATCAGCTTCTCAAACTCAATACACATCTCCTTCTTTGTAGAGCCAAAAATAATATCATCAACATAGACCTGAACAAGCAAAATATCCCCTTTTTGCTTCTTGATAAATACGGTCTTGTCAATCTTTCCTCTGTGAAACCCATTGTCCAATAAGTAATTGGCCAAGGTTTCATACCAGGCTCTTGGAGCTTGATGCAAACCATAGAGAGCTTTCACCACCTTGTAGACCTTGTCAGGATGATCAGGATCTTCAAACCCTGGTGGTTGCATAACATAAACCTCTTCATCAATAGTTCCATATTGAAAGGCACTCTTCACATCCATCTGGTATACCATAAATCCCATGAAAGAAGCATAAGCAAAAAACAGCCTTATTGCCTTAATCCTTGCAACAGGAGCAAAAACCTCATCATAGTCTATGCCTTCTTCTTGAGTGTAACCCTGTGCAACCAGCCTTGCTTTGTTCCTAATGACAATGCCTCTTTCATCCTTCTTGTTTCTGAACACCCATTTTGTACTAATTGCCCACTTTACCTTAGGCCAATATACTAGAACCCAAACCTTTTGAACCTTAAACTGTAAAAGCTCCTCTTGCATTGCTTCTACCCAGGATGGGTCACTTAGAGCTTTAGCAATTTTCTTGGGTTCGTCCTGAGATAGGAAACAAGCAAACAAACAAGTATGAAGGTCTTCATATGTTTTCCATTCATAAACAGCACTGATAAAGCCTTGTTCATTTGAATCATTTGTCATTGTCATTCTTCTTGTCTTTACACCAGACTGTACATCACCAATTACAAGATCAAGTGAATGATCTTTGTGAATTCTTGTATTTAGAGTTGTAGGAGCTTGATAGGTGTTAGGCATGTTATTCAGATCCACTTCATCATCAGAAGAATCAACATCAGTAGTAACTGTTGGGCTAGCAGTATGAACATTTGGCCCAGCAGTATTATCTTTTGGCTCAGCAGTACTAACATTATCAGTACTGTCATCAGGATTCTCTTGTTCTTCCACTCCACTTTCTTTGTTTCCATCTTCAGAACCCTTCTTTTCAGCATCATTAGAAGGTTCATCATCCTTTGAAGATGAATTTAATATAGAACCATCCTTCCACAGTGGCATAAACATGTAGTCTTGACAAGATCCTTCCTCCATACTAGATTGTCCTGCATCAAAACTATCTTCTGTACCTGCAAAATCATTAGAGTTTGTACCTGCAACAACTGGTACATAATTCATTGACTCTATTAGCACATCAATATCAAACAACCACTTAGGACCTTCTCCTACAACACTAGGCTTATTCTCCAAAAATTCCACATGCAAGTTTTCTTCAACTTTCCTGGTTCTAATGTTGTATACCCTAAAAGCCTTACTATTCATAGAGTACCCAACAAGAAAACCATCATCAGACTTTCCATCAAACTTGCTCAAATGATCTAAAGTATTAAGTATGGTAACATGACATCCAAATGGTCTCATGAAGCTTAGAGCTGGTTTTCTACCTTTAAAAAGTTCTTAAGGTGTCTTGTTATGAGGTTTGACTACTAATACCCTATTCTGCACATAGCAAGCAGTATTAACTGCTTCAGCCCAAAATGTCGTAGGTAACTTAGAGTCTGCTAACATGGTTCTAGCTGCCTCAATCAGTGTCATATTCCTCCTTTCAGCAACACCATTCTGTTGAAGAGTTCTAGCTACACTAAATTCCATCTTAATACCTTTTTTATCACAAAATTCATTCATCACTCTATTCTTAAATTATGTTCCATTATCACATCTGATTATTTTAAATTTCTTATCAGCTAGGTTTTCTATCTCAGTAATAAAACTCTTAAGGATGCCACTAGTCTCATCCTTGGTAGCTAAGAAGAAAACCCAAGTAAACCTGCTATAATCATCAGTGACAACAAGACAGTACTTCTTATTCATTAAACTACTCACAGAAGTAGGACCAAACAGGTCCATATGCAACCTGAATAATGGCTGAGTAATAGAGTTTTGAATCTTGGACTTACAAGTGGCTTTATGTTGCTTTCCCTTTAAACATGCAACACAAGTTTGGTCATTTTCAAAACGTTTTTGAGGTAAACCTCTGACAAAATTATCCTTAATAAAATTTATGTGACCAAGCCTCCTATGCCAAAGCATTGATTCATCATGTGTGGCCTTTGCAACAAGACAAGTTAGACTCTCTTTAGAACAATCTTCTTCATATCAACACTGTACATGTTGCCCTTTCTAGGAACTTTAAGTAATACTTGACTTTCATCAGGTAACTTAAAGTCAGGAGACAGAACAAGACATTCAGTGTCAGTAAAAAGAACACTGTTCTTTTTGTCACACATCTGTGAGACACTAAAAAGATTAAACTTAAGTTCTTGCACAAAGTACACATCTTCAAAATCAAGTTTACCAGTTTTGATTGTACCTTTACCAGTAATTCTACCTCCTTTTGCTCCTCCCCAAAAGGCAACATATCCTCCATCAAAAGCTTTGAAATCTGAGAGGCAAGACATGTTCCCTGTCATGTGCCTAGAGCATCCACTGTCAGCATATCCTTGATCTTCTTCATCTTCTTGTGGATGTTCCTACACATAAAAATAAGGAAATTATATTCCTTTGGGGACCCAAGCTATCACTGACTTGGATCTGCCTCGTGCATCAATATAGTTATGTTTCTTCAATATGATTGATGCACTATTAGGTTTGGTAGGTCTCCAAACCCAACATGCTGAGGCCTTAACAGCATTAGCCCATTTGCCCTGACAACATTTACCACGTGAGAATTTGGCCTAGCAGTTCTAACTACTGGCCTAGCAGTATTAACTCTTGGTCTAGCAGTATGAACTGTTTGGCTAAACCTTTTGTTTGTTAATGCTGTTTTCTTATGAAAGGGCCTAATAACAGTTTGTTGTGCTGATTTAGAAAAACATGATGTTGTTTTAGCACCAAAAATGTTGATTTGGGATGAGCAGTACTAACAGGCCTAACAGTATTAAATGGTCTAAGGCCAGTTCTCATTAACACTGCTTTGGGAGTCATGTTTCTTTGAGCATTAGGGTGATCCCTTTTAATAAAACAATTGTTATTCACCCTTGAATTCACATTCCCATATACCACCCTTTCCTTTGGTGGTAATTGCAGTTAGCCTGAACATGATAAAAACTTCCACAAGTATAATAGGCTTTATTATACATGAAAAAATCACTTCCTAGCTGTTTGGACTTAGATTATTCCAATTTCTCTGGTTACCTCTAGGACTTTGTGACCTACTTTGTGACCTATACATCTCTCATATCTAACCTGTTTCCTAACTGGTTTTTCAACTTCTATTTTAGCCACATTAGGAACAGCAGTTTTCTTTTCTTCTTTAACTTCTGACACATTTTCCTCAACCAATGAGGTGTCACTAGCACTCTCAAAAGATTCCTTAACCTCTTCAGGCTTATTTATACTAGTACTCTTACTGGCCTTAGGTCCATACTCAAACTTAGGCTCTTGAGATTCCTCCATACCAGTATGTGATAAATCAATACCAGGGGGTGGAAATAAACCTGTATGTGGAGGTGCAACAGCCTTATATCCTATCCCTGTCTTAAATTTATCAATAATCTGACACTGAACAATCCTATCTATGCTTTTAGATGCCCCTGCAAATCTCTCTATATTCACTTCAATGCTGTCCTTATCTAGCTTAATCTTTTCTAACTCACCTTTAAGCTCATTAATTTCTAAGTCTTTAAACATAATGTCTCTTTTCAAGACAGCAATATCCTCAGTGAATACAGTTTCATTCTTTTTGTAGAAAAAAGGTTGTTCTTCTACAACAGCTAAACCTCTTTTATAATTTGCAAGATTAAATTCAGATTGGTTGAGCTCTATTCTTAAGTCATCATAATGCTTTTTAAGAGATTCATAGCTTTTTAAAGCTACACAAGATTTTGAACAAGCATTATCAGTATATACCTCAGAATCCGAGAAAGCCATTAGTGCCATGTTCCTTGGCCCTCTGCACTCTCTAGCAAAGTGTCCCAACTTATGACAGTTCTAACACTCCACTTTAGACTTGTCATAACCAGTAGTATCACTACCATTGATAGTGATCTTCTTTCCTGTCTTCTGGAAAAATCTATTGGCTCTCATGCTCAGCAAAGCCAATTGCCACTTCAAATCCATCTCCTCCAAGTTATCTTCATGAATTTGAACTAGGTCCTCATGTACAAGCTGGGACCCATTAGGTTGATTGGCCAGAAAAGCATAAATAGTAGCATCACTTAAGGCAGCAGTACTATCTTCTGGGCTAGCAGTACTAATTTTAGGGTTAGCAGTACTAACTCCAAAAGTAGTATTAACCTCCTCAGTACTATTTGTGCTTGGAGATAACACAAAAGCCATATTATGAGAGCTTGAACTTGATCCAGCAGGCCTTTTCACCTCTTGATCTACAATCTTGAAGTTGTTGTAGAGGTCATCAAAACTCATAGTGTCTAGATCAGGCTTGTTTCTCCAGACTACTACATGAGTGTTCCACTCAGCAGGTAGACTTCTCAAGAATTTTAAATTGAGATCTTCTTGAGAAATCTCTACTCCCAAAATAGCCAATTGGCTCACAATCTTCTGAAGCTTATTGAAGATTAAATCAAGAGACTTAGTGCTTGAGGCACTAAAATTCTCATACATTTGTTTAAGAAGAGTCTTCTGTGTCTTCTTAGTTGCTTCATTCCCTCCAAACCTTGTTGTTATATCCTCAAACAAGGTCTTTGCATCCTTGTACTTGCTAAAAGTCAACAGTTGCTCATTGGGGAGAGCCATCAGCAGCATACTTCTTGCCTTGACATCGTTCTTCTTCTGAAGCTTCTCTTCTGCAGTAACAGGACCTGATATAGTTGGGGCACCACCTTTACTTGTTGATGGTTTGACTGTGGGTTTGAATGAGTTGCCATTCTCTATGATGTCCCATAGAGCATAATCCTGCACCTGAAAGTATTGCTCAATTTTGAGCCTCCACATCTCATAGTCACCCTTCTTTAGAATAGGCAGTTTAGCAGTGGTAGTTGTCTGAGTAGTTTCGAGATCCATTGCTTCAGTGAAAATAGAGAATTCTTCTGGTATGTTTCTTCTAGATCAAAGTTTTAGAACCTAAGCTTGATACCACTTGTTGATCCCAAACACTTGAGCTTGTATTAGAAACTTTGAATGATACCAAAGAGTATGCGGAATCTACTCTTCAATACTTAGAAGAATTGTAATATAAAAATGAACAATGAAACAGTAAACTGTGTTATATTAACAAGAATAATTCACCAAAACACTTCAATATTATTAGCTCAATAATACGAGTACTCTTGCTTAGTACTAGGGCTTACAACCTTGAAGCTTTACAAAAACGTATTCTAGAGATGTATATAAGATATTAACCTAGGACCTCCTTTTATAGGCACAAGGAGTCCTTTACAAGATGACTATCAATATACAATATTCGTATCTTTCTAAACATATAAGATATACACTAAATAGCTTCTATACATATCACATTATGCGTCTTCATCTCTGGCAGTACCTTCTTCATCAGCAGTCTTCAGCATTACTAACTTTCTACCAGCAATACTAATATTATAACTAGCAGTACTAACTCAGTTAGTACTGTTAGTTATATTCTTCAGAAGATCCAACTGTTTGGCTTGGCAGTACAAAGTGCTTGATCATTTAATTCCCAACAGGGTTTTTGGTGACTGCGGCATCTTTGTATGCATTTTTCTATACAGGTTAGTAATAGTTTCGCAATTTTCTATCTACTATGGTATTAAGTAATTTCACTTACATCAATTGTATATCCTTCACAGGTTGGACTCACGGGATCCCTCTACTAATGGATGACCCAATCCAGACATCATTGGCATACAGAGAAGCATTGATTCGTTTCTATTTCAAGTACAAGATCTGCTTTCCTTAAACGTTTCAAAGCATTTGCCATGATGACATTTATGACCTATCTAAGTTGTTATGTCTAGACAATGTCAGTTGTTGTTGAACTTACTTAACTATGTGTTTGTGTTTTGATGACACTAGTACTTTAACGGGTATGTGGCTTATGGTATGAAATGTAACCCTGACTTAAGATTGGTTTTATTCCAATCATTTTGTTATTTAATGTATGATATGGTTACATTTCTATTTACTTCATTGTTGTTTGTATTCTGGAACATGCTAACCTTTATACACGAGCAAATTTAAAACCAAACCAGACGTTAATATTCATTGTTACAACATATTATCATTGAAACAAGAACTGAAAGTGTTTCCACATTAACTAGGTTTTACATTTCTTCAACTACGGGTCAGCCAAGTGAACTTGGTTGGAGCCAAATGACATTGATCAGTGTGATCCTTGTGAGCTAACATGTCGGTTGTGAGAGCTTCCTTCTTGATTTTGTGAGCTTCCACTAGTTTTTTGTGATCCTCCGTGTGATGATTTGCTTCTCTATTAAACAACTATATCAAGTTAAACCTTTGTAAAAAAAAAAGCACATACTAAAGTATGTGTAACATAAAACTTTAAAAAACTTACCCTTTCTTTCATCAATGGTTCTTTGCAAGAGCCTCAGTTGTGTCCAACTATACCGCACCTACCACATGATAATTATTTTGGCTCCTCTCCTTGAGATCTTATTATGTCTTTGTTTTTCGGTCTTCCGGATTGTTGCCTATCCATAAGCGGTGGTTCTACAACCTGAATGTTATTTGGAGTATCCCAACTAGAAACTTCACCAAGAGGATATACCAAAGGTTCGTACGTAGCCTTTAGAGTTGTTTTCCTAAACCATACTCTGGCCAACTGACTACAATCACTTAACCCAAGAACTCTACAAACCGCTATAACATGACCACATGGCAAACCTGAAAGTTGCCATTTGCGACAAGTGCAAGTACGTTCCGTGAATCTCACTAAGTGTTTTTTAACACGATCATCTACCTGGTATATATTTCCAACCTCAATGCCATTGACAAGCCAGTTGGCGCTCTTCAACATCCGGTCCTTAACTTTTGCAGCAGCCCAGTCACTGAGTTCCCCATCAACAGCATCTTCCGTTTTTATATAAAATTTTAAATGAAATATTACATTTAACGACTATTGCAGTAACATTAAAAATAAAAAACCTTTAGGTACCTTCATATTTCTGACGACGTTCACAGTACCAATCTTGTACAAGCGCTCTATACCATTCCATTAGCATCATAATTGGAACTCTTCAAACATGTCATGTTAGGGAATTTATTGAATCTGCGCTATTGGAAGTCATGTAATTGTAACGATATCCAGGGCAATATGCCCTGGACCAGTTACTAATGCCAGCTTCAACTAGTTTGTTGTAAGCATCCGGTCTATATCCTGCTAGGTGATTCAATGCTCTATTAAACTCTTCGGTTGTGTAACATTTGCATAATTTCCAATACAAAGCCTTCACCTTTTTGGTGTTTAATCCGCAATTCATCATCAAATGCCTACAACAACAACCATGAAATGCATCGGGGAAAATAGTTTGACATGCGTGTTGTATGGCGGGATGTCTATCAGAGATTATAGCCAAATCTAGGACTTCACCGATTCATTCGCGCAAGTTGGTCAAAAACCATGTCCACGATCTACTAGTCTCACCTTGAGATACACCGGTGGCAAGAGGTATAATTTGGTTATTCCCATCCATTCCAACGGCCAGCAAATTTGTTCCAAGATAAGTAACTTTAAAATGAGCTGCATCTATTATAATCAAAGGTCGGATATTGTTGTTCACCAAACTCCGAATCTGTTACAACATCAATTCAGTATGGTTATGTAATGTAGGAAATTTAATTTCATATTTAACAATTGATAAGTATAGATAAATATGATTACCGAAACACCAAAGGCCATAAAAAACATTTCAAAGCGATCTTCATCAGTCTCAATATTTGTTGCCCAACCTTCGTTTGTCAAATGTAAATTGTGACAAAAAAAGGGTAATTGTGTAAAAGAATTTTGTGGGCAACCATTGAGAGTCTCGAATGCTACATTTCTTCCTCTCCATACCTTCTTGTAATAAATGTCGCACTTGTACTCAAGTTTGATGTCGTTTACAATGTCCTTTGCCTCATAGATGCGATTAAAATCTCGTAGCTTTGGTACTAGCAAATGCCCAACAATTTCTTTGTCGCATTACGGTGATTGGGAATGATTTGTGTTCTCGAACAAGTGTGAGTGTCTCTAACTGTTCGTATTTCCCATTCGGAACCACCATCAACTTGAGACGTTATTATCACCCAATTGCATTCTTCATGCGCACACTTAACATCATACCTAGACTTATATGATTTTCTAGCCTTATATTCATATGCATGTTTAAGTGAATGTTCACCTATTTCATACATGCATTCTTCTTTAGATTTAAATTTTCTTCCCGGATATAAACCGAATGAGTTGTTTTCAGTGAATGATTTTGGTGATTTGATAGGAAGTGCTGGTGGATCTGGTGGTTTAGGTATATACGTAAACGTATTACGTGTCCATTTATGCTCATAGTGGTCGTTGGGAAAATCATGATGGTTATATGGAAAAGAGTATTTTTTATGTTTTTTTGGTATTTTGTCAAAATCAGTTTCAAATTCATTGTAACCTTCAGGAAATAAGTTGAGATCAAAATCTAACAACTTAGAAGAAGAAGGAGTTACCTTTAATCCTTTGACAATTTTGCTAACGAACAAAGATTGCAAATCAGATTTTGGTTTACAAACTTCATTTACGAAAAATCCCACATCATCATCGTCAACTATGTGGACACATTTCTTCCCAATATTGTAGGAAAACCGAACATGATATTCACTGCCGATGTTGAATTTTCTTTTGACAATAGTTACAAGTTGTGTGTATGTTATACTTTTTAAAAGTGACACACCAAATGTTAATTCTTCATCCAACAAAACCAAAAACAAACTAAACTTGCAAGCTAATGTACTAGCCATGATGCGGTTAAGGCTACTACCAAAAACTAAAATAACACTCACTTATTAGTAGGCAAATATTACAAATGCATATGAGTCGCGCATTTAACAAGTCGCACGTTCGCACATTTGTTTGTAATAGATATACATTGTTAGATAAACCTACCACACATTTAAAATAGATCATGTCAATCAATCTAACAGTCAATAATGCATACACCGACCCTATATTTATATGAGTTGAGCAGCATAACAAGTCGTACGTTCGCACATTTTGTTACCTATATATTGTTTAAGTACCAAACATTACACAAAACTTAAATAAAACTTCGGTATTAAGTTTATACATCAAAAATAAAGAATATTTGTGTTAGAAATGTGGTTACATGTGATTATATGGAGTCGGATATGGAGTCGCACATTTTGACAAGTCGCACGTTCGTACATTCACCAACCACATATTTATTATGTACTTAACACAAACTGACCTACTAAGTATATAAATATATATACATATAACCTCGTTAACACATACTTAAATCCTTCAATCCGAAAGTAAGAAATGAGTTTGTCCACAAATGATGACACAACAAGCACAGAAAATGTCAATCCCGAAACCGTCATTGGTCATGCTATATATGAAAAACTAACTTTAGATGAGGAGAATTTATTGAAACTAGAAGAAGAAGCATTAAGACAATTTATAAAAGAAACAGAAACAATTGAACGCGAATGGGAAGAAAGAATTAGAAAAGAGCTAGAGAATGAGGAACATTAGTTAATGCTAGACGAAGAAGCATTCTGACAAACTTTAGTCGAAGAAGCAAGGATTCAACAGGAATGGGAGGCAAAGATTAAGAAATAAAAAAAGGAAGATGATGAGTTTTTATGGAATTTGGGTGCTACCCATATGAATGCTTCCCATCTGATTTTGAATGGGAAACTGACTAATTTGTAACTTTTCTTACATTTAGATTCCGTGTTTCGGTTGAAATGAAATTGTAACTTTTCTTACATGTTACGTAGTTGTATACTGAGGTCGCACGTAGCACAGTCGCACATTGTTACCACCTAACACCTAAATTACTATTCACCTTTTTTACCCTATATAAATATGGCGGGGATATACATCCTACCACATACAACCAATCTATAGTATTCAATATTCTCATTCACTAATCACCAGAGAAAGTTATGAACAATATTTTCCACCATTGTGGAGTTCCAACAACGATTACCACTTCGTGGACAGACCAAAATCAGGGACGTCAGTTCCACCTATGTCCGAATTGTGCTTTTAGTCGTTGGAACAACCCGCCAATGTGTGCGCTTTCGGTTGTTATCATTCCCGGATTATTGAGAAGGATCAATAATCTTCAACAAACATTTAGGCAGAATGCTAGTAATGCTCAAAGAATGCAAGTCCTATTGTGTTTTTCTTGGTTTTTTTTGTTATGTATGTTGTGTTGAATTAGTTATGTTGACTCTGTAATGTTTGCTTCTCATCATTGAAGCATTTGAATGTAGTTTATGTTTTCGTATGTGTATTTTGCTTCGTGAACTACCTGGGTTTATGTTTGCTTACTCGCACTTGTCTGTATGTTTACACTACTTACTAGACTGTTGCATAAAATAAACAGGAATACAAACACAACTTTTACATATCAATGTGTTAAAGAGCATCGAACCGTTGCAACAAGTGTTAGAGAACACCGAAACGTTTGATAGTCAATAACATGAATCACAGGATAGTCGCACATATTGTATATTACATAACTGACAAACACCATCTACTTTGGAAAAGGATTTGGAACGATCATCTTGTACTTCCAAAAGAAAGATGTCAATTGCTCGCGATAGGCTAAACCTACCTCAAAAGGATCACTAACAGCCAACGAAAAATGATGTGTTAACCGGTATAAGAATATGCAAACCCACACACCACAATCACCGTTATAACCACCTTGGATCGGCACATTATCTGCATACCGAAAGGTTATGCAATAGTTGGATCTATCAATGTTCTTCTTCTCCATGACTTCACTTTCTTCTAGGTACTTTGGAAGATGATCAGCAAAAACATTCATCCAATTTCCCACCACGGGCTACCTTCTTCATCAGGACCACCGAGGCTATCATATATTGTTATCACACCTGAACGAATATTTAGCTCTGCCAAACACCAGTGACATTCAGTTTCGTTGACCGTGAAATAAACCTACAATTTCAAAAGTTTAGGCATTAGGTGTAATTAACATAGTTTACGGCTTTAGCTGTAATAAAGATACTATTAGCTAAACTACGGAAAAAGGGGAGCATGAAAAAACAATTTAAACAAGTTTAGCCATTTTACCCTAGTTTCCAACATAATGTACATACTACATATAGCTACTAAACGATATGACTTGCGGTTTGAAATAATCATGTAAAAAAATGAACACGCTCATTCGCAACCTGCTATACCTTTACTACCAAAACTACGAAACTGTTGAAATTGAGAATAAATGAATGCCCTTGTTTGAGAAACTACTTAATGAATATGGTGCAATTAAAGAGTACAACTTCTTACCTTTTCAACAGATTGCGAAAACCAAGGTACACCGTAAGTAACCCTGTCAGCATAATATAGTGGCATTTCACGATTAAGAATCATGGTTCTGAAAAATGGGCTAACGGTTACCCACTCCACATTGTCGGGTCTAAAGTGCATCAAATACAAAACCCACAGCTCTATGTGTTGTGAAATAAAAGTTTTAGAAAATAATTGACATTAGCTGTAAATTCAATTATGTATTTATACCATGGTAAAAATTTATAGGCGAATAAAAAATGACATACCACATCAAATAGCCAACCTCTTCTATTTCTGTCTTTGCACAACAAACCTGCCCAAAAAGTATTATCCACCACAGCTTCCGACCATGGAAAACTATAATGAAGGTCCTTCTGCGTACACAAAACCAAGTTAATTTCTCTATGACCATTCACTCTGGTAGGTGGGGAACCTTTAGGACGATTCAGATCCTGAAATATTTTGATACAAACAGAAACATATTTATTTAAATTAATAATAGTAGCAGTCAAAACCAGAAAACATGTTAGATGATAATGTATGTACCTCTTCCCATGGTTGTAGTTGGATCTCCTTTCCATCAGGGCCAAGCAAATTCTTTAAAGTTTTTTTATAAATCTTTTTCCTACGCCTTTTGGACTTCCTTGGCGTAGTTGGTGGTGGGTTTGTGAATGGGGAAAGTAGGTAGGAACTCTTCTTCCTGTCTCGAGCAAAAGGAACCTGTACAGTTTTAACCTGTTTTTCCTCTTGATCATCGTTAACATTTTGGACCACATCTTTGTCATCATTCACATTTATGACGTCCACATCAGTCTCTTCTTCTAAATTATTTACGACCTCATGTAACTGATTTGTATCCTAAAAAATAAATTAAAGGTATGTCAAAGGAATGTAAATTTGTATTTAATGAAGACTATGCGCAAAAACGTTTTAACGAATACTCGAGACACAATACTTGACCAAATTACTACTAGTCCGATAGGCGTCTTTCCACCGTAACCACCGAGTGCATTAAATAGAGTCTTAAACAATATCACTGCGTGCTAAAAAAAATGTTGTGGACAATGAAAAAATGCATTTACTACAGACTTGCAACGACTGGACTACTGGTAGCAGCAAAGTATTCACGTAAGTAATATACGTTTATTTGTTGTTAGACAGGATTTTTTTTGAACAAATACCAATGTCGATTGAGATTCTACTTAATGCATTTGGTGGTTACGGTGGCAAGACGACTAAAGTACTAGAAGTAGATGTTCAACTAGTATATCCAAAACTAAAGTTTCACTTATATGTACACAACCTGGTTAACAACTAATTGGAAGGTCCAATGAGCAAATCATTAAAACCGATTTCCGTAAACACGCTAAGGCAAAACTTAGAACAACTAACCTATCGTATACGTATTCAGATATAACCAACTAATCATTCGCTAGATATATACGCAAGGTTCATTGTGTATCATATATTTCTAACTCCTCTATCTTTTGGTTCATAATATTTTTATATTATATAGAAACACACAACAGTTATTTGGATGGTAAAATCACAAGTAGAATCAACCTATCAACAAAACATTTAAACAAATAACATTTATTTACCCGAGGAGGGTGAAGCTAATCAACTTCATCAAAGCTTCCACTGCTACCAATCCATCACTAGGCGATTGACAGATGTCTTTAAATTCTTCGTCGACATGCATTTTTTCTTCAGCCTCACAATCCTTAACCAGAAAACAGAAATTCATTAAACAAATAAGACAATAACATATGATATCATACATAAATAAAGAATAACATTATAACAATATGTTAAAACCACTTATGTAAAAGACACACCTTTGCGTCATGAACAACAAAATCATGATTGTTAACAACATTGTTCATAGAGTTATCAACACCGACCGGCTTGTTCACCACATTGTTAACAGCATCAACTGACTCGGTCACACACTTGTTCACCCCATTCCTACCAGCTTCAACATCTCTACCACCATTACAATCATCCACAAAATCATGCCCAAATTTGTTAACATCCTCATAAACATCTTTAAGACCGTTACAAACACTAACAGAAACATCAACCAAATTATTAACACCATCATCATCGTTGTTAATAGAATTACAAACTCCCACAGACACATCCGACAATTTCTTAACACCATCATGATTCCCTTTGTTAACACCATTATCAACACACACAAATATGTCTACCAAATTGTTGAAAACAGTATCACAATCCTTAACACCATTACTAGCAATCACTGAATTTTCACCACCAGTTAAAGCTTCACCAATGTTAAGCCCTATGCTTTCAGCTTTGTCATGCATAGTGGGACCAGCAGGAGGTTTCAGTAGTTGTTCGATTGCAGTTAAACGACTAGTAATAGTTTTGTAGTTGGTTAATTCACGTTCCATGTCCACCAACTTCTTTACAAGTTCTAATTTGGTCAACTCATTGAACCATTCATCAATAACATCTTCATTGGCCTCACCTTCTTGCTCGACACCTTCTTCCTCAACACGTGAACACACTTCAGTACAGACACGTACATCACGTTTAACCTCTTTATGAACAAATTTACGAGAAATCCTTGGCTTGATCTTATCCCGTGCCACTAGTTTCTGAGATTCACTGTTTGATGTCTCGAGACTTTGGATATACTCAAGACTGGATCGCCACCAAAGAGATTGCTTCTTAGCCGGTGTCGGCATGAAGAGTTGGATTGGTCTTGTCGAATAAAAAAGACAGTTATAATGAGATTTATAAAAGTTTGTATGATCAGCCCAAGCAACACCACGAGGGATAACACCATCTGTTTTTTTCCACCATAAGCTTGAATTAGGAAAGGTTTCCAATACAAAAATCTACAAGTTTAACAACAAGTCAGTTAGAAGGTAACACTATCTATTAGCAAAATGAATAGCTACTTTTATAATTACACAAAATATATGTATCATGTATCGGTCCTGCATTGTTTGAAATCGACTAACCAAACTACTAGTCTGATAGGCGTCTTTCCACATAAATTCAATTATAGCTATGCTATGTTTCAACTAATAAATTAACCAAAATGAATATCTATTTGGCTGATGCTAACACAAAAACTTATTATATACAATTGCAAGCGAATATAAATAATCATTACATATCCATATGAAGTAAATAAAGAATATACTAACCTTCAAAGCAAAAACAAATCCGTATAACGAATATGTTGCACGAAATCCGGACCCCTTCTTCGCATATTCTTTCAGATGCACCTTTCTTTTCTTTGAAACAACATTGTAAACCCTGTCGTGAAATTCTAGCCACATATATTCCCCCTAACGAAAAGCATCCCAAGCATAAAATCATCAACTAGCTTAACAATCTCATCTGCCATTACATTCCTAAGTTCATGACCCAAGAAAACGTATTCTAGTGCTAACAGTAGACAAAGACGCACACCATCCTCATTCGATATTTTATCAAAAGTGTCGCTTTGGAGAAAACTTATAAGATCATAACCCTTTAGTCTAGCGATACCTGGAAATACACGCTCACGAAAACTAGAAACTCCATCTTTCAAATGA
Source organism: Artemisia tridentata subsp. tridentata (assembly GCA_021014915.2). Lineage (NCBI taxonomy): Eukaryota > Viridiplantae > Streptophyta > Magnoliopsida > Asterales > Asteraceae > Artemisia > Artemisia tridentata. The sequence goes on along the minus strand of CP139507.1, from coordinate 42,212,664 downwards.
GCTAAAGATATTTTGCCAAATCGAAAACCAGTGATTAAACAAAACTCTTTCCTACCAAACTCTAGAGTATGTTGGCCTATCTCAAAATACATAGGGGTTTCGTAACTAGGATTATCAACATTTTTTTGATGTTGTGGCATAAAATTGAGGACATGGTTATCATGTTCTTCTGTTCTCAAATCTAACCATGGCCCAAACACAGTGTTTTTAAACATCATATAACGTTCCTCATTAAAAGTCAATCTTTTCGCCATGGTTGTAAGTAAGTATAACCTAGTTCAGATCGTTACTTTCGCATTATAAACCTAAATCAACAAAAAAAAAATTACTGTATTAAAATTAAACAAAACCCCATAAACGTACAAGAAATTGGGTAATAATCAAAACAGTAAACTTACGGTTAAACGTCTCCTCTTCTCCATTGTTAACTAATAATTATGTTTGTAATAATTTCGTTACCATTTTTCAGGGATTAGTCGGCTCGCAATGTCGAGTCGGAACCCAGGTAAAATAAATAAATAAATAAAGTAATAATTATTTGGCGGATCAATTTGGATGTAACCACATAGGGTGACCCAGTGGTTTGGATTTGGTCTCCTAAGTGGTTAAAGTCCCTAGAGGTCCCAGGTTCAAACCTTGGGGAGAAAATTAATCCCCATGTGGCCACGGAGGTTCACCTGTGATGACTCCGGGCTATCCAAAAGGGTAGTCGCAATGTCGAGTCGGAACCCAGGTAAAATAATAATAATAATAATAATAATAATAATAATAATAATAATAATAATAATAATAATAATAATAATAATAATAATAATAATAATAATAATAATCCGGCGGATCAATTTGGGTGTAGATCTCAATTTTGGCACAATGGTTAACGTTAGAACTTGTTTTTTAGTGTGTAATTGATCTAAATTTTGTGATACTGTGTGTGGGTCTTTGAAATGCGCACGAGAATCGAAAAATAGATGCACGAGATTCAAGAAATATTTTACTCAACAGTAAAAGATTTTTTCCTCTTTCCCAGTAAAATTGGGTCGTCGGTCAAGCACTTGGGTGGTCGAGTAGCCGTCGGTCGAACACTTTGGTGGGAAAAGACAAAATACAAGTGGGTAAGCAAATGATTAGATAGTCATTGAAATGGTACCTTATATCATGCCATGTGTCACATTTTCAAAGGAGTCGCACAATAGCACGCTCGTATATAATCAAAATTGAAATTTGCAAAAAAGGTGATTTGATTGTGGACCTAAATTCAATTTTTGGCACAAAATTAGAATTTTCCCTAAAAATAATCTACAACTAAACACTACCTTAGTTATCCATATTTATCTATTTAATATTATTTTTTTAGTTATGTTCATACTGTCTCGCAATCCATTGTCCATAATTGTATATATTTGTAATTCTTTATATTTTGGTATTTCTCAAAATAATTATTCACTTCGATCTAGATTTCAACCAATTGATATCCTACTTAAAATTTCATTTACCCCTTAAAGTAAAACTCATGTCTTATAACTAGTTATAAGTCTCGTGCACGCATATGGTTTACACATGAATCAAATTTATTTTAAAATTTTAGTTAAATATACGGACATATAAGAATTTGCGAGTGTCTAATGTTTTGTAATTATAATATAAGTACAACTAATAATTATGTACGAGTTTTTGCATAAACTATTTTATTATGTATTAAAATATCGACTAATATTTTGTAAAGATTTTTGTTGGATAAAAAATTTAACTTTGTTTAACTGACTTGGGTATTGAGGTTGATATTGTTGTTTAAATATAACTATTGATATCATGTTGTGTACACAATATACAAGTTTAACAGCACATAATGACCGTTGATTAAATTAAAATATAAAGTTTTTTAAAAATGTTTTTTCCAAAAATCCTTATATAAACTTTAAATAGTAATTACATGAGTTGTTGTTATAAGTACAATCGCGTATACTTATTTTATATCACAGTAACTCGTACTTACATTTGATATTTATATTCCCGTTAATAATGATTTAGCCGTATTTAATTTTCAAACCAGTGTACGTATTAGTTAAACTTATTAAAGGAAATAACATGAGTTCTTATTGAACGCATATAGTAAAAAATTATTTTTTCGGATATTATTACTTAAATTTATAAAGATGAGTAACATGAGTTGTTAGTATACGTACATTTAATATTTATAATCCCGAGCATATACATGTTGTATTTTTAAAATAATATATATGTTTTATTTTTAAAATATAAAGTCTACGGTATAAAGTCTAAGGGATTACTTGTTTATTTTTAAAAAAGTTTTTAAAAACATGAAAAATTATAAGTTTACAGTTAACTTGAATTCAACCACTAAAATTTTATTGATTATCCTTTTTTTTTTAAGTTTTTGTTTTCAAAAATTTGATACATATATTTTTATGTTTCCCGCCCCCCCCCCCCCCCCCCCCCCCCCCCCCCCCCCAAAAAAAAAAAAAAAATCATCAAATTTATCAAAGTTTGACAATTTTTTTTAATTTTGACTTTCAGTAGAACATAAGAATGCTCGATTTTAACATGTGTCAAAATAAACATTATTGACCCAATTTTTTTTCTATAAGATTGTTTTAGCAAAATACTTCCGAAATGATGTAATTCTTTATTATATAAAAGATGACATAAATACGATACAAACATTAAATAATCTCTGAAGTTTTGTATAATTTTCCTATGCAAAGTGTATATATTCATTGGTGTCTGCTTAAGCTCTACTTTAAAGAGGTGTTTTTTCATGTAAATAATGTTGTTTATTGTTGATACAAAAGTTGGGCGTTCCTTCTTAAGACTCCTATTCTCGTACCAATCAGATCTTAATGCTTGATGGAACCTGCGCACTAAGAAAAAGAACAAACACCGTTAGGCTTATCGAGGGATTGTCTCCCCCGATTATCCTCCGGCGTGAGAGTAAGTAATCGAATTTAGGGTTTAGTGAAGAGTTAGGGTTTTTTAGTGAGTCGTACCTTTACTGAGGGCTTGGGTGCCCTTTATATACATATGAAACCCTAGTAGGTTTCGTGTCCCCTACTCCTCGGCGCATTAGCCGACTTCGGATATTTGGTATATATCTCCTTTAATTAGGAGATACTCCATATCCAATCCGAAAATAACTTTGGGCTTGGACCTTGTAAGCCCAAGCCGTATAACTGGTAGTCCAGTTATTGCCATAGCGCCCCACGCGTAGTGGGCTTAAATATTAGTATTGTTTACTAATCGGGTCCATGACCCGGGTATAGACTATACGTCATCATGTCCCCCCAGTCTAGTATGCGCAGGGTAAAACATGCGGATGCTAGACTAAAGTCGTGTCAAAATTATTCCCGACGCGTACGCGGGAAGATTTCAAAAATATGCCTCCAAAAACGCACGTATGATGTATCTAGTCCAAAAAAGTGCAATTCGGGTACCTTGGGAAGTGGAGAAGCTATCCACTTGTTCTGTACCGTCACATCTCCCAGCCACACGATTTGAGTTAGTAGGATACACGTGTCAGTCATCTGTGGTGGGTAGAAAACTATATAAACTATCGCCTCCTTTCACTGTGATATCCACAGTTAAAACATCATATTTCCACCATTTTAACTCCTTCGAATCTGCTATCAAGAACGAAAAATTTGAAGGTAATAGCGCTTGCGCACAGTCTGAAACACAAAATGGTCGCACAACTTCAGGATTTCACTTCTAACATAACCGAAGGTGAACTGAATCAGTTCACCTCGGACTACTTTATCCCTTTGGATCTGCGCCCAGAGGTGCCAGGTCCAAATGACACCATCGCTAATTTCCCCGTGGGGAAGGTAGGGTTATATACGCGCTTTTTCGAGTGGGCGAATCATCGCGTACCCATATCCGTGCTGTTGAGTGATATACTCAATTATTACGAGCTCCACATCTCCCAGTTGCACTGTATTGGTGCTGGGAAAATTGCCAATTTTGAGGTGAATTGTCGCTTGTTAGCGATTCACCCGACCCTTCAATTATTTCGCGCGTTCTATCACGCGACATGGTCAAATGGGTGGGTTACTTTCTCTAAGCGCGTAGGTAAGTTACAATGCTACGTGAAGAAGGTAGATAAACTCAAGGACTGGAGGGAGAAATTCTTTTGGGTTGACGCCGCCGTTTTTCCTTCCAATTTTCAATTTTACACCCGTGCCAATCTGCCCAAGGATGAGCGCCCCCCCGAGACGTGGTATAACGCGGATCATGCGGCGATTATTGATGAGAACCGCCTTCCTATCAAGCCATATCCGGAAGCGTTCCTGGTGCATATGGGCATCAGTCGCAACTACTTCGAGCATGAGACAGAGGTTCCCACATTCTTGGATGCGGATGGCACGGGTGGGTGCTCATTCTGTCGTCTTACTGTCGTTATTAGTGTAAGCGTTTCTTCGTTTTCCATACTTTATGTAACTTGTTCTCTTTGTCTAATTTATACCAGAGATGATCTGTTTGCGGTTGTTAACTTGGACGGGGAACCGCGTTCTGTGGCAGTGGGGGTGCGTCCTCTGGGGGACGGTGAGAAGACCATTCTGGAGGCGACGGCCGGGCGTGTCGTGGACTTGGTTATTCCAGAGTCCGAAGGCTCACCTGATGTGGTGGTAGCTGTGCCGCTGCAGGGGGTGGCTCCTCCTGTGCAGGAGGTTCCTGACACTGTGCAGCCTCTTCCCAATGAAACGCTCATCAATTTGGAGGAGTCTGACTGTGAAATGGAGGAGCGCTCCTCACTGACGCGCAAGAGAGCGCATGGTGGTGATGGCGAAGGGCCTTCCAAGAGGCCGCGACCTGAGGCTGAGGAGAGCCCATCTTTTACCGAAGTGCAGATGAAGTAAGTATCTTAGTTATGAACTTTTGTCAAGTTATACTTTTATTCTAACTTTGTTTCTTCGTGCCCTCAGCGTAGATGAGAAGTCTGGTGGGAGTACGTCCATGCCTGAGATTGAGAAGGACATGTCCTCGTCTCCTCCCCCCATGTAAGTATTTTGTAGTAATTCCTCAGGATTCTGTATATACTTGACTGTTTTTCGTGCGCTGACCTTGCTTCTTGATTTTTCGTGTAGTAAACAGCCTGTGGAGGACGCTGGCGTTGTAGATGGGAGTGCGCCCCCCGAGGTGAGTCCCTTTGATGTGCCTTCACCAAGGGGTATTGGAGAGGAGTTAAGTCCGTTTGACTCTACGATGGAGGAGCTGGCCTCCATCGCTGTGCGTCAGTCCGAGCTGGTGGCGCAAGCCAGGGTGTGCCATTCCGAGGAAGTTTCTAGGCTGCAGGCGCAGTTAGCGTCTGTTCAGGCTGAATTAGCAAGCTCTAAAGCTGAGCAGCTGAGCTCCAAGGCTAAACTGGAGCGCGCAGAAGCGTCTGCGCAAAGGTTGGCGGAGGGGAAGCTCTTGGTGATGGCTGAGCTGGAGCAGGAGCGTGCTGCTGCGGACCTTCAGAAGCGTAATTCTTTATGGGCGCTGAAGTACTTGCAACAGAATAGGAGCAAGCACTTTGCCAACATTGAAGAGTTCCGTAGCCGTGTGGAGCTTGCGCTGAAGACGCAAGAAGAGAAGCTCCGCAAGCTCAGCATCGAATATGATGAGGAGCTATACCCTCATATGGTTCAGTCCGTAGCTGAGCGCAGGTACATGCCGCTTCTATCTCTTTATAACTTGTGTATATTTGAGACCCTTATTAACACTTGTGTTATTTCGTAGGTGGTTGATCAGTCATGGTCTTCGCCTGGCCGCCATGTGTACGCTGGAGCATCCCGAGGTCACCACATCCTTTGGCAAGGTTGTGGAGTGCGCTATTGCACATGGTGAGACCTTGGCCGCAAACAAACTTGCTAAGGCCAAGTTGTTGACCGTGCCGCTTGCGGAGGTCCCTGGGTACAAGGCGGATGCCCGAGCTGAGCTTGTTGCTGCTATGGAAGAGTTAAAAAAGCTTGAGCTTCCGCATATCGCTCGTTTGGAGCGTGATCAGGATCAGCCTATCAGCGTGATCATGGCGGGGCTCACTCTTCCCAGGCATCTGCAGGATGGTGCGGATCAGCAAGTGGACTTCTACTTGAAGCCTGATGTAGCGCAGTTGAAGGTACCCATTTTTGCTCAGCCTCGTGATATTCTGAATCCTTTCCGTATTGAGAAAGAGATTTCTTTGCAAAGGTCTCTAAATGCTCATGTTTCCAGAGTCGCAAGAAAGAAAGGCGCGAAAGGAAAGGCCATTCTGTGCGGCATAGGCGTTGCGCATCAGCCTAGATCCGATGGTGTGCCTGTTTCCGTGGCCACTGTTTCCCTTGATGATGCAGGGTTGTTAAAGCGGCTCGAGGATGCGAAGGAAGCGGCTATGAGTGGGGGCTCTAGCCAGCTAAGGCGTACATATAGCATTTAGCTTTTTTGTACAAGTCGTTTGTATAAACATGTTCCTGTATATAGAAATCTTGCTTTTGTACTTAGTGTTTTTTACAACTTCCAAATACTTATGCTTTTGAACTCGTAGTTCTTATATGATTTATGTATCCTTGCGTGAGGATATCTTTGGGTGTATAAGCGTACTTAGAAAAGAAGAATCATTATTATGTATGAATTTTCTTTAAGTAAGGACCGTAGTCGTGTATTGAATTTTTCCAACTTAATGAAAAGAAGGGAATCATAGTCATCTATGTATTTTTGTAAGTTTACTTGTCGTATTATACTTTAAGGATTCAAAAGTCTTGATTTCCTGAGTTGTTAAACGCGCACAGTGTGCCCTAGTGCGCATCCATCATGGGTTGCGTAAGGAACTTGCGCCAACGTCTTGAGCGCAAGGTGTTTAACAAGGATTCGTGATCCAAAGTTGATGGGTTTGCAACCCTCTTACTCAACGAGTTGTTTATTAGGTTTACTCATCCTTTCTGCCATCGTGGGTCTTAGTATGTGCATGCACGCCATGTAGGCAAAATTATAACAATATTGAAACACGATAATGAAAGATGCAAACAATAGAGTTAAATGTGTTATGGAGTTAGCTAGAAACCATAACGTTTTATTAATACTTGCAAGTTTTGAAAAGAGAATACTTATCTAGATAATTCTTAAAAAATAAAATTACATGGATCTTTATTGGGGGCACTTTCTAAAGTGCGTGAGTGTCCATGTTGGGCCGTAGCCTGCTTTAAAGATAGCACCGCTTAAGGTTGCGGACGTTCCACGTTCGCTGTAGCTCATGTCCGTCCTTGTCGCGTAGCTTGTACGCTCCATTGCCAAGTGCTTCTATGACCTCGTAAGGTCCTTCCCACTTTGGTCCTAGCTTACCAGTGTCTTCTGCGCGGCTTGAGTCGTTTTCGCGGTATACGAAGTCCCCTGGTCTGAATGAGGTGCTGCGTACTTTGGTATCATAGTATCCTTTCATTCTTGACTTGGCTTTCTCTTCGCGTATTGCTGCGCGTTCACGTCGTTCTTCCAACAGATCTAAGTCTATTCGCCGCTCATCATCGTTGGTTGCCGCGTTAACTTCCGCAGTGCGGATGGTTGGCATTCCAATTTCAGCTGGTATTACAGCTTCTGTCCCGTAGACCAAAGAGAAGGGAGTGTCCCCGTTGCTAACCTTGATGGTTGTTCGGTGTGCCCAGAGAACATGTGATAGTTCTTCTACCCATCTTCCTTTGTGTCTGTCCAGGCGCGCTTTGATTCCCTCACCTAGGCTTCTATTTGCGCGTTCAACTAGACCATTGGTTTGTGGATGAGTTACTGATGCAAAGTGTTGCGTGATGTTCAGCTGTTCGCACCAATCTTTGAACGGGTTATCACGGAATTGTTTTCCGTTATCTGAGATAATTTCACCAGGTAATCCAAAGCGACATACTATGTTGTCCCACACGAATCGTTTTATCTGGTTACCTGTTATGGTCGCTACTGCCTTTGCTTCGATCCACTTGGTAAAGTAGTCTATTGCCACAATAAGGAATTTCAATCCGCCTGCGGCAATAGGGAAAGGTCCAGCGATGTCGATACCCCATTTGTAGAATGGCCATGGCGATGTAATAGGCGTTAGTTCATGTTGTGGTCGGCGTGGAATGGGTCTGTGAACTTGGCAATCACTGCACCTCCGTACCAAATCTCGCGCGTCACGGTGCATAGTTGGCCAATAGTATCCAGACCTTAGTTTGCGCGCTACAATGGACCGTGGTCCTGAGTGCATGCTGCATGAGCCTGCGTGAATTTCTCGAAGTACATAGTCTGCCTGGAGAGGTCCAACGCACCTAAGCCATGGTTGTAGGAATGAGCGTCTATATAAGACGTTATCTCTAAGCTCGAATCGCTGCGCTGTGCGCCGTATTCTTCGAGCTTCCTTCTGTTCTTGGGGGAGTATGCCCTTGCTAATGAAGTCAATGATTGGTGTCATCCACGTAGGGCCTTCTTCTTCTATCACTGTGGATATTTCCATCTCTTCGATTGACTTATTTTTCATGGTTTCCACCAATACTTGTTTTGATAAATGTGCAAAGCTAGTGGATGCAATCTTGCTCAGCGCATCTGCTTTCCTGTTTTCACCCCTGGGAACCTGCTTGATGGTAAACCTATCGAAGTTCTGGATCAGAGATTTGGTTTTTTCGAGGTATTGGATCATGTGTTCCTCCTTTGCTACATACTCGCCTAACACGTGGTTAGCAACTAGCCGTGAATCGACGTTCGCTTCTAAGTTGCGTGCACCCATTTGAATTGCGATGCGTAGCCCCGCCAGGAGTGCTTCGTATTCTGCCTCGTTGTTCGTGGCTGTGAATTCAAAACGCAGAGCATATGTGAATTCAGCTCCTTCTGGGTTAGTGAGAATAAGACCACCTCCTGATCCATCTACGCATGAGGATCCATCAGTGAATAGAATCCATGGTTCTTGAAGTTCCTCCTTGCTTGTCGCAGGTGTAGTGTCAGTCTCTGGCTTCTCAATGATGAAGTCGGCCAATATCTGCCCTTTGATTGCAGTGCGCGGTCTATATGATATGTTATGCTCACCCAGTAATACACTCCATTTTTGTAGGCGTCCCGATGCGTCGGGTCTCGAGATTACTTGTTTGATGGGTTGGTCTGTGATAACAGCTATTGGGTGCGCCTGGAAATACCTGCGCAGTCTTTTTGCTGCAAACACTAAGGCTAGGACCAACTTTTCCATTGCCGTGTAGTTAATCTCCGTCTTCTTGAGCGCCTTACTAACAAAATAAATGGGTGTCTGGACGGAGTTCCTGTCTGTCAGTAGCACTGCGCTGACTGCTCCCTGAGTCGCAGATAGGTACATGATCAGCTCTTCCCCTGGTCGGGGCGCGGCAAGCTTTGGGAGCGCTGCTATGTGTTGTTTGAGCTGTTGGAAGGCTTCTTCTGCTTCCGCGGTCCATCTAAAGTCTCCTTTTTTTGTGCACTTCTTGAGTGTTTTGAATAGGGGAAGTGACTTGTCCGCTGATTTGGATAAGAATCGGTTCAGTCCGGCTAGCTTGCCGTTTAGGGACTGAACCTCCTTCAGTGTGCGCGGTGAGGGGAGGTCAATGACTGCTTGGGTCTTCTCTGGGCAAGGCTTGATCCCATCGGGTTCTATCAAATACCCGAGAAACATGCCCTCTGTAGCACCAAATGTACACTTTTTAGGGTTCAATTTCATGTTGATTCTCCTCAGTGTTTTGAACGTTTCCTCCATGTCGCGCACTAGCTCTTCCTCTGTATGGCTTTTGATGACGAGGTCATCGACGTATACTTCCAAGTTGCGGCCTACTTGTTTCTCGAACGCAGTGTCTACCAAACGTTGGTATGTTGCTCCTGCGTTCTTTAGGCCAAAGGGCATCTTTGTATAGCAATAGACCCCTTGACTTGTGTGGAAGGCCGTTTTTTCTTCGTCTTCCTCCGCCATTTGAATTTGGTGGTATCCCTTGTATGCGTCGAGGAAGCATTTGAAGGGATATCCACACAGAGATTCGATCTTCCAGTCTATCTCCGGTAGCGGGTAGCAGTCCTGTGGACATGCTTTGTTGAGGTATGTGAAGTCTACGCACATTCTCCAACTACCATCGCTTTTCTTTACCATTACTGGGTTAGAGAGCCAGTCATGGTAGTACACTTCCCGCATGATGCCTGCGTCTACTAGTTTGTGTACTTCTTCCAGGATGGCTTTTGCGCGGTCTGGGGCTTGTCCACGCTTTTTCTGTCTTATTGGAGGATATCCTTGTCGGATTTGTAGCTTGTGTTCCGTGATGGAACGTGGCACTCCTGTCATGTGCTTTGGCTCCCATGCAAAAATATCTAAGTTATTTTGCAGGAGTGCGCATATAGCTGATTTGCCTTTGTCTGACAGAGACCCGCCAATAGATACCTGTTGATCCGAGTAGTCGGGGTGAATGGCGACCTTTAGGTTTGGGACTTTAATTGCGCGCTGTTCTGGAACATCGCCTATGTCATTTGTCACTGCGTTGCATTCTTTGGGTGGTATGGTGGTATTGTAAAGAGTGACAATACCTCCTTCCACTGGGAACTTGAGCATCCCGTGCGCTGTGGATGGCACAGCGCGAATGGATGATATTCCAGGTCTCCCGATGATGCCGTTGTACGGAGAGGGGGATCTGATTACCATGAAGTTCATCCAGGTGACTGTAGAGTGTGGTTTGTCACCAACTTCTACAAATAGACGTAATTGCCCCATGGGCCATATCTTCTCCCCTGTGAAGCCAGTGACCGACGTTGTGGCTGGGATCAACTGATTTTGTATCTCAGGTCGTAGCTTCTTGAAGCAGTGTTCATATATAATATCAGCGGATGCACCTCCATCTACATACATGCGACGGATGTCATGACCCCCCGTATGTATTTCAATGGTAAGTGGATCCACTACTGCGTTGTTCGCAGTCAGGGAGGGGAAAGAAATTTCATTTCCTTTAGAAAACCGTTGACTAACTTTCTGTCTTGTCGCGCGCTGCCATGGCTGTATCATGTAGATGATATCTGCCTTTTCTTTTGATGTCTCTTTCTTGGCCCCTGGTTTTGGTTTGTCTTTCCCTTCTCTGATGTTTTTTACGAGGTGGTCCATCTTTCCTTCCTTTACCAATTTGTCAATCAATTGGCGCAGTTGGACGCACTCGTTGGTTGTGTGGCCTTTCTGTCCATGGTATTCGCAATAGCCATTCCCTGTGCGCCGATCCTCTGGGGTGCGCATTGGTGGTGGTTTCGGGAAGTTAGCCCCTTCGGTCGCGAATATTTCCTTTGGAGTTTTTGTTAATGGGGTGTACTTGTCGTTTCCCCTTCCACCGCCTTGAGTGCGATAACTCCTATTACGATTGCCGCTCTGGTCATTGGATTGTCTCCTTGACTCTTTTTGTAGCTTATGGTTCGAATAGCCTTTTTTGCTATCCGCAGCGGCTTCTTCTCCTTGGACGAAAGACCTCGTGCGCTTCATGAGTTCATCAAAGGTTAGGGGAACCTTATCGTTTAACTTTTTTATCAAATCTGGGTTATTGATTGCATTCATAAAACCCAATATTTTTAGTATCTCTGGACACGCCTTGACTTTCATGCATTCGTCCTTAAAGCGTTCCATGAAAGCACTTGTGGGTTCCCCTTGTCGCTGTTTAACCCTAGCGAGTTCGACAGGGTTTTTGGCGCACTTCTTCCTTTGAGTAAAGTTTAAGCGAAACGCCTTACGCAACTCCTCAAACCCATCGATGCTTCTACGTGGAAGCTTGCTAAACCAGTTGCGCGCATTCCCTACTAATGTAGAGTTGAACATATGGCACCACACAGGTTGTGGCCAATTTTCGATAGTGGCCGCTGATTCGAAAATTTTTAGGTGATCATCAGGATCACCTGTTCCATCATATATTTTGACGTTAGCAGGCATGCGCCTTTTCTTATTCTCCGAAAAATCGCTGATGCGCCTAGTAAACGCATCAACCTTTTGGCGACGCCAGGGAAGGGACATGTCTTCGTCTTCCTGGTCGCGGTATTTTCCTTTTGATTTCCAGTGTCCAGTCTCGCTGTCCGAGGAATCTCTTGAAGATGAGCGAACTCTTTTGTGACGCTTGCGTCGACTATCATCAGAGTCTGAGCTTGCTCCTCTGCGGCGCTTGCGCCGACTATCCTCAGAATCAGAGTTTGAGGGGCTTTCACTTGGGGAGCATCGTCGCCCAAGCCTGTCTTGGATCCTGCGACTGCCAAGTCTAGCGTGGACATTGGCGCGCCGTTCCCCGTCTTCATGCTCCTCCAGATGCTGAAAGTCGGCTGCTTCATCGTCCACAACCTTCCTTCCAATCCAGGCAAACACTGGTTGTTTGCGACTATCCTTCTCGCGCCTTTCCCTTCGGTAGCGCGGTGGGGATACTTCGTGCTCAGGGTCGAAGTTGAGTCTGGCGTGCAGACTTTGGCTTGACCTCTTCTTTGCCTCCTCTTGCATGAGCGCAGCCAAGGCTTCGTAGTTTTGAGATACAAAGTCACTTGGCGCCAATTCAGGAGTGACTCCTTCTAGCGCGATGGAGTCTGTTTCCAAAACAAGATCCTTGTTTCGGATAGGCGCATTGGGAGGCTCAGTGAAGTTCACCTCTGGCATAGCGAGAGGAGTGCGTTGTGGGTCTACCGCGCTAGTACTTGTTGTAGTAGCATTGGTAGTCAGAATGGGCGGTTCTACTGGAGTAAGGAGCAAATCTGAGTACGCTCCAAAGCTTCTAGGCACACTGGTTGTTCCAGAGGTCTGCTTGGAGGCCGCATCAGTTTGTTGTTTCTTCCCTAGTAAGTCGTCATGCGCTTTCTTCGCATGCGGAGTCCGCTCCTTTCCGTGTTTCGTCATTCCAGTTCTTGGTAAAAATCTTAGTGTAGGGTCCCACGGATGGCGCCACTTGTTGATACAAAAGTTGGGCGTTCCTTGTTAAGACTCCTATTCTCGTACCAATCAGATCTTAATGCTTGATGGAACCTGCGCACTAAGAAAAAGAACAAACACCGTTAGGCTTATCGAGGGATTGTCTCCCCCGATTATCCTCCGGCGTGAGAGTAAGTAATCGAATTTAGGGTTTAGTGAAGAGTTAGGGTTTTTAGTGAGTCGTACCTTTACTGAGGGCTTGGGTGCCCTTTATATACATATGAAACCCTAGTAGGTTTCGTGTCCCCTACTCCTCGGCGCATTAGCCGACTTCGGATATTTGGTATATATCTCCTTTAATTAGGAGATACTCCATATCCAATCCGAAAATAACTTTGGGCTTGGACCTTGTAAGCCCAAGCCGTATAACTGGTAGTCCAGTTATTGCCATAGCGCCCCACGCGTAGTGGGCTTAAATATTAGTATTGTTTACTAATCGGGTCCATGACCCGAGTATAGACTATACGTCATCATTTATATATGTATGTGATGGGTCCGAATGTCCGATCCGTGCATATTAACTTCCAAGAAGGTGAATCTGACATTCATGTTTTCATTCCATGTGAATGTCTAATGGTGAAATAGTGTACAGCCTCTTCCTTCAACACATCGTAGGGCAACTTCCATGTGTGAGAGTTAATGAATTACCGTATATGTAATCAAGATTGACATCGAGCGCTTTGCGCTAGCTAAACATGTGCCGAGTTTGAGCTTTTGAGGGTGGTCTATTCTACTAATAAATTCAAGGCCATTTGGGTTAGCTTATTCAAAACACCTTTTAAGCTTTCTTTGAAAACCTAAATTTATTTTCATCAATAAGCCCTTTCTTTTTTGCTTAGTTATTGTGTGTTTTGAAAATGCAATAAGCCAATAAGCTAATCCAGACACCCCTTAATACAGATTAGTAGGTCTTCTGAATGGAAATGATGGACTTAGAATTTTATGACACAATTACTTAAATTACCGCGTTTGTCCATTGAAGCTAGAGGTGTTAGTCGGGTCGGGTTAGTCGCGTTCAGATCATATCGGGTCGGGTCCAATTCGGATTGGGGCTAAAAAAACATGCTCGAACCTAACGTTATTAAGACCTTAGATTAGTGAGGTTCGAGCCTATTTGGGTCGGGTCTATTCGGGTTGAGTCCAACCCCCGAATATGAGTAAAATGTTAAAAATTGCCTAATTCATTAAGCTTACATATATAATTCATAAAAAAATATATCTTAGAAATAAAAATAATAAATAAAAAAAAACTTATTCGGGTTAATCGGTTCGACCCGATACCCGACCTTTTTTAGTATTCGGGTTACTCGGGTTGACCCGAATAACCTGAATAGATTTATTGACCCAGATAGCCCGACCCGAATAAGCTTAATCGATCCGGGTCCGGGTCAGGCCGGCCTTTTTAACACTCCTAATTGAAGCAATTTATTGTGATTCATTTGCATAACGGATGAGAGATTTGAACTCTAGATACGTTGCCGTGAGAAAGTTTCTGACTCGACCAAAACTTCACATACATCTAGCTACCATGTTAGATCATCAGCGTGCTGGTCAAAATTTGCATACAAAAGGAATGAAACCCCAGTGGATGGGGTCATTGGGGCATGGACCATAATTTTGCTATGTACAGTTTACTAGGTACAGTTTAGATACTAACTGTTATCATATGCACTTCATATGCAATAGATCAGACAACACACTATACATGATGTCTAAAGCCATACACTTGATCACCAAAAACAATACTCTGTCACATTATACAACAGCTACTCAGCTAGCAAGATGAATCAGCAGTATTTGAGCATAAAATTTTGCAACAAATCACAAGGGAAAGATGACACTATGAACAACAACAAAAAAGCGATCTGTAGATAAGAACCTGCAAAGAATACCATATGCATAACAAAAGATGCAAGTTTTAAAGCTCGTTAACTCATCTTAAATGTGAGAAGAACGGTCACGGCTACTTCTTACAGAATCTTCTTTCTTCCATATTGTTTCCACTTTCTAAAACCACTTCAATGGTCGAACCTGAATCACAATATAACATCATGATTATGTGTTTCACCAAAGCACAAGTTTCCTTAAGCATTGGGTTGGAAACCTGGTAAGCCTATTGGCAGGTGTGCATAAACAGAAAGAAATATAGAGATACCTTCCAATGTCTCCTACGATTAATAGAATTGTAGATTGATTCCAATCTAGTGATTATTTCCCTAAATGTTGGTCTCAAGTCTGGTTTCTCATGCCAACACTCTTCAATTAACCTTGGGAATAAATAGATTGATAATAACTCATTAGCATGTGATCTTTCATGAAATCAAATTAGCAACAAACACGACATGATGGGAATAGTAGGAAGGTCAATTGCAAGGAAGTAACAACATAAGAAAAGACGAGTACTCTTACAAACTACATGTAGCTAAAAAGAACATAAACAAAGCACGTACTCTTTAAGCCCATGAGCATAACTTTTTGGTGGGGCATTAAATGAAGGGCGTTCATTAACAACATATGCCTTAGGAACATCGTCTTCACTCTTCATGAAAAATGGTTGGTTGCCTTCAATCATCTTTGGCACATTAAACGAGATTAACGCATTAGATAATCAGAAAATAAATCACATGATAAACAATATACGAGTGAACTGTAATACTATATAGGGACAGAGAAAAATGTATATGAGACAGAAAAATTAAAAAGCAGATAATATGAGCCTTACCTCCTGTAAAATCAAGGCAAATGAGAAAACATCCACTTTGGTATCGTAGTCTTCATTTTTGAAGACCTCCGGTGCAACATATCTCCCTGTTATGGCACATAACAAACTCAGTGACTTCAGAAATTAAGTAATTAACATCTCTGTTTTTATAGTCAACTATGATACTATAACTTCACAACATTGTAAAATTGATGTGTGTACAGTGAATATAAAGAGATTATAAAAAAAAGACTCACAGTTGGTTTCATGATATGACATGTTCGTTCCTTGTTTTACTGTCTTGGTCACTTTTAGTAGCTCGCTGATTCCAAAGTCTGCGACCTTTAGATGACCAGAATCAGCCCGCAAAAGATTTCTGTTTTCTTACCCGCAAAAAAGAAAATATTTAACAATTATGGTGCAGAAACAGACGTCACTACTATTTCCAGAGACATGTGTATCTACCTACAAAAAGACGTGAAGAATAGCTATGTAATAATATGCTTACGAAGGCTCAAGATCTCTGTGAATAATTGGTTCTGGTCTATTCTCATGCAAATAGTTCATCCCCCGGAAGAATGACAAAAGAGCATCATTAGTTAAAATAATGTGTCATTTAAAAAAATGTGTTATGATCCAAATAAATGCCACTAATATGAATACCTTACTATATCCATCGCAAACTTCAGAGTTGATATTGGCTTTAGTGCTCCTTTCCTCTTTAAAAATGGACGAAGATCACCCTGCAAAATTCAAAATCGATATAAATATAAAAGAACCGTGAATAATACCTAGGTTTCTGAGTTCTGGGCACCACAAAGAAAATGTGTATAAATAGAACATTAGACTGGAAGGTAAAGGATAGGGATTATGCAAAGAGAAATAGACCTTTGGTAAATATTCTGTCACGATCATCATTGGATTACTTTGAGTTACAGCGCCCAGAAACTGAACCACATTTGGATGCCGTATCTTCTGAAGTAATTCAAGTTCATCCCTAAAAGCTCTCCTGTTTAAAACCCGTGAATTAGAAAAGCAAACACCATATTATATGGGAAAAAAACATAAGCATACTGTTGGTAATTGAAGAACCCACACTTTATCTTTATCGGTAAAAAGCTCATCTCCAAGCTTTTTAACTGCAACTTTAGTTCCACGCCATGTAGCTATGGCGAAGGTACCCTGCAAAGTTTACACAAACATTAGTCAAAAGAAGTTGTTCAATAGGGCGGATTCTAATATCAACCAAGAAAAGTTAATTATGGATGACTTACCTTATCAATGTTAACGCTCCCTGTAAAATCAAGTTCTGTAGCAGCAATTTCATATTCTGGCACTTCACGCGCATTTTTTACATGCATAGGAGCCATCTAAGAACATAATCATTATAAAAAGAAGCCATCAGAGTAACCCCCAAAAGTATAAATTTAATGACCAGCAATATATGTGATAAATGGCTTCATGTTTCCACAAGTTAAATATGAAAAATCCATTATGTCATACAGAGATACTGAATTTAATAACCAACAAAGCAACAGTTCGACGTTTATCTAACGCAAAACAAGCAAAAAATAATAATAATAATAATAAATAAATAAAAAAAAAAAAAAAAAAAAAACCTTACCAAAGGTTTAGCACCATGTTTCTCCAATAGTTTGACCATGTCATGGTTCTTGTAATGGACTGCATCTGCAAGAGGCTGTTCAACCAATATCAGAATCTAAAGCGAAGAAAAGGGGAAAAAAAAAAAAAAAAAAAAAAAAAAGGCCATGAAACATAACTTCTCATCCAAAGGCAAGAAATTGTCTCATAACTTTAAACAATTTACACAATTGTGATACATATACATTTCCCATATGCATAAAACACACAAACAATTCCATATATCAAATTCTATCATGGATATGAACTAAAAACATGACATGTTGCAAACTTATAGCTAGTTGCAAAGAGCTAAATTACCAACCATCTGAATTCTGATCTAATAATTTAATATACTCTCATCTCGAGTGTCAGTTTGCAATTCACTTGACACCACTCACATTTTCTTTTTATATTTTGGTAATGAACCTGCTGATTGCCTCACGCCTACGCCCCTATTATAGACCATAAATTCCACATGAATATAACTTTCTATTCTTAATATGTTAAGATCCAACAGGCAATAACCATTTGTCATTATAAGGGATGGTTTTCACATTCTCACTGGTCGTTACGAGGTATTTGATATTACATTTACCAAACAAAATACGTGTTTGCAATCTGTTATACATACATTTCCCATACACTGCTACACAATAACACAAACAATTCCATATATCAAATTCTAACATAGATATGAACTACAAACATGACATGTTGCAAACTTAAAGTTAGTCGTTAAGAGCCAAATTACCAATCATCTAATCTAAAAACCTATCATATACTATCAAATCGGGTGTCCAAGCAGAAGCGCAGCCACATATCGTTCACAGTTCACTTATATTGCATGTTATCAGCCATTTGCAAAAAAAAATAGTTATGAACCCTGCTCATCTACACCCAAGATTATAATATACTGTCCAGTCGAGTGTCCAAGCAAAGACGACGCCACATATAGTTTACAATTTATTTGAAGCCTTGAACCCACTCACATTTTCTTTTAATAATTTAGTTATGACTTATGAAACTGCTTATTTGCTACCCCCTAGTTTACACCAAGATAACTTGATTCTTACACAAGGGACTGTGGACCCTTACATTTACGTAATTTTCTTGTTTAACTAATATGTCATGATCCAATAGGCAATAACCACTGCTCATATAAGCGATGTTACTATATGCATTCATGCTTATTATTCCTATCTGGGGGTGTTTGGGATTTCATTTTCAAAACAGATTATGCGTTTGCAAATTGCAACTGCGCAGATACTCACATTTCCAAACGGTTTACCAAACATTGTTTTCTAACTATATGCATTTTGCAAAAGCAATAATCAGATACTCTCCTCCAGATTGTAATCCCTGACACCCTCTTATAACCACAGCAATCAGTTACACATCTCTAATCCTTCACAGCTACCATCACAAAACACAATCATTTACCAAATAAAAATTCCATTATAACGGATGTTTTACTAATGTAACATGCTCCAATAGACCATAACCAACAGTCATTCCTCCGTATAATAGATGTTTAAACATTCAATTAAACTTACTATTCCTATTTATGAGGTATCTGCAACTACATTTCCTAAACAGATTACACGTTTGCAAAAACTACAACTGCTTTATTTTCTCTATGAAAACTGTAGGACCGAAAATATGCATGATTTATGTGGTTTGGGAGGTCTTGGTTGATCAAACATGATGATATGATACATGTTTCTAGTGAGAGAGAGTAGAGAGAGGGTGGAAAAAAACACACAAAGTATATTAGCTTGAAAGAGAATGAATACACAATGATTTCCCACACCCCTCATGGAGAGTCATGAGGGGTATTTATAGGCCTATTACATTACATGTTTGCCACTTAAACAATAGTAGTCCCTGCGGGTACTACTTACTACAAATCTAGTCCAATTCACGTGTAAGACGTTATCTTTATAAAAAAGCGAGGCTAACAATCTCCCTCCAAGATATCGTCACACGTGAATGGTTACAATGAGACCTGTAGCCTAGATATTGAGGCAGACTTGAAGTTCTCTCTTCCGAAGATCTCGGCGGACGAAACTAATCCTTGTAGCTCTGAACTTCAACTGTAATGGTCTAGCTAGGTTATTACTCCCTCCTAACTAGTGAGCCCTTTTTTATTCATTTAATCTGCTCCCTCCTGAATCGACAACTCTCTTTAGTCTTCAAACACGCAACGGAGAATGTAGATACTAAAGTGTAGCACTATGGTTGTCGTTCGGGGAGCATCATAACAACATATCTCACAAAGTATTGCATCCAAGTTGGTAATAAGCCTCGATGTACCCTCAACCAAATTGCTGAAGACGAAACACTGCTTTTTCCTTCATGTACTTCTCCCTCTCCCTCCTGATGGTTGCGAGTCATCGGAATCATCATACTGTTGTGTACATGCCGTAGAATTACCTTTTACTTGTGCAATATTAAAGCCATAACAGCTCGTGTAAGCATAATTTCGTGAGAATATGTCGAAAAAATACTCTCAATACTTCTCTCAAACCAACCTTTAAACGAACCTCCTTTTAATTCACTGGCTACTAGTAATGACCACATATGGAGATAACCCGATATGACCAACTTGAAAAAGAAGTAAACACCCCAACTTTGTGACTTAATGCTTGTACTAACGCGCCTGTTGAACAATCCACAACTTCGTGTGACACTGAGTACCACAACGTAACTCCTTAAAGTGATAGTTATACACTGTGAGCACTACAACGTAACTCCTTACATCAGTTATAACTAGATTGTCCATTCTTAATCACGATGAAAAATTGCCCAGACAAGTTATCTTGAGACATGCAACCAACCAACCAACGTCTATAAGATAAATAAGTATCCGTGAAATGTCACTTCAAAATCAAATCAATAATACCGTACAAAAACCCCGTAGTCATTTTTGTTAAACATAACAATTCTAGCCGTGAAATATGTATCCCCGTGAAATTTTGTAACACCAAAATACCACTCTTCGTCCAATAATTATCACAAATTTTGGCCAACTTAATCACTAAACCACAAATTTGCAGCCCATGTAATCCTTCCTTTTTTGAATTCAGCCCAAAATTCGGATAATTAGGCCTAAATAAAATAGAACCCGATCCAACTCCAACACCCCTAATTATACGGGTATTTAAAACCACCTTAACCCTAAGATACTCACATTTCCAACCCTAAATCACACATCTTATGTAAAATCCGCCCCCTCTTTACACCAAACTCATCTCATCTCAATAATACTCATCTATCATCATCATATCTGCTGAACGAATCTCACAAACACCGTTTAATTACCTTTGAATCAAGACTCGAATCTCATAGCTCGGCTTCAAGAGAAACGTCTTCAAGACCATTCGTATGGTCACGGGTAGGTTGTTGTAATTTTCGTTTTGACTGAACGCGAGGAAGAATGAAACGAAAATGTTTTGTTCTTTCTCAATATGTTTGGATATTAAATCAAGAAGCTTGGCTTCTTAATGATCTATGATGATGAATCTTTTCGTGTGTTTGGTCTTCAAACAGTCTTGATGTTTCTTTCAATTAACACGAAAAAGATGAAACTGAGATCATAATATTTCATTTACGATTTTGATCTGTGAAGATGAGGGTTCAACAAAAAAAATCTTTTAAAGATTAGAAAAGTAATTGAACCGATCTGAGATATTGTATTAAATTCCGTGTCTTTTTCTAGGTGTAGATGAGAGTTGGGGATGTTTGGAGATGGGATTGAAGGTGATGTGTTAGGATAGAATTGGATTTGTAGTTGTTGGAGTCTGATGATGGATAGGCTGTGATGTTATGGTACTTCCATTTTTTCATTTTGATTCATAAGCTTGTACCTATGATGGTTAATGACTGAGGTTCAAAGCAGTTGTTGGTATTTGGTTGTGGTCTTGGGTCTATTCTTCATCCGGATCTTTTCTTCTTTTTTTTTTTCAATTCCGATAAATGGTTATAAAACCAATTCCGACGGCTTGACTGTTTGACCTGACGAATTGCGATAAGTAAATCCAATTCCGACAGGTTGAATTCCGACGGGTCAATTCCGACGGGGTAATTCCAATGGATGAATTCCGACGGTTTCTTATCGAATTTCTTTACAAGAAATCGATCAAATTCCGATGAAGTAGGGTCTGTCAGAATTACTTTACAAGTAATTCCGATGAAAGAGGGTTTTGACTTTTTGACCTTGAATTCCGATGATTTTTCCGACCATGAATTTTGACCACCCTATTTATCAGACCAATATTCCGACCATTATGGACCACTTTTCACGGTTATAGTGCAAACCAATCTCAAAAAAAACTTGTATAAAGAACTGTTACCAGGACTGTATACTAGAATAGAAATGGATTAGAGACTCTTTGACCATATTTTAGATACAATAAACATGTTATGAAACTGTTTATCAGCCTTAAAGATAAGAAAAAAAAAATCAGATCTGAAAAAAATGGGGTAAAAAGCAGCTTCAAACACAATACAAACCACAAAAAATCATCAAAACAGTAATAACCTGGCTCATTATACCAATTGTAGGATCGAAAATATGCATGATTTATGTGATTCGGGAGGTCTTGGTTGATCAAACATGATGATATGATACATGTTTCTAGTGAGAGAAAGAGGAGAGAGGGTGAAGAAAACACACAAAGTATATTAGCTTGAAAGAGAATGAATACACAATGATTTCCCACACCCCTCATGGAGAGTCATGAGGGATATTTATAGGCCTATTACATTACATGTTTGCCACTTAAACAATAGTAGTCCATGCAGGTACTACTTACTACAAATCTAGTCCAATTCACGTGTAAGACGTTATCTTTATAAAAAAGCGAGGCTAACAAAAACGCACATAATAGCTTTTTACGGCAGTAACATCCTACAAATCGCAATCCGAAATACAAACTTAAAAAAAAAAAAAAAAAAAATAAAAAAAAATTACACATTGCTTCCTCTTTGTCGCCACCGCATCGTGCGGCACCCTACTAGGCATTATAATAGATGTTTTGACATTCACATAGGGTATGTTTGGCAAAGTTTGCAGTAGCTATTAGCTGTAGTTTTAGCAGAAGCAGTTAACACTAGTTGTTTGTATTATAAAAGTATTTGGTAACGTAGTTGTATGTTATAAAGTTTAAAATGACAAAAAAGCTGACCGTTAACGCTAAATGCTTCTTCAAGTAGCATTTGAAAAGTAGTGTTGTCAAACCACTATAAGCACCTAAACACTCTTAAATAAACAGGTAAACGGATAAGGTTTTCCTGTCAGCCTGTCAGGTTACCCAAGGAGAGCGTGTATTTGACTCAGATGTACGCGGCCTAATTGGGGTAAACCCCATGACCGTTTCCAACCCTTTCCCTTCCCTAGCCACCCCCAAATGTGTACCTAGTGAGGACATCAAGTGCCTTACCACTAGGCGGCTAACTTGGTGATGATTCTAAATGCTCTTAAACAGTTAAACTGCCCTTGCTAAACATACTCTTAAACTTATTATTCCTATTTACAAAGTATCCGAGACCACATTTCCTAAATCAAGTATCCATTACGCGTTATTTTCTCTAACAAAACGCACATAATAACTTTTTACGACAACAATCTCATACAAAACTCAAACAAGAAGCAAAAAAACACAAATCTATAAAAAAACTTACAGTGCTACCCCAACGATCTTTAGAATCAACTTGAGCCCCACCCTCCAGCAACAAATTGGCCACATCACAAAACCCCTGACAAGCCGCCACGTGTAAAGCAGTTCGATCATCAATATCTTTAAAATTAACATCAGTATTGGACTCAATCAACTCCTTAATCCCATCTAAATTACCCTCACTGCTGAAAAACATTAACCTAACTCTAGGATCAATCTGGTTAACGTCAACATCATCATCTTGTGAATCTGAATCTGTGTTCTGGTCACGCTCTGGTGCTCGTGATGATTGGCGGCCTAGTGTGAATCTATATTGTGGGGCTGCTGCTGCTGCTTCCATTAATGTGAATTGGGTTGAATGGAATTTTGGAAATGAAGGCAAAATGTTTTTTGGGTTGACAAATTGACAAACTGTCAGATTACTTTATTTAAAGGCTGCGGGAATATAGAGAAAAAACACTTCCTTTTGTTTTTGCTAATGTGTCATTTTTGTGGAGAAAATTACAAAAGGCTTGTTGAAAACAGTTCCTTTTCTTTTAATTACGCTATGCACAACCGGCCGAGTTTTATCGGTCGGTCGCTTGATTTTGAGATATCCGACCGATATCAAAGTCGGTCGGTTTGGTTGTGGAGTATCGGTCGGTGGTCATCAAATGGGAATATCGGTCTTCTAGTCGACCGATTTTTAAACACACACACAAACACATTTAAAAAAAAACAAAAAAACAAAAAAAAATTCAACTATGAATACTAACCTCAATTCAAACACACATACAAACTCAACATTCAAAACTGTAAATGTCTCGCAAAGATGTCTCTCAATAATTCCTCAGTCCTCCTCGTTGAGATTTCTCCTAACAATTCTCCAGTCCTCCAAATGAAGTTTATCACACTCCACCAGAAAATGAACCGGTGAACACTTCACCGGTTGTCGAACAAGAACCAAATCCATTTGGTCTAAGTGAAGATGAACTCAGGCAACTGGATCAAGATGAGGAAGTCCGGCGAGAAATGAAAATACGTGAACTAGAAGAGGAAGCTGCTCGTTTGGAGCAGGAAGCCAGGGATGAAGAAGAACGGAGGAAGAACTGGGAAATGGGTTGGTTCTCAAATGATTCCTCTTCGAGTGAAGACAGTTGGGTCTCAGATGATTCCTTCCATTAATTTGTAGTTTCATTACCGTATCGTAGTTTGTATTCCATGCTTTATGTAATTTTTATTTTATGTAGTTTGGATAATCTAATAGATAATCTAACATTCGTACAGTAATTTTTATCTTGTTATTAGTTTGTATTATTAATAAATTTTAAGTTTTTTAAAATGTTTGATTAAAAAGAATAAATAAATAAAAATAAAAAAAATCGGTTATCGACTATGGCATTTTGGTAGCTTCTGGTCGCCGAAGAGAGAAAGCTGACGTGGCGGCCGGTGACCCAGGTCGCTTGGGTCAACGACTGTGCATAGCCTTATTGTAAAAGAGTTGTGATGAAAAGCTTTCTCTTTATTTGGTTGTCATGGGTGTCACCTCATTTAACATTCCCGCTTCTAAATACCCTCTCACTTATAACACAAAACAACTAAGTCATTTGGCCCCATCAACCTCTAATTTTTTAATTTTTCCAAACAAACTAAATTTATTTCATTTTAATAAAAAAACAAATTAACATATTCTATAAAAAAGGTTTTTTTTTTTTTTTTTTTTTTTTTTTTTTAAGATTAAATTTTATAAACTTACAAATAACATTTAACCCACTTCCAGCCAAAATTAAAAAAAAAAAAAAATGAAAAATAGCAACATCTTCATCATTTAAACTGTTGCACACACACACACACTTTATTCACACACACAAAACACAATTTGATTTATATATCGGGAAAAAAAATAAATAAAAAATAAATGTTACCTCTGCTACTTGTTTTTTCGTTACTTTCGTTGAAAAATCGGTGAGCATCCGTGGTATGGTGGCGAGATCCGGCGAGCATCCACATGGGATTCGGTGAGGATGCTCGTCACCACACCCATTGCTCTAAAGTCATATTTGGTCAAGATTGTATGGAAAAATATTAACTGTAATTTTTTTCATATATTTGGGAGGGTCTAATTATTTGGCGTTACTCATATTGTTATGGGAAAATGATGCCCGCTGTAACAAGCAGGCAATTGCCTGCTTTTCATTTGAAAAAAGGGAGGGAAAAGGGGGAAATATGTATCGAGACTTAATTGATTGGACTTATATATTTTTACAAAGAAAAGTGGCAACTGTCTGCTTGTTGCAGCAGCATATTTTCTGTTGTAACAAGCAGGCAATTGTTGCTTTTCATTTGAAAAAAGGGAGGGAAAAGGGGGAAATATGTATCAGAGACTTAATGCAAGGACTTAATAGTAATTTTTTTAACAAAGAAAAAGTAGGCAACTGTCTGCTTGTTGCAGCAGCATATTTTTCCTGTTTGTTATTGTGTGACAAACTTAAGATTTTGATGTGTATATGTAAAAAAAAAATATTATAAAAAAAAAAAAAAAAAAAAAAAAAAAAAAAAAAGAGAAGATTGTGTGATCGATGTGACATTGTGTAACTGACAACCCTATATCTCTCATTTCTGTGCGATGTATTCTTAGGCTGCCTGCAGTAGAGGTAAAGGATCGATCGATTCAATCGAGCTTGTTGCACAGAAATTGGGCGATCGATCGATTCAAAAAAAAAAAAGAGGATGATGGTCGAGTTTGCGATCGATTGGGATTGCTTACTTTTTTTTTTTCTTTTTTTTTTTTTTTTTCTTTCTTTCTTTCTTTTACTATATAGCCGTTGCAAACAAGAGGGGAAAAAAAGTTTGAAATCATATAGTAGAACGTACAAGATTAATTAAATATATACTATAAATAAACATAATAATATATAATAAATAAATTAAAATATAATAAATATACATGTAAAATATATATATATATATATATATATATATATATATATATATATATATATTTCACTTATAAATATACAATATAAACACACAACATAAATACACTTCAATCCACAAATCTCACAATTCTCTCAATTCAAAATGATTAAGAAAACACCACAACAAAAAGGCCGAAAATCCCGATTGACACAAAACATTCCGCACTTAACACCGGATCCGAATTTCCGGTTAACCGGTGTCTCACCAAACATCAATTTTCGACCGGCTACTTTAGATTATGAACCGCAAGAACCTCCACAACAACAAACTAACAATATATTTTCTATAAATCGTCCTATGAATCGTCCGTTTGTTCCACCATATCAAAACAACCAACAACAACCACAAAGCCACTTCCGTCGAAGCTCTATGTATGGTTCACCGGAATCGGTGTATCGTCCTACAATGGATTCATCACATTCCTCCTTTTCAAATTATCAACATTATTCTCCGGTTAACCGTATGAATCTTGATGCTTGTGATTTTGATGAACAACTATACAACAATCAAGGAACGACATAACCTAGATTATTAGTTTTTTAATAAGTATTGTAATGTTTTAAATTTATTTTAAGTATTATGTAACGTTTTAATTATTTTAATGAAATTTAAGTTTGTGTTATAATATAATATATATATATATATATATATATATATATATGGATGAAGGTCGCCTTACCCAATCGCCTGAAGGTCGCTGGAGAGAGAAAGCTGACGTAACAGAGAAAATAGGAGGGATTGACCTTTATTACTGCAAGTAGCCTTACTCTTTTGAGACCTATAGTCCTAAATCTCCTACTTTTTGCGCGACTAGACGACGACCGAGTTTTAACCTACCCACATTTTTTTATTATTTTTATTTTATTGTAATCATGTTTTCCGGTCTTTTGACCAACGTACTTGTGTCGAGATCTTAAGTTGGCCATGCACTTGTACAATGAGATGCGCGGAATGCTTGACTCTTTTGAATATGTTGTGTATTTTGATATTTTTCAGTATAGTATAGCTGTATTAAATATGACTCTCTTGCTAAATTTATTTTTCAAAAATTAACACACTTAAGAAAAATATTAATTTTGTTGGTAGTTGTGCAAAATACTTAATTCTGTAGTCGAATGTTAAATACAGTAATACAGTAAATATCATTGTCCTTTGACCCTTCGGAGATTTTTTTTTTTTTTTTTTCCTCTCTCTCAATCTTTTTTATTTTATTTTAAAATACGTATAAGTGTTAGGTGATCAACATAAGACAGTTGGAGCATTGGACAAAATCAATGTGTTATTAATTGGACAACCAGTCATCGGGATTGATTTTGGGTTGGGTCGGGTCCAATGCTCCAATCTAACCACAGAGACCATTATACAGTTGAAGCATATAAATTGAGTTAATAACATACAAATTAAGGAATTTGAGTAGATTGTATTTCTTTAAGTTGACACTTGACTTGACAGAGATAAATAACGTGAGATTTGAGGACCCCGACCACATATGTGCCATTACTCAATCCGCACATAGTTTCTAGAAACAAACGAAATATTTACAGTATATTTCAACTTCAAATGATAACATGCTGGAGTTTATAAAAAAGTTGTATACTTTATTAATCCATGATGACCTAAAGGTCAATACGTGGAATGTCTGGGTTCAAATAACCTAGTCTCTCAAATATATTTTTTAGCACTTTTTAAACGATATCGCATGCATGATATTTCTATATAGATTGTTTTTGGCCACTAGTCATTTGTGTTATGTGTACATTGTGCCATTGGGAATCTAAGATTAAAAAGCCATACAAATGATGAAGTTTTGGTGAAAAATTTCATTACAAGAGTAAGAGAAACGGGCTGCAAAGATTTTTGGCGACAACACTCTACGATAAAAGATTCATCTCTATGACCTTGTGGCACTTTTAGCGATGAGATATGTCGTTGTTAAAAGTTAATTTTTATTTTCTTTTGCGAAATATCTTTTCCACCAAAAACCCTTTTACCGCACAGATGACTATGTGGCTTTTGGCGAGGAGACTATCAGGTGGATAAGGGCATCTATAAAAACCTTTAGCAACAACTACGTGGCTTTTAGCGAATGATATAAGAAACAACAACAACAACAACAAACTCAATCCCGCCGGGGCAGGGTATGGGGGAGGTAGAATGTAGACAGATCCTACCCCTACCCCAAGGAAAACCCGGGAGTAGAGAGACTGCTTCCAAAAAAACCTCCGGCAAGTGCATGTGTGTGCGTGAGAGAGCAAAGGCAAGAGTGCAACCGAGATAGCATACCAGGCAACATGCAGGCAAAAGAAAACAGGCAAAACAAGCAAACCCATAGACAGATCAGAAACAAAAGCACAATAAGCAAAGAGCAAAGCACCAAGAAAAGCAGGCAAACCTAAGGGGGCAAAACAAAGCAAAGCAGGGCAACACATTGGGCCTAAAGCTAAGGCAAAACAACCAAACAAAGCAAAGCAAGGCAACGCGCGAGGCCTAAAGCTAAGGCAAAGCAACCAAACCACCTAGACTCATGCACACCTAGCCTACGCACACCTAGCCTGAGCTACCCGCATATCCTAATTCTATCTCTCCACGCCTTCATATCTGAGGTCATGTCCTCGGACAAGAGCAACTCATTCATGTCGAGCTTAAGTCTATCCTCCCATCTGAGTTTGGGTCTACCCCTCCTTCTCACACCGTCCACTACTAGCGCTTCGAATCTTCTTACAGGCGCTGATTGTGGCCTCCTCCTAACATGACCGAACCACCTGAGCCTTCTTTCTCTCATCTTCGAATTAGTAGTCTCGACCTCTAGTTTAGCTCTGAAAACTCCGTTCGGGATCATGTCCAGCAAGATCTTACCGCAAGACCACCTTAGCATTCTCAGTTCCGCCACCTCGACCCTGTTAGCATGGGCTTTGGAGATAGGCCAACACTCAGACCCGTACAACATAGCCGGTCTAATCGCCACCTTATAAAATTTACCCTTAAGCTTTAATGGGACGTTCCTGTCACAAAGGACTCCCGACGCCGCCCTCCATCTCGCCCACCCAGCTCTAATCCGGTGGGTTACGTCCTCATCTATCCTTCCTGATTTGTGAATCATCGATCCCAGATATCTAAAGGACTCCTTCGGTGGTAGGATCCGGTCACCGATACGAATATCCATATCTTCGAGTTGACCTGACTCGATCCTCCCAAAATCACATCTCATGTATTCAGTCTTCTCTCTGCTCACTCGAAGACCATTATCTTCCAGAGCCTCCCTCCATTGCTCAAGTCTATTGTTTAACCCTTCCGCAGATTCTGCCACCAACACAATGTCGTCAGCGAAAATCATGCTCCACGGTATGCACTCTTGAATCCCTCGAGATAACTCATCAAGAATCAATGCGAAGAGGTAAGGGCTAATGGCAGATCCTTGGTGGAGTCCTACTTCCGCAGAGAAAAACTCTGAGATCCCCACTGTGGACCGTACCCGGGTCTTAGCCCCCTCATACATATCCTTAATGACTCTGACGTACCTCCTTGGGGTTCCTTTATCAATTAGAGTTCTCCAAATTAACTTCTGAGAAGGTGGATAGCCTCAATCGCTGACCTTCCTAGCATAAAACCAAATTGGTTCTCAGACACCCTCGTCTCCCTTCTCAACCTTCTCTCAATAATTCTCTCCCAAAGCTTCATGGTGTGGCTAAGAAGCTTAATGCCCCTATAGTTGCTACACACTTGCACATCCCCCTTGTTCTTGTAGATGGGAATGACTTCACTGAGTCTCCATTCTTCTGGCATCTTATCACCGGAGAAGATCTTGTTGAAGAGGCAAGTCAACCATCCTACCCCCTCATCACCCAGACACCTCCAGGCTTCAATGGGGATTTGGTCCGATCCTACTGCTTTGTTTCTCCCCATCTTCTGAAGTGCCACCTTCACTTCTGGTTGGCTAATCCTCGAATAGTAGCACTCTGGCAGTTGGCTAGGGTTCTCTTCTTCACCTCTTTCTTCCGTATACCCTCCGTTGAAAAGAGAGGAAAAATACTCTCACCATCTTTTCCTAATATCCTCCTCTATCACGATGGTTCGTCCGCCTTCATCTTTGATATATTTTATGTTACCTAAATCCCTCCTTCTTTTCTCTCGGGCTTTAGCAATCCTGAATATATCGTTAGCTCCCTCCTTGGAGTCTAATCTCTTCGCCTGGGCTACCGCCTTTTTCGCTTCTCTTTTAGCTACTTTATACCTCTCTTCTGCGGCGGTAATATCAGGTTGGTGTCCCTCACGGCACGAAAGAAGCTCTCTGAACCTAGCTTGTTTCGCTGCAACTTTGGACTGCACTTCCTCGCAAAACCACCAGTATTCCCTGCTACTAGGCGGCTTGGTTCTCGCTACCCCGCTAGCCATACCAAGGGAATCCTTTGCAGCGTCTTTAATGATGCCGGCAAGAATGTTCCACATCTGGTCCGCGTCTCCAGCAGACAAGTCCTCCGACCTAGTAGAAAGTCCCT
Organism: Artemisia tridentata subsp. tridentata; assembly: GCA_021014915.2. Lineage (NCBI taxonomy): Eukaryota > Viridiplantae > Streptophyta > Magnoliopsida > Asterales > Asteraceae > Artemisia > Artemisia tridentata. The sequence goes on along the minus strand of CP139507.1, from coordinate 42,182,304 downwards.
CTGAGACTTTCCCTCTAAACGACTCTGCCGTTTCACTGTTCAATTTCTTCCATAGGATACCTGGCAGCCCGGTCGCTACTCTCCTATGTCTTTGCCTCTCAAAAAGTGCATCCAGTGCTAACAATCTGTGTTGGGATGAGCATGCCTCGCCCGGGAAAACCCTGCAGTCTCTACATTCTCTAAGATCCCTTTTTCTCACAAGCAGAAAGTCAATCTGAGAGTTGTGGCCCCCATTCTGGAAGGTGATCAAGTGAACATCTCTCTTCTTGAAGAAAGAGTTCGCTACTACCAAGTCGTGTGCCGTAGCAAACTCTAAAATCGAGTGGCCTTCGTCATTCCTAACTCCATAGCCAAACCCTCCGTGGACCCCCGCATAACCATCCATTCCCGTTCCTATATGGCCGTTCAAGTCACCCCCTATAATCAATCGTTGCTCCGACGGGCACTCCCTTACAAGCTCGTCTAGCGAGTCCCAGAAGCTCTTCTTCTCTGCTTCACTCCGGCCCACCTGTGGTACGTATACGCTGATCACTTTAACGGTCTCCCCATCGATAACCAAAGTAATCGCCATGATCCTATCGCTACTCCTGATTACTTGCACTACATTATCCTTGAGGCCTGTTGTCACAATAACTCCAACTCCATTTCTCGCGGTCCTAGATCCCGAGTACCAAAGCTTGTACCCGTTACCTTCCCTCATGCTAGAACCCTTCCATTTAGTCTCCTAGAAGCACGCAATATCCACCTTATGTCTCCCCAGCACATCAGCCAGCTCAAGGAGCTTACCGGTCAAAGACCCAACATTCCAACTACCCACCCTAATCCTACGAGAGGCCGCTACCCTAGCAAAACCCCTACCCACCCTAGACCCGCCTACCCCGCCTCCCCCACCTACCCCGCCTACCCCACCTAAGCCGGAACGACATGACCTCAGGTGACCATCACTAACCAAGGCGTCTATCCTAACCCAAGCAAACTAAAACCAAGAGAAAGGTACCAAAGCAAAGTGGGGGAAATAAGCACGTACAATCCAAGTGACCACACAAGCAAGACCAATTAAAGAAATAAAGAAATAAAAGAGATAAAATCTCAAAGCAAAGCCTCAAAAGGGAAAAAGATCAGGCAAGCAAATAAATGAAGAGCAAAGTATAAGGCATATAATAAAAGGGGAGATAATCAAGATAGGGCAAGCAAAGAAACAAAATCAGACCCGCAAGAAGGGTAAATCAATGTCTAAGCAAACTACAGGAAATAAAGAAAACGTGGATACGGAGACAACTAAGAGAAAAAAGGAAAACAGTAAATAAGCTAAAAATTAAGAGAAAGACAAACTCGGTTGCCGGAAAAAACAAAAATTTTGGCGGTCAACGGCGGCGGCCGACGGCGGGGTTGACGGGGCTATCTGGATCAGGCTCGGAAGAGTGAGGGGAACCTCCACTCACCGGAGATGGGGGTTCAAATAGTCGGGAGGTCGCCGAAAAAGTACAAAAGCGGGCTGTTATTCAATGCTGGCGCGTGGCGGCTCCGTAGGGTGCCTGGTTTGGTTGGCTTTGATCGGAAAAGAGTGGTGTATCAGGTGGTGGTGTTTAATTTGTTGGAAAAAGAAGTATTGTGGTGTTTGATTTTAGAGTGAGAGAGCGAATGATATAAGAAAGGTTCTATAAAAACCTTTAGCAACAACTACGTGGCTTTTAGCGAATGATATAAGAAAGGTTTCATCCATGTTCGAATGATATATCAATCGATGTCTTAAAGTTTCAGAGTAAAATTACTCAAGCCAGCTACGATTGCCTAAAGTTACCGAAAATATTTTCTCACTATATAATGTAAATATTGAATTGCATCTCATTTTTGTCTAGCAAGACGCCAAGACTCGATAGACAACGAATTATCTCATATCGTACATCATCGAACTTTTGGCTAACACTACTACACAAATTTGAATAGAGCCAATTGGGGTAATAGTTTTTTGGTCAGAAATTCTCTTTGATATTAGTCTATACTACCATAATGTAGTTTCCTGCTTCAGAATGGGGTCTCCCTTCATCAGAATACTTCTTCTGATGGTTCATCATCCAACATTAGTTCATTTGGATGTGCAGAGGTGGTGTTCTTGATTTCTCTGCTTGTTTTCAAAGGTCTTAACCTTCTCTTCAGATTTCTAATTATATGGAACTGAATGAGTTGTGTTCACTTAAGATGATGGCTCTGTATCTTGGGGTTCAAGAAGTTCATAGTTGTCATTTTGCTTATTCTCTCTCTTATAGGCCTTTGTTAGGTAATAAGAGGGGTGTGTAGGTCAATTGGCAGTCTATGTATTTTTTGAAAACCATAAAGTGAGTTTCCATCTGTGTAGGGTATAGTGAACAGGTGTGGTGGTGCATGTTTCTAGGAATTGTGAGGAGTGAAAGATGAACCTACATGGTCCTAGATATGCACTGCTAAGGAGGTAATGGTTGGTACTCACTGCAAGGTGTGTGTTCCCAACTATGTGAAGCCATTGTTGTAGATGGAAATGTAGCACAGTTGGTATAGCCCTTGCAGTGGAGAGGTTATGGGTTCCTAGTGAAGCCACTAATCTAGCTTATCATGGTTATTGTGGTGGCAGGTTGAATGATCATGATAAGTAGATAAGGTGGAAATGTAGCTAGATGGTTATTGGTGCATAAAAGGTAAATTTGATGCTGCAGTGAGATGATCTGCCTGCAGGCTTGTGTTGGAATTGAAGACTGTATGAAGCAGTTTGATACTTGTTATGAGTCTTTGTTATCTAAGGTGTTTTAGTGTTCTCTGATGTATTTCATATGTTAGTTTTCTCAAGAGTTATAGGCATGTCTATATCTCTTTCATTGATTGTATGAGCCATTGTTATTAATAATATATGTTCACCTTTTGCACCAATTTTTTTTTTGAATAGAGCCCCTACATTAAGCCTGGTTTTTCACAATCCATAATAAAGCCCTCTTTTTTGTTTAACAACCTTGCTCTATTCCAATGGCGTAGTTCTTTAATTTCAATATTTTCATTCCCCTCTCAATCACACACAATCTGCCACTGCTCTTCCTGCATCCAGCATGCCATTGCTAGCTCTCATCATCGGCTCCTCCCTTCCGCCACCGCCGCCACGGCTAGTGTTCAGTCATATCCCTTCACTTTTGTTCCTCTAGAATTTTTAATTGAAACATAACACATTCAATCAAGTGGGGGTCTGTTGGTGTATATGTCCGGACGTCATATTTCGTCCGGACCACACTCACTTCCGGACGTGCTAGCCGGAGGGTCAAACGCCGCCCTTTACCAATGGACAGTCCCATCAACCGCCGCCGCGCCACCATCGCAGATCTTCCGAGATTGTGTCTCCCACGTGACCTGACACCTATCTACTAGACTAGGCATAACTCGGCTTGCTTAGGCCCTAGGCAAAACAGGTAACGAGGTGTGGGTAGTATAAATACCCCCACCTCATTTATGATTCTCAATTAATACACACACATAGCATTCACTCTCATTTATTACCTAACCCTCCGTATCACCATATACTTACTCTCACGCCGGAGGTTGGTCTTGGGATAAAACCCAAGGCGAGTCTAACATGCGTGTTTCTTGTGTGTAGGAACTTATAGCTTATCCGGAGGAAATCATCCGAAGGATCTCGTAAAGAAGTAGGACCCACCCACAAGGTTTTACTTCAACAAATTGGCTCCATCCGTGGGACCCGCTATTCAATCTACCAAGGCATTGGAATGGCCGGTCCCTCTTTCCAAACCCCACAGACCGAAGATGGAGAAGACAAACCCAACAACAACCGCAACCAGCATAACAGTGACCGCTCGGCCAATGATTCTCCCAGCCTCCAAGATTTAATCCTTGGCCAGGTGGCATCACTGACGGAGCTGATCAAGGAGTACAATGCACAAGGCGGAAGCATTCTCAAGCCAATACGGCTTGACTCTGGAGATGAAGGAGATAAGGATCGGGGAAAGGGGAAAATAGGTGAGGGAAAAGAGGATGACCTACACAAACCTTTCAAGGAGGTGTCGAGGTCACCGTTCACTCGCCTGATCGTAGAATTCTCTGGTCCGAACCACGTAATGCCACTAAACATGAAGTTCTATGATGGATAGTCAGATCCAAATGATCACCTCACCAGGTTTACCGGAGTAGCAAACCAGGGGGAATGGCCGATGCCAGTTTGGTGTCGCATGTTCCAACAAACTTTAGATGGAGCTGCGGGAGGATGGTTCGAACGGTTGGAACCCAGTAGTATTGACAGTTAGAACGAGTTGAGGGAGAAATTCTCAACGAGGTTTGCTCTTCGAAAGAAATGCACCAAAGACCCGACAGATATTACGAAAATCGTCCGGCGAGCTCATGAATCTCTACTGGATTTTAAAGAAAGATGGACGGATGAAGCTAGTTACATCAGTGGAGTGCCGGAGATCATGAGGATCTCTGCATTCATGGGTGCACACAAATGTCCGGCCCTTGCCAAGAAGTTTTCCGATAGGGTGCCACGCACGGTCACAGAAATGTTTACCAGAGTAGACGATTTCATAAGGTCAGAGGAAGCGTATCGGAGCACGGAATTGCCCAAAGGTGAAGGCCCTGATTCAAGCAGGAAAGGAAACCAGGGTTTCAGAAATGATAAACTTTGAGGGGAGCGCCGAAATGATTACCGCCAGAAGGATGTATACCACCCTTATGTTGCTCCCAGAAATAACTACAACCGCAATGACTACACTCGTTCGGAGTACCGCCGAAACGAAGCCCCTAGGCAAGGTAATCATCGCCCTGGTCTAGGATCATTGATAAAACCCCCTAGGGAAATTCTGGCTACGGAGCACCACCTAAACCTACCCGCCCCTCCCCCGACCGGTGGTAGGCCAAAAAAGGAAAATATGGACAAATTCTGTGATTACCACAGAGAGAAAGGACATCTTACCAATGACTGCTACCAATTAAAAAAACAACTCGAGATTGCGTTGGAGTCCGGAAAGCTAGATCACCTTTTGAAAGACTTCAGGCAGTGTGACGCTGGGAGAGGAAGAGACCAACCGAGGAGAAATGATATAGGGAAAGCAAAAGTGATCAACATGATAAGGGTTCGCCGGAGAGTAGGAAGAGAAGATACGGGGGCTACGACGAAGAATGGATGAACGTCCTAATAGTGTTTCCCCCCGTCATGACGGGAGATTTGTCGGACGAACCTCTCATTATTGAAGGTGATATTGAAGGGTATTTGGTCTGAAGAATATATGTTGATGAGGGGTCTTCCGTAAACGTTATGTACGAGCATTGCTTCAATCATCTCAGCTCAAGCATAAAAGCCAGGCTCAAGGAGACAAGTACCTCCCTTGTCAGTTTTTTCCGGGGAAACAAGCAAACTGTTAGGCAAGATTGAACTGGATGTATGTTTCGGTGACCACGGTACGTTCCTCAAGACAACCATGAAATTCTGTGTGGTGCAATCTCCGTCACCCTACAACGTGATATTAGGCAGAACTGGATTGAAGGAGCTAAGGGCCATCCCGTTAACAATCCATTCCATGATCAAGTTTCCCACAACGAAAGGAATGACAACTCTAGCAGCACGTCCGACCACAGTGCTGGAATGCAGAAGACTGGAAGAGAAACAGATGGTAGATACACCACAAGAAGCAGAAGTTATCAGTTCGGAAGTAGGTAGGACGGAGGAAATTTTAGTGAACCCGGCGTATCCCGAACAACTGGTCACAATAGGAACAGGATTCTCGAGGGAATATCGGAGACACTTGATTGAGCTGTTGAGGAAAAACAAGGATGTATTCGCGTGGCAACCTTCGGATATGATCGGAGTTCCACGTCGCCTGATCAGGCATCATCTGAATGTTAACGTTTCAGACAAAACAGTGAATCAAAAGAAACGTAACCTGTCCGCAGAAAAAAATCAGGTGGTTCTGAAGGAAGTTGAGGAATGGTTGAAAGCCGGGATTGTTAGACCGGTCCGCTACCCCACCTGGATCTCCAGCCCTGTACTGGTAAAGAAATGTGACGGAAGTTGGCGCATGTGCATCGACTTTAAGAATTTAAACTCCTCATGTCCAAAAGACTACTATCCGTTACCCGAAATCGACTGGAAGATCGAATCAGTGATTGGATTCAAATACAAATGTTTCTTGGATGCATACAAGGGTTACCATCAAGTCCAGATGGCGAAAGAAAATGAAGAGAAGACGGCATTTTACATGGAACAAGGAACTTACTGCTACACAAAAATGTCGTTCGGTCTAAAAACGTTGGGGCAACTTACCAACGTCTTGTGGATTCAGCCTTCCAAAGTCAAATCGGAAGAAATTTGGAAGCTTATGTGGACGGCATGGTAATTAAAAGCAAGGGAGAAAAGGAGATGTTGGCGGATATAGCCGAGACCTTCTACAACTTGCGGAAGATTAACATGAAATTAAACCCAAAGAAATGTTCTTTCGGTGTCGAAGAAGGAAAATTCTTAGGTTACATGGTAACCTCTAAAGGCATAAGGGCGAATCCAAAAAAGACGAAGGCAATTGCACAGATGAAATCCCCAACGACCCTGAAAGAGATGCAGAGTCTGAGCGGCAAGTTAGCGGCCCTTAGTAGGTTTTTGGCAAGGTCCACAGAAAGGTCCCTTCCTTTCTTCGAAACGTTGAAGAATATTACCAAAGAGAATAAAGAAGAATACAAGTGGACTAAAGAAGCTGAAGAGGCATTCCAATCCCTTAAGAAGCTAATACTGGATCTCCCATCCTTATCTACGCCGAGAGTAAAAGAAGTATTGTATGTTTATCTCACAGCGGTGAAAGATGCCATCAGTGCGGTTCTATTAACGGAGAGGGAGGGAAAGCAGTTGCCCATCCACTATGTGAGCCAGACATTACAAGAGGCCGAGAGAAATTATGCTCCAATCGAGAAACTGGCGTTATCTCTATTGCACCTGTCCCGAAGGTTGAGAAGGTATTTCAAAGCTCACCCTATCAAAGTCATAATTGATCAACCGGTAAAGCAAATTTTAAATAAGCCAGAAGGGTCCGGAAAGCTGCCCAAGTTTGCCGTAGAGTTGGGGGCCTATGATATAACTTATGTACCAAGAAATGCAATAAAAGGACAAGTCCTAGCGGAATTCATCTCAGAAATCCCCGTCGGAGTAGAAGAAGTCCCCGACATCTCCGAGCCGGAAGGGTGGATATTGTACACAGACGGGGCGTGTAGCAAGAAAGGGTCTGGAGCGGGTCTTGTGTTGATCGGACCTTGTCAAACCGAACACACCTATGCCCTCCGTCTAAATTTCAAAAGTACCAACAACAAGGCGGAATACGAGGCACTCCTGGCAGGACTGCGGATTGCCAGAAAAATGAACGTGGAAGTTCTGGAGGTCAGGGTGGACTCCAAACTGGTCGCGAGTCAAATAAATGGAGACTTTACGGCTACTAAAGAGAGTATGATACAATACTTATTGTTAGGAAATTAAGCTTAAGTAGTTAAGACTGTTGGAGGTAACAGTTAGGACTGTTGAAGGTGGAAGTTAAGACTGCTGAAGAGTGTTGAAGACATGAGCAGTTGATGCGCGTGATGTGTCGTTGCGGTTTAGCAGTATTAATGTCTACTCAAGTTTTAAATTTATATTTAGCCGACTTATCAATAACACACATACTTAACGAGCAGTGTACCCGGTCAGTATAAATATAATGGTAAGTAGAGTGTCGATCACTAAGAGTGGAACGTATTATCTAGTTATTCTAATTAGTATTTTAATATCCTAAGTTAGCTATACAACCTAATCTAACGCAAAGGGGGTTCAGCCTGAGAGACTGTTAGGATCTCTGGGAAATAAGAGTTTCATTGTTGCTGCCGATAGTGTTAAGCTGGTTCCTGCCGATAGCTTTGGTTCCTGCTGAAAGCTCATTGCTGCCGACAGTGTTATCTTGTTTCTGCCGATAGTGTTGTTGCTGCGGATAGTATTATTTGTTATCCGTATATTTAGAATGTTTGTTAAGATTTATTTTTAGAAGAGATTGTTGTTTATCTCTTCACACGTTTACTTGTAGAACGGGTTAGGGTTAGGTCATCTTGTTAGTATAAAAGATAAACCCGTCTATGAGGTTATGGACGCCTTTAACACCTTTAACGTTTTCAATATTCAAGATCACAATTCTTAGTTCATAGTTTGATCCATAGAGGATCATTGTCGTTTAGAGTTTTCTTCTTTATAATACTTGCTGTTTAGGTTCCGCATAAACGCTTGTATTGCATACAGAGGTTCTTGTTTATACCAAGCTCAATCAAGCTCGAAGTACTCGATCCTACAAGTGGTATCAGAGCCTGGTAAGGATCTCTGATAAAGAAGGAAACATTGTTGAGTTGTCTTTCTTGAATCTTATAACAATGTCGCTGCTGTCGGGTGATAAATTTGAAATGTCTGCAATGAAGATTAGGAATTTGTTTCAAAATAAGTCTGTGGAAAAGCTGACTGATAAAGGTGAATCCTTTAATACAAAAGAAAATATGGAAGAATATGCTCTGTTGGGATTCCCATCTCAGGTACAAAGATGTAATTCTGCTTGTCAAGAATTGTACTCAATCCTTAATAATGAATATGATGAAATGAAATCTAAGTATAATGAATACTTTATTAAGGTTCAAGCTTATGACAAAGCAGTTAAGACATTAGAAAAGCAAAAAGTGTGGTTTCAAAAGAATCAGTTAGCTTATGAGGAAAAGATAAAAGTTTTAGAGAGGGACTTGAAAAACACCACTAATGAGCTTAAACATTCTGAGTCTCAAAAGGCTGAGATGGTGTTAGAAAAACAGGATATGCAGACTAAACTAGACAATACCTTGGCTAGGTTTAATAAATGGAAAGATTCATCTAAAAACCTAAACAAGTTAGTTGATAGTTCTATGTCTACGAAAACGAAAAGATGTTTAGGGTATGGTAACCTGATAGGGCCAAATCAATTTTATGACCCTAATGAGTATAGTGTTTTTGACCTTGAACCTGCAGACTACCAAAAACCTGTTAAGTATGTGAAAGAAGGTGGAATGAATGCTGTTTCTCCACCTATAAGAGGAGTTTTTATGCCTACTCCTGTCCACTCTCTCTCTGATATTGACTCAGATGAGTCACAAATGGTTTATGGTAAAAAGTCCAAAGACTTACCTGAATCTAATGATTGTGTCCCTTGTCACACAAGTGACAAATCCTCAGAAGCAGAGTCTAAAGACTTTGTTTCATGTGACTCAAGTGAAAAGTCAACCACACCCAAATATCACAAGTCCTCAAGTTCAACTTGTGGTAAATCTACTCCTAAATCAGTCTTTTCAGATAACAGCTCAATTAATTCTTTTAAAAACAACTGTGTCCCTAGTTCCACTAGTGATAATGGTGCCCATGTTAAGAAAAGTTGTAGTAAAAACAAGGCTGCTAAGAAAAAGACATGTTTCGTGTGTGGTAGTCAATATCATCTAATTAAAGATTGTGATTATCATGAGAAAAGAATGAAAGGTGGGCAACATCAAACCAGATCATTGTGGAAAAATGTTAAACAGATACCACCATATGTTCCACAAGCAGCAGGAATGAACTTTTATAGAGGTCCTGTTCCTGCTGATAGACCTGTTCCTGCTGGTACCTCTGTTTCTGCTGATATTCAGAGAACCGTTTCTGCTGGTTCCTCTTCATACATTCAAAGGGATTTCAGACCTGCCTATAATAATCACATCTTTGGAAGGGGAATGGCTTATTCTCCATGGTATCCTTGGTGATTGTCTGATTTGGTTTATCATGTTGTTGTAATTATGTTTGCTGATTTATCTGGTTGCCTTAGCCTAAGGGGAGGCTAATGCTTGTATGCTTGTAGTTTATCTTGTTTTCTTTTGTTTATGTCTATGGTTTGTATTTCTCTAATTTTGTTTTGCAGGTTTTTCAATGTCTTTTGTTAGTTAACTTTGTTTTGCAGCTTAGTGATGCTTGGACTTAAAGCTAATCACAGAAATTTTCATTCATCTTAAGAAAGTTAAGCACATTCAATTGCTGGTTACAAAAGTTTACGGGTTACAGGGTTACAAAAGCTACCTATTAACATCATTCAAAACATCATACCAACCTTCATTCATCAATCTATCTAAACCCTACCACCTATTCCATTTTCCCTTTACCCTTACCCATATTATCAGGCATGAACCTCCTTCCTCTCTGGCGACAGATATCTTCATAAACATGGGGGACTGGAAGTGCCAATATCACTGGCAATGGTTGTCTTGGTTCAGGGGGTGGCTTTGAAGAGCTTGAAGTAGTTGGCCTTTGATGTGTTCTGGAGCGTGTCCTTGCAGTTGAATGGCTTGGCTGTGGAATAGGCTTAGGCTTGCTTGATTGTGGAGCTGGATGAGCTGGCTTGGGAGTTGGTCTGGTGGGATTCTTCCTTTGTCTTGGATCTTTGCCTTCACGTTGTCGATTGTGTCGATTCCTAGGGTTTGGTGTTTCTCGACTTGAACCTTCTTGATGTTTAGCCTTACCTTTTGGTACCGATACTTTATAGAAAGCTGCAGTTGTCCTCTCCATCTCTTCAGCTAGCAGAGCTTCAGTTTCCTTCATCTGTTTCCTAAGCTCATCTGTAATGGGAAAATTGGGAGGGAAAGTCTCCCATTCACCCTGACAATAAACCAAAGACTTCAACTCTGATGAATCTTCATCATCAGAGCTAAAGTACTCTAATGAAGAAGGGGTAGATGGAATAGGATCAGATGAGTCATCCTCAACCTTGGACTTACCTTTGTTTTTAGAGGATGATGCTGTTTTGGGAAAGTAGTTGTTCCATCCTGAGTCACTCGAGGAGGAAGAATCTGATGAGATTTCGATGACTGGCTGTTTGGATGAACTCATGATTTTGAAGATTTTTGGGTTTGATTTGTGATGATAAAGTTATGTGATTTGAGGGTTATATAATATGGAGATTAGTGCGAATTTATTGGTGGTTGGTATTGTGATTTAATTCGGGTAAGTTGTTCTTAATGACTAAATTGGAAGGTTGACTACGGTCAAACCAACTCATTGCTGCCGAATGGTCAAAGATCTTATTGCTGCCGATTGACCAAGTGTTACTGCCGATTGGTCAAACCTTCTCAATTTAATTGGTCAATGTTACGTGCAAAGAATTGCAGCAATTTAAAGTGATATTTTTGGCAACACAACGCATAATTGCACTTCTCTCATATCAAATTCTCTAAAACCTATCAAACCCTAATTTTCCCATTTTAAACCCTAAATCATTTCTACAACGCAATGACAACAACTCTTCGTTACAAGGATGATCATAACAAGGTGGCTTATTTGGAGTCTTCTTCAAGAAGTGTTGGTTATGATGAAGTTCTCGCATTTCTTCGTGGGTCATCTATTCGTTATGCCCTCACTTATTGTCCAGTGACGGTATATGATTCATTGGTCAAACAGTTTTGGAGGACAGCTAAGGCAAGACACATCGTGGGAAGGGAAGTTGATATTGTTGCTACCATTGATGACCAAGAAGTGATTGTTACTGAGGAGTTGATTCGGGTACAGCTTCAATTTCCTGAGGAGCAAGGAGAATATGATCTGTCAAGGCAAGATATTGCTGATGGAATGGCTGCTATAGGTTATCCTGTTACTGGGAGTTGTACTTTCTTAAAAAGTAAGTTGTCTCCTCAATGGAGATTTCTAATTCATACTTTACTCCAGTGTCTGAGTGTTAAGACAGGTGGTTGGGATCAATGTCCAAGTCCCATTGCATCTGGTCTGGTTTGTTTATCTCAGGGTAGGATCTTTAATTGGGCAAAATATATTTTTGAGGGAATGATTGAGAATCTCAGTAATGGTAAAAACAGCTTTTTGATGTACCCTAGATTTCTTCAAATCATCTTAGGAGTACAGACCATTAATACATCCCCTAAGATTATAAATAGGTTGACTGCCAAAATGTTTGCCCTGATGAAGATGAACTTTACTGGCCAACATTTGCCTTTGTTGCCTCATATGTTACACAACCCTGATCCTGCTGATATCCCTGATCCTGCTGATATCCTGATCCTGCCGGAAATCCTGATCCTGCTGATAATGTCAATATCTCTCAATCACCTAATGCAACTGCGCAAGAGCCTCCAGTTGCTGCTGATGCATCTGCATCTGTTACTGCAGATGATCCATTACCACCATCACCCAGACCAGTAACACCTTCACCTGAAACTAATAACAATGCTGAATCTAATGATCAGACCATCTCAGCTGATACACCTATTATCCAGCCATCTCCTTCTGTGGATTTACCTTCTTCTTCAAGGCTTTCATCACCTAGTCCTACTAGGCAGCCATTTAGTTATGACACCAATGCAGGGGGGGATTTAATGTTTCTCCACCCAGAGTCAGTGAAGCTCCTAATACTTCAAGTGTTCCTGCTGGTGGAACTGAGGATGCTGTTGATCTCACCTCTATGTCCCAGTTACTTGACAGATCTGTGAAGAAAATTGAGGCATTGGAGTCAGAACTTAATGAGACAAAAAGGAATTTTAGTGAGAAAGTGGAGAACTTGGAAAAGGAGCTCAGGGATTCGAATGAAGCTTTTAGTAGAACTATCCAAGAACTAAATGAAAAGATCAGCATATTGGAGGGTAGTCATGTGCAAAAGAAAAGAAGGGTTATTCTTTCTGAGTCTGAGGAAGATCAGGATGATATGATATTTGATGGGCTTAATGTTCTAGCATCTGTTTCTCTTGATGGTGCAAATACTGAAGTACCTACAACTTCTGAGCACAACATCACTCCTCTGGCACAGGTCTCCACTGAAGCAAGGACCACAGCTGCTGATGTCTCCATTGCTACTGATGTCTCCATTGCTGCTGATGTCTCTGCTGTTACTGCCGATGTTGAAAATATTTCTTCTGCATCTAAGGCTCCTGTTACTACTGTTGGAAGTTCATCTGTTGCTGCTGAAAGTAACATCATTCCTCCTGAAGCAACTGAAAATGATGAAGAGATAGCTGCAAAGGTGCATGAACAGGAAATTGCTGCTGAAGAAGCTAGATTAGTTCAGCTTGCTCAAGATGAAGAGCTTGCAAGACAATTGTCTGTTGATGAGAAGAATGTTGCTGGGATTATAAATAACCCAAGTTTAGATGATCCTTCTTCAGAAGTGTTTAGTGCACAAGTTGAATATTTATTGAACACTGACATGATTATTAGAGCTCATGGGTTTATGGTTCTTCAAATGTCAGAATTGGATTCAGATGCAAGGTCAGATCTGCTCAAGGCATTCATCTTAAAGAAACAAAGAGCAACCACTTGGAATGAATTGATGCACAGGATCAAGGAAAGACAAAGGTTAGGATATAAGATGCCCACAAACAGAGATAATATCAATTTTATGAAGGTGTATCTGAAGAATGAAGCTAACTACAAGATCAGTGACTTCAAAGGTTGGCCTGAAGGTGCAATTCAAAAGTTGTTCCTTGATACTTATGCAAAGCTCAACTCTTTAGTAGACACTGATATTTCAAAAAGCAGGAAAAGAGTGTCTTCATCTTTAGAATCTGATGTTGCAAAGAGAATGAAGTCTGGAGAAGGTTCTCAGGATGCTTCATTCAATGCTTCAAATTCTAATGTGGATATATCTGAGGCATCAAAAGAAGTTCCTGTTTCTGCTGATATTCCTGCTGATCCTGTCTCTGTTTCTGCCGAACCATCTCCCTCTATCCTGCAGTATGGTTTAAGAACAAGGAATAAGAGTATCTCTCTCTATTCTTCTTCTTTGGATATTGCTGAAGTGGCTGATCATGATTTAATCAGAGTTGACTCAGATAGTGATTCAGAGGGGGATTCTGTTCACTCTTGGGGTAATATTGCTCATTGGGAGCTTAGATCTACTACTGATGGTGAAGTGAATGTTTGGTTTTCTCTTGATGGGACAGTCAAGTTCTTTACATTTCTGAGGGAGATCTTGGATAGGGTTGAAAGAAAAGATTTGGAGCATCTTTATAAGATAGTGGATAATCATTATCAATCTCATACTCCTACTGGGATTGGTCTGCTGCTTTGGGGAGATTTACAAGTCTTGATGAATAAATTGGATGGAGACAAGGCTAAACTAGTGTGGGGTAATCAATCATCATGGAGAGTATTTTCTTGGAGATTATATCCCTATTCCAATGTTCATGTTGTGGAACTCACCTCTGGCAAGTTCCTAACTATGTTTGTGGATATTGCTTATCCTTTAACTGAAGGAGTGTTACAGAGAATGCTAACACAGAAGGTCAGAGTTCCTAAGCATTCTATAGGAAATGATCTAACCACAGCTGAACAATTGGTTAAATTCATCAAGGATCAAATTGCAGCTAAGGGATCATCAGCTTAAGGGGAGGATTGCAGAATCAGGGGAGGATAAAGCTCAAGGGGAGGATGCTTCTTGTTGTTGTTGTTGTATAATTTCTATCTTTCTTTCTTTCTTTTGATTTCTTTTCTTATTTTTCTTTCTTTTATTTTGGTGTGTTTCTTAGTTCAAAAAAAAAAAAAAAAAAAAAAAAAAAAAAAAAAAAATTCTTATGTATATTTTGTGTGCTAATAAGTGGTTTTTGAGCAACACCTTGCAGGTACAGTGTTGGTGTTTACACCTGCACAATAAATGGTGCTCAACTCACCATGTCTTGCAGACAAGAAAGAGTTGACTCACCATGAGGGTACGGCTCTGGTGTGATAATCAAATCCGTTGATAGCTGTAATAGCTTGCTCAAAGCTATAGGGTACTTCAACTCACCCATGGTTTATTCCTGAGAGTTGAAAATGGTTCTCAATTCACCATGGATGTAACCCTTATGGGATTCAAAGGATTGGCTAGTCCACAAAAGTATGGTTTGTGGTAAAGACACTTGGTATCCATATTTGGTATTCAATTCACCAAGGTTCAGTTGAAACCAAAGAATTGACTAGTCCTGAGCAAACGGCTACAGGTAAAGACAAGTAAAATCCGTTTATAGTTGCTGATTTGCTAATAAATCAGATGGTTATCAATGTACCATGGTCTAACACACCTAAACATTGGCTACTCCAGTAGTAATGGCTATTGGTAAAGAGACATCAAATCCATTAATTTTCAATGATTCACCTCTCCAAGAGTTAACACACCTGGATGTGATGAGAATAGTATGAAAATTAAAGAGATTTGATGTACATATTGTCATAGTAGCAGTCAAGTTCAAGTGAAAGTGATGGTGACCAGTATACATGTTTTGAAGAAGATTTCTTGTTCCTGCTGAACTATTGAAGTTGCTGCTGGATGCTATAGAAAGCTGGAATCTTGCAAGTTATGGATGTTGCTGCTGGTTACTCAATATTGTTGCTGCTAAGTCGCAGTCCTCAAGCCTGAGAAGTTACAAGCTCTATCACATTGGAATCTTGCAGGTTAACCTAGTCAACCTCAAGATTAGGGGAGGATTGTTAGGATCTCTGGGAAATAAGAGTTTCATTGTTGCTGCCGATAGTGTTAAGCTGGTTCCTGCCGATAGCTTTGGTTCCTGCTGAAAGCTCATTGCTGCCGACAGTGTTATCTTGTTTCTGCCGATAGTGTTGTTGCTGCGGATAGTATTATTTGTTATCCGTATATTTAGAATGTTTGTTAAGATTTATTTTTAGAAGAGATTGTTGTTTATCTCTTCACACGTTTACTTGTAGAACGGGTTAGGGTTAGGTCATCTTGTTAGTATAAAAGATAAACCCGTCTATGAGGTTATGGACGCCTTTAACACCTTTAACGTTTTCAATATTCAAGATCACAATTCTTAGTTCATAGTTTGATCCATAGAGGATCATTGTCGTTTAGAGTTTTCTTCTTTATAATACTTGCTGTTTAGGTTCCGCATAAACGCTTGTATTGCATACAGAGGTTCTTGTTTATACCAAGCTCAATCAAGCTCGAAGTACTCGATCCTACAAGCCTGAGAGACTGATGAGTGTCTAAATACTCATCATTACTGTCACATTTAGACTACAAAAACATTTAAAAACATGCAAATATGCTTCAAAATACAGAAAATATCATTTGATTGTGTTTTTATGTGTTGCAAGTGCAAAAGTATTAAAAATAGTTGAAAAACGAACATAGTTTGCATAATTGTCAATTTCAGTCCTTTAAGTTTCAGAAATTGGCAAAAATAGTCCCTGGTGTTAAAAATATCATTCAAGGTCCCTAAGCTATTTAACTTTTACAATATTGGTCCTTGGATGAAAGTTTTAAAGAAATGGCAGTTTTGGTCCTTCAACTTTTAAAAATGACATAAAAGGTCCCCAGAGGTTTAAAAAGTGGAAAATTACATTTATGGTCCTTGGGTTATTCACATATGGCAATTATGGTCCTTGTGATAATTTTGGAAACTTGCCACATCAGGTCCCTGAACTTTGCATCTTTACACTTTTGGTCCTTGTGGTATTTTAATACAAAACCAAACGGACCATGTTATATTTACTAAACCACTTTACTAAATTAAACCCAACCCACTTTTTATAAAACCCAGCCCACCACACCAGCCCAATCCACCCTTTTATTAATAAAAACCCAACCCACTAACTGGTATTTAAATACCAGGTTTGACCCACGGTCAAACTCTTCTCCCTCACTCACTCAAACCGCCAAAACCAAAACCAATACCACCCCTTACCCATAGTATTGCTCTGCTCTATCACCTCAACCCCCCACCTCATCACCCCAGCTGTCTAACCACTCCCTTCCACCTCCACATCCTCCCAAATTTCTTTAATTACCAAAAACCTGCTCGAAACCACTTGTGAGACTTTTGGCGCCAATTTTCATTTGAACAGCTGAGATTGATTTAAAGCCATCCAAGGGTGTAGGATTACTCAGAGATGTCGACAAGGAGTTTCCCAGCAAGTTTTAGTATATATAGGGCTTTGTAATAGATTAGAAAGGAGTAGTTAATTTTAATTAATCGTTTTTATTTTTCAGTCTTTACTTATTGTAATTTCAAGTTTCAAGCAATAAATTCCAGTTATTTACAAGTTGTTCACTCTAGTTTAATTCAGTATTGCACTCAGTTTCCATTTTAATAAAAGTCAAGTTATCTTTGTAATTCGTATTAAGTTCTCAGTTGATAAAAATCACTCAAAAGCCATGTATACCATTCTTATAAGCTTATGAAAGCTTTTCATAGCTTTGTGTAAGCTTGTATTAGAAATAGGCTGCTTGAATTCCAAATGATGAAGAAAGTCAACTGAAGTCAAAGAAGCAACCAAATAAGCTATTCTGGTGAATAAGCTGTTTCTTGGAAGCTTATTTGGGTTTTCTAGCTTGTTGTAAACAAACTAGGGTAGTTCTGATCTAGTTCTTGTGTTCCACAAAGTCTCAGTCACTTGTAAGCTTTTTCCAATTTTTTGCATTAAATTATAGTTTACTGTACAACTGCTTAATTTCAGCTTATTTCATAATTTTATTGCTTATTTATAGTTTATAGCTGTATTTCATCTGTGTCATCAGTGTTCTAATAGCTTTTTCATTATTTTGCTTAATTATCTCATTAAAGCCAAAATTAGCCAAATATAGTTTAGCTTGTTTAACTGCTTATTTATGTTTTAAAAGTTTCTTACTAGAGTTTAATTAAGATAGTTAATAAGTAAAATCAGATCTTTTAGTTTAAAATATTGTGTTTCATTTGCAAATCCACATCAGACCATTTGAAAAGAGTGTTTGGTTTTGAGCAGTCAACTGGTCAAACCCAGTGTTACTGTGCAATTACCAAAAGCCCAACTTTGGTTAAGCTTATTGGAGTCAATATAAGCTGTTTCTAAGACTTAACAAGTTCATTTTATAGGTTTTGTAGTTTTGAGCCATTTGTGGAATTTTTAGAAACTCAAAAGACCAAATAAGCCATTTTAAGCCATAAGCTCATTTTGGCCTTTTTGGTAGCTTTTCTGAGTCCCTTGTGATCCATTTAAAGTAAACAAAAGAGTTGGATTAGTCCCTTTGGTGTTGTGCACTTCTGCACAACTCTGCACACAGCAGACTCAGTATATACTGAGTTGCTGAAGCTGCTGAACTCAACTCATTTGTGGCTTATCTAGATAAGCTGAAGCCTTACTTTTTGGTTTTTTGAATAGCTCATAGTACTAGCAATCTTTTGCCCCCATAAAAGTTCTCACTTATCAGCTTATTGATTGCTTAATCTGCCCTGCAATTTGGCCAATTTCCTGAGTTTCTGTATAAATTTTGCAACTGCTTAAGTGCTCATTTGCTTAATCTGTGGGATAAGCTCTTTTATTTAAGTTGTTTTGTACTTATATAAGTTGGTTAAACCTGTCCTGAGCCTTTGGTAAAGTTTTGAGCTTATTAGCTTATTTTTAGCTTATTTGCCCAACTGCTTATCTGCCCAACTGCTTATCTGGGTTTAGTGAACTTTTGATTTTAATTTTCCTATACTTAGAATATTAATTTAGACTTATCCTGAATTTTTCAGATTTTTTCTAAGTCATTTGATATTTTTAATCTTTTTAATTAGTTTCTATTAGTAATTAAATCATAATAAATAGAAAAATAATCAGAAAAATATAATTTTAATTTTCATAATTTTCTTTTATTAAGTAGAATCTAGGAAAAATATAATTATATATGTAGACTTTAAGAAAAATAAAATATAAAATAAGTGATAGTTTCTATTTAATAGATTTTATCTTTTTAATTTTTTAATTAAGCACTTTTCATTTTTATAATTTTCTTAGCTTCTTTTCACTTCATAATATTTATAGAAAAAGTTTTAGATTTTTCTTTGTTCATTTAGTATTTATTATAAATTTAAATAGTTTAAAAAGTAATTAAATAATAAATAATCAATAATAATTAGATAAAAAGTGTAAAAAATATAATTTTAGTTTTAAAATAAGTTTTAAGTAATTTTACACTTTTAGGTTTTAATTTTATAGAATTCACTTTTTAGTCCCATTTTAGATTTCCCGTTACGCATTTTTAGTTTATTTAAATCGCGTTTGATTTTCTTTTGTATATTTATTTCTCATTTGTTAATTAGATACAAAAAAGCAAAAATCCATATCCTAATCATCTGTCACTCTAATCCTAACTTTCCATAGTTTGCCCATTCATACCTCGTTGGGAAACGATCCGGGTAATCACTTACCTAGTTTCACACTACACACGAACGTGAGTTTTTGCAAGTATCATTTTTCACAAAGGGGTGATTTGTATTTATTCACGAGTATCCGTCGTTGCATAATATTTATATATATGTTTTAGCACGGATCAAATTTTGGCGCCGCTGCCGGGGAGGTGTGTTGCGACAATATTGTTTAGAGTTTAAGCGATTAGTGATTTGAGATCCTTCTTCCAGAAGTTCCTATTTCCCATAAACCATATAAAAAAACAAAAATATTTTTCTTTTCTTTTCTATATATATTATCATATAAAAAATAAAAACACCAAAAACATTTTCCGTTTTCTTTGTTTAATAATAACAACAATAAAATTTACCATCGAGAACCAAGACAGAGTACTACCTAACTGGGGGTACGACTATAATAATTTCCCAAACATCAGATTTAAAACTTGCCTCTGTATCGCTTGCGAATATCGACTCACCTTTGATTGATAAACAAACTATAAAGGAGGTTTAAGGATAGTTTGACATTAAATTGTCGAACTGAAAGAAGCGGGTTTTTAAGGAGCATTAATTGCCCACCTTTGCTTCTCCGCCACTCTGTGCGTTTATCTTTTAGAGAGCTACCGTACGCTTGTTGATTGTTGGTTTAAGTTCACTTGTGTTTTTGCTTCGATCTTGGTTTAATTGAAAATTTTTGCTAAAAGTGCATGCGCACTCGTTCTTCTAGGTCATCAAGCCCTTTCCGTGAGCTTGTCAACATACCTCGAAGACGTCGTAGACGTTCTGCTCCATCAGTCGTACCCGAGATACGTACTGATCCCAAAACCCCTGTCATCATGGCAGAAGACCGTCCTATGAATGAGCTTCTCCAAGCTCCCACCAATGGGTACGGAGATGCCATTGTTGTTCCAGCCATCATGGCTGAAAATTTTGAGCTTAAGACTGGGTTGATAAACCTGGTAACCCAGCGGCAATTCTATGGTTTTGACAGGGACGATCCTCAAGATCACATTCGATGGTTTAACAAAATCACATCCACCATCAAATGCAAAAATGTCCCTGAGGAATCAATCAAACTTCTTCTTTTCCCGTTTTCCATCGATGGGGCAGCCCGAATTTGGCTTGACAAACAACCCCCTCGATCGATTGAAACATGGGAAGATTTGGTTCAAAAGTTCGTAAATGAATTCTTTCCTCCTTCTAAAACCACGTATCTCAAGAATGAAATCATGAAATTCTCTCAAAGGTTTGATGAACCATTTGGAGAGGCATGGGATCGTTTCAAAGAATTGCTCCGCAAATGTCCTCATCACGGTTTCACCGATTTGATGCAAATGGACACTTTCTACAATGGGTTAAACCCATCTGACGAAGATTCTCTTAATGCCTCAGCTGGAGGTAATTTTCTGAGCAAATCCACTAAGGAAGCCATTGCACTCATTGAAAATAAGTCAAAGGTCCGCACTGCACGAGCCAGACCATATAATTCTCAGGCTAGTGCTGGTCCTTCTACTTCATCTCCCGTGAGTCAGACTAGTACTGATACTCAGCTTGCTGAACTCACGAAGGCTATTCAAGCTTTGGTTTTCTCCACACAAAAGAAAGAGTCCGCTCCGCAAACTTCTCACACTGCTGAAATCAAAAAGGTAGAAGTTTGTGTTACTTGTGGTGGTCCTCACGCTTACTACAATTGTACTGCCACCGATGGCAATGCATTTGAAGTCAAAGCTTTAGCCGGATCTTCCAATCAAGGAGGTAGCCAATACCGTCCTCAAGTGGAAACAAACTACCATGCTAGCAATCAACATGGACCACCCGGATTTCCTCCTCCTAACAATCCAAATAGGATTAATCCTAATCAACAAAGAGGGCAAAACACGCAAAATCAATTTCATGCCCCGAACAATCAATACCCGCCCCAAAGGGGTAACCAAGGGTATTCAGCTCCTAATTCCCAAGGACCTCTCTCGAGTGAACTTGATAGCTACATCAAGGTTAATGAGACCAATATGAAGGCAATGCAAAATCAAATCTCTAATTTGAAAAATGAATTTCAGTCTTCAATACACAAGCAAGGAACTGAGCTTTCAAACAAAATCGATCATTCTCAAAGCGAAGTTAAGAATATGTTTGCCAGTCTCATGAACCATCTCAATCCACCTTCTACCTCGGGAGGTCTCCCAAGTAACACTGTTGTCAACCCAAAGGGTGAACTCAAAGCTGTCACTACACGTAGTGGTAAAGCTCATGATGGACTCAAAGTGACAAAGGACCCGGTACTTCCTTCTAACAATGGAAGTGCTAAATACGTCCAACCTTCGGTTATCCAAAATTCTACACCCACAATTGCTCCTCAACCGTCAAGAATCGATCCTACTCTTTCACGATTTACGGTTAAAAGTTTGTCAAACAAACTTAGTGAGCAAAGAACAGCCAGAGCTTATTCCAATATGCTCAATGCTGCTCCTATCAGTGTGCTTGATGACAGTGATGATGATGAAAATACCAATTTCGTCAAAGCTATCACCACTCGGAGTGGTGCTGCTTATGAGGGACCCTCTGGTCCTATTCCTCCTCCGTTGTATGAAATGGAAAAAGAGACGGAGGATACAACGGACAAAGTGCAAATTCCAAGCCCACAAAGTACAGCACAAGTCTATCCTCCGGGTGTCCCGAAAAAGAGATCCAAACCAGGAGTTGTCTTTGAATCTGTTGAGACTCCTGAAGTCATTACCCCTAAATCCAAACCTTATATTCCTTACCCATCGCGCTTAAATGAGCAAAAGCTCCGTGAAAAGGCTAGTCAACAAAATGACAAATTCTATCAAATCTTTAAAGAATTACATTTTGACATAAGTTTTGCGGATGCTATCATTCTGATGCCCAAGTTTGCATCAACAATCAAACACTTGTTAAGCAACAAGGAAAAACTGATTGAAATGGCTAAAACTCCATTAAATGAGAACTGCTCAGCAGTTATCTTGAAAAAGCTTCCCGAGAAGCTTGGAGATCCTGGAAAGTTTCTAATACCTTGTGTATTTCCGGGAATGGTTGAATGCTATGCCTTGGCCGATCTAGGTGCAAGCATCAACCTGATGCCTCATTCACTATGGAAGAAACTTTCTCTTCCGGCTCTCACTCCTACCTGCATGACTCTTGAGGTTGCAGATCGTACCATATCTCATCCTCGCGGCATTGCTGAGGATGTATTTGTGAAAGTAGGAAAGTTCCATTTTCCAGCTGACTTTGTGGTTGTTGACTTCGACGCAGATCAAAAGGTTCCTCTCATTCTTGGAAGAGGATTCCTAAAAACGGGCCATGCTCTTATTGATGTATTTAAGCATGAGATCACATTGTGTGTGGGTAATGAAGCTGTCACCTTTAACCATGATCAAACATCGAGGTACTCCTCAAATTATGATTCTGAATCGGTTAACCGAATCGATGTCATTGATATTACTTCAAAGGAGTACTCTCAAGAAAGTCTTGGTTATTTTCATAATTCTGTGAGTGGGGAACCCACCACATCTTCTCAACTTATCATTGCCGACTCTTCCCCTTCTCTCACTCCGGTTGAGGGAAGTGATCCCTTTTGGGATGAAGTCGAGGCTTTTCTTGCTCTAGATAGTTCACTTCCGCATGAGGTTGATGATGACTATCTTGATCCTGAGGGGGACATTCTTTTTCTAGAAAATTTGTTAAACGAAGATTCATCTTCCCCTCTTCCACCAAAACAACTTCATAATGAGGAAATCAAGTCAGTTGAGAAAACTGATAAATTTCCAGAGATCAAGTTTAAGGACTTGCCTCCTCCACTTGAATATGAAATTCTTGAGGAGGAAATTCTTATCTTAATTGCTAATCAGATCTCTCTTCTTCCCTTCACCTACCCGGTGATTTCCCCTATCTTTCACTCATTTGGGAGTGAGGATATTACCTTTGACCCCGGCATTTTCCATCTAACATTGGTTTAAATGCCGGATTTATCTCATCGGTGTGGAACTTTCTTATGTTCAATTGGTTATCCAAACATTTTAATGAAAGTCCGATGGAGATGGTTTCTTCCACTTACTTCCCCATGAACCAATGAATTCGGGGTCGAGTCAAGCTAGCGACTCGGTTAATAAAAATAGTAGTAAAACATGGGTTTTCACCCATGTCTCACCTAAGTGTGGGGGGGGGGGGGGATGTCCCACATGTTGTAAATATGTACATTATCTCAAAAAAAAAAAAAAAAAAAAAAAAAAAAAAAAAAGGCTATTAGTATTTCCTTTTCACGTTCTAAGTGTTGGTTTAACAGCCGGTACTTTGAATATTGAGGGCAATATTCAGTTCTAAGTGTGGGGGGGAATTCTAGCGAATTTGATCATATGTACCATCTAGTACCCCCATTTTGGCCAAAATTTTAAAATTTTTTCTCACTTAGAACACAAAAAATGGTTATCAGTCCGCCATGTCTAACCCACATAAGGATTGGCTAATCCGAGAGCAAACGGCTCTTAGTAAAGATAACTCAAATCCGTTTATGGCTTACAATTTGCCGAAAATTGTATGGTATTCAACTCCCCATATCTTTAAAAGTGAAGAGTTGGCTAGCCCGCAAGGTTATGGCTTGTGGTAAAGGCAGTGGAAAACCATATTTGGTAATCAGCTCACCAAAGATAATAACTGTATCTTATCTAAGAGTTGGCTAGTCCAGAAGCAAACGGCTTTTGGTAAAGACAA
This sequence comes from Artemisia tridentata subsp. tridentata, assembly GCA_021014915.2. NCBI lineage: Eukaryota > Viridiplantae > Streptophyta > Magnoliopsida > Asterales > Asteraceae > Artemisia > Artemisia tridentata. The sequence goes on along the minus strand of CP139507.1, from coordinate 42,158,430 downwards.
ATCAAATCCGTTGACAGCTGATGATTTGCTCAAAATCATTTGGTTATCATTGTACCAAAGTATCACATACTAAAACATTGGCTACTCCAGAAGTAATGGCTTTTGGTAAAGAGATAAAAACCATTAAGTTTTCATAAAAGATTGCTAGGGACTAGCAATAGTTTAGTGTGGGGGATTGATGAGTGTCTAAATACTCATCATTTCTGTCACATTTAGACTACAAAAACATTTAAAAACATGCAAATATGCTTCAAAATAAAGAAAATATCATTTGATTGTGTTTTTATGTGTTGCAAGTGCAAAAGTATTAAAAACAGTTGAAAAACGAACATAGTTTGCATAATTGTCATTTTCAGTCCCTAAAGTTTCATAAATTGGCTGAAATAGTCCCTGGTGTTAAAAATATCATTCAAGGTCCCTAAGCTATTTAACTTTTACAATATTGGTCCTTGGATGAAAGTTTTAAAGAAATGGCAGTTTTGGTCCTTCAACTTTTAAAAATGACATAAAAGGTCCCTGGAGGTTTAAAAAGTGGAAAATTACATTTATGGTCCTTGGGTTATTCACATATGGCAATTATGGTCCTTGTGATAATTTTGGAAACTTGCCACATCAGGTCCCTGAACTTTGCATCTTTACACTTTTGGTCCTTGTGGTATTTTAATACAAAACCAAACGGACCATGTTATATTTACTAAACCACTTTACTAAATTAAACCCAACCCACTTTTTATAAAACTCAGCCCACCACACCAGCCCAATCCACCCTTTTATTAATAAAAACCCAACCCACTAACTGGTATTTAAATACCAGGTTTGACCCACGGTCAAACTCTTCTCCCTCACTCACTCAAACCGCCAAAACCAAAACCAATACCACCCCTTACCCATAGTATTGCTCTGCTCTATCACCTCAACCCCCCACCTCATCACCCCAACTGTCTAACCACTCCCTTCCACCTCCACATCCTCCCAAATTTCTTTAATTACCAAAAACCTGCTCGAAACCACTTGTGAGACTTTTGGCGCCAATTTTCATTTGAACAGCTGAGATTGATTTGAAGCCATCCAAGGGTGTAGGATTACTCAGAGATGTCGACAAGGAGTTTCCCAGCAAGTTTTAGTATATATAGGGCTTTGTAATAGATTAGAAAGGAGTAGTTAATTTTAATTAATCGTTTTTATTTTTCAGTCTTTACTTATTGTAATTTCAAGTTTCAAGCAATAAATTCCAGTTATTTACAAGTTGTTCACTCTAGTTTAATTCAGTATTGCACTCAGTTTCCATTTTAATAAAAGTCAAGTTATCTTTGTAATTCGTATTAAGTTCTCAGTTGATAAAAATCACTCAAAAGCCATGTATACCATTCTTATAAGCTTATGAAAGCTTTTCATAGCTTTGTGTAAGCTTGTATTAGAAATAGGCTGCTTGAATTCCAAATGATGAAGAAAGTCAACTGAAGTCAAAGAAGCAACCAAATAAGCTATTCTGGTGAATAAGCTGTTTCTTGGAAGCTTATTTGGGTTTTCTAGCTTGTTGTAAACAAACTAGGGTAGTTCTGATCTAGTTCTTGTGTTCCACAAAGTCTCAGTCACTTGTAAGCTTTTTCCAATTTTTTGCATTAAATTATAGTTTACTGTACAACTGCTTAATTTCAGCTTATTTCATAATTTTATTGCTTATTTATAGTTTATAGCTGTATTTCATCTGTGTCATCAGTGTTCTAATAGTTTTTTCATTATTTTGCTTAATTATCTCATTAAAGCCAAAATTAGCCAAATATAGTTTAGCTTGTTTAACTGCTTATTTATGTTTTAAAAGTTTCTTACTAGAGTTTAATTAAGATAGTTAATAAGTAAAATCAGATCTTTTAGTTTAAAATATTGTGTTTCATTTGCAAATCCACATCAGACCATTTGAAAGGAGTGTTTGGTTTTGAGCAGTCAACTGGTCAAACCCAGTGTTACTGTGCAATTACCAAAAGCCCAACTTTGGTTAAGCTTATTGGAGTCAATATAAGCTGTTTCTAAGACTTAACAAGTTCATTTTATAGGTTTTGTAGTTTTGAGCCATTTGTGGAATTTTTAGAAACTCAAAAGACCAAATAAGCCATTTTAAGCCATAAGCTCATTTTGGCCTTTTTGGTAGCTTTTCTGAGTCCCTTGTGATCCATTTAAAGTAAACAAAAGAGTTGGATTAGTCCCTTTGGTGTTGTGCACTTCTGCACAACTCTGCACACAGCAGACTCAGTATATACTGAGTTGCTGAAGCTGCTGAACTCAACTCATTTGTGGCTTATCTAGATAAGCTGAAGCCTTACTTTTTGGTTTTTTGAATAGCTCATAGTACTAGCAATCTTTTGCCCCCATAAAAGTTCTCACTTATCAGCTTATTGATTGCTTAATCTGCCCTGCAATTTGGCCAATTTCCTGAGTTTCTGTATAAATTTTGCAACTGCTTAAGTGCTCATTTGCTTAATCTGTGGGATAAGCTCTTTTATTTAAGTTGTTTTGTACTTATATAAGTTGGTTAAACCTGTCCTGAGCCTTTGGTAAAGTTTTGAGCTTATTAGCTTATTTTTAGCTTATTTGCCCAACTGCTTATCTGCCCAACTGCTTATCTGGGTTTAGAGAACTTTTGATTTTAATTTTCCTATACTTAGAATATTAATTTAGACTTATCCTGAATTTTTCAGATTTTTTCTAAGTCATTTGATATTTTTAATCTTTTTAATTAGTTTCTATTAGTAATTAAATCATAATAAATAGAAAAATAATCAGAAAAATATAATTTTAATTTTCATAATTTTCTTTTATTAATTAGAATCTAGGAAAAATATAATTATATCTGTAGACTTTAAGAAAAATAAAATATAAAATAAGTGATAGTTTCTATTTAATAGATTTTATCTTTTTAATTTTTTAATTAAGCACTTTTCATTTTTATAATTTTCTTAGCTTCTTTTCACTTCATAATATTTATAGAAAAAGTTTTAGATTTTTCTTTGTTCATTTAGTATTTATTATAAATTTAAATAGTTTAAAAAGTAATTAAATAATAAATAATCAATAATAATTAGATAAAAAGTGTAAAAAATATAATTTTAGTTTTAAAATAAGTTTTAAGTAATTTTACACTTTTAGGTTTTAATTTTATAGAATTCACTTTTTAGTCCCAATTTAGATTTCCCGTTACGCATTTTTAGTTTATTTAAATCGCGTTTGATTTTCTTTTGTATATTTATTTCTCATTTGTTAATAAGATACAAAAAAGCAAAAATCCATATCCTAGTTTGCCCATTCATACCTCGTTGGGAAACGATCCGGGTAATCACTTACCTGGTTTCACACTACACACGAACGTGAGTTTTTGCGAGTATCCTTTTTCACAAAGGGGTGATTTGTATTTATTCACGAGTATCCGTCGTTGCATAATATTTATATATATGTTTTAGCACGGATCAGAGACTGGCACGGTTTGGTTATGATTAAATAGTAAACTAAACTAATGAGCACGAATCAGCGATTAGCACACACGTACACAGATAGATACTTTAGACAATAAGAAGACCTGTCCTGATAATTAAGTAGCTTGTCACTTGTTTTATTGCTAGTTTTATATGAAGTGTATATAATTAACCCTTTCTCGTTGGCTCTAATCTTATCGGCGAGTAAACCCTTAATGATCACTTATGTCTATCCCACTATCCTAGAAACGATAGAATAAATAGGCGAGGAAGGGGCATGGCGACCCAAGCAATGCTCAACTAGACACAGAGGTTATCAATGCACTAATAAAAGTCACCAAAGACATCAACATATAAACTTTAATTAATGGGAAAGAAATTTTAAGGGGTTCGCATGATATTCCGTAGTCACATGACATCAGCCCATCAATCCTGATGAATTAAAGTGTACTAATACAATAAAACAAAACTACTTAATGAATTGAATACATGCAGGACCTTCTTACAACTCTTATATCTTCGTTTAGGGTGTGTCTTGGGCTGCTAATACGTCTGAATTCGTCTCTGGTTTGGTACTCGTACGTATGGTATCTTGCACACAAAATTCGTCTGACTTTGGGGTATTTATAGTTTCTGTCTGAGGGTTAGATGCGGCGCATAGGATAAGTAGATGCGGCGCATTGATTTAACTTCGCGTGGGGTCCAAGATTAATATATTCAGGAATATTCGTACACCGCCTTAAGATGCGGCGTAACTCCATTTCTCTATGCGGCGCATGTCCTTTGCTGTCTTGGATTGTAACTTGTGAAATCTTGATAGTGATACGCCGTATGTCAGAAGTATGTTGCGGCGTATCTGGAGCAGAATGATCTTGATCTTGTACATTTCAGTAGACTCTTAACATCTTGCTTGTTTTGCTCCATAATTAGTCCAAAATCGCCAAGTTTCACATAATACTTGTTTTTACCTGAGAATTACAAAAGTAAACATTAACTTATCAATTCTCATATATAATATAATAAAACAAGTCAAATAAATAGGATAAATGATGATAATAAAATGTACTTATTTGAGTTCATCAAATATCTCCCCGCTTGAACTTTACTTGTCCCCAAGTAAACCTTAGAATAAATCTTATGAAAATGTATCCTAAAAGATATTAGGATTTATTTTTATATTTAAGCATGTATTCGTTTTGTCATAATTGCACAACCAAACACTTAACGAATTAGAAATAAAATAAAATATTTCGATAAAAGCAAATCTAATCGTTTAACTGTCCAGTCGTGACGAATATTCTATCATAAGCAAATCTAATCGTTTAACTTTTCTATCACTATTTTTCTGGATAATTTTTCATACTCTTCTTACTTTCAGAAATAACTGTAATAGCGAAAGTAGCAAACACACGAAAAATAAACTAAAAGATATACAATATTTACTTTCATAGCAATTGCATTGTGCAATTTCCTGACTCAACCAAAGATAATGAATTACGCACGCGAACACAGGTAATGTAAGGAAACACACTTTGTCTAAAGCAATTAACCACGGATTTTAATCTAAAGGGTAGGCTAAGGTGTAAGGGTGTATCGAAACATTATAACAAAGGTGTAAGAAACGAAAGGAATGGCTCTGAGAGTTTTTCTAGGGGTATCTTACTCTAAAAGTGAGAGTAACAAAGGGTTTATACGGGGGTTAACTAAACAGTGTAGTTAGTTAATATCACATAACATATAAAGGCTATTTGGGTGTAATCCTAGAAATTTACCAATTTAGACAAGTCACTCCAATTATATAGATAATACTTATTATGGTGGTCTCGAATAGTATATAAGCCAAGTTCTAAAGTTTACAAGTCACCGGCACACTCATAGATTTGTGAATTTTGATAAGTTCACAATTTTTGGAAATAATATTATGTGTGCAGCTATGTAATTTAGACTTTAAACAAAAACATGCTATAAAAATGTTAAAATTTAAGCATATTAAGTATATTTTAAGCATATTTTGAAAAAGTTTAGGACAAGTAAGTGTTCTAATTCTTCAATCCCCTCACTTAAGTTAAACAACGTCCTCGTTGTTTGTGTCAAAGGTTAAAAACTGGAAAATAAAAGAATTAGAACAGAAAAACTCCCCTGAGATTTGCTCGGTATGATCCTCCATTATTCGTATGAGAGCAAAAATAACTTTCTTGTGGATGAGAACGTTTAAGCTTCAAAAATGATGTATCCACAAGAATGCAGGAATCTATAATACCATTCAGACTTTAACACACCTGAGTTAAGAAGGTTCAAACTTGCATAATACATTAGTAGTTACTAAAAATAAAACTAAAAAATTAAAATGAAAATCATCAGGTCAGTCGATACGCCGTATCTTATGGAAGAAGATACGCCGTATCGAGCCTGGAATAAATACGAATCAGAATAAAAGATGCGTCGCATCCTTAACCAGGGATAGCGCCGCATTAAATAAACTGACAGAAAGTTTTAAAGTTAAAAATAAAAATGCAGAAAATTAAATAAGATATGACTAGTGCAGGTGATGCGTTGCATCTTATGATGGAGATGCTCCGCATCTTCTGCAGGTCTGACAGACTCGACACAGAACAGAAAAGTAAAAAATTTTCTTCCGGGTTGTCTCCCGGTCAGCACTTGTCTTTATTCCAGAGTCTTCAAGTTAGACTCACGTTCAGCTCCTTATTTTGTTCTTGTTACGTGCCATCCTTCTTCTTTCATCCGAAAGATGTTCCCGTATAGCTCCGCAACATTTTCTTCCGTATGACTTAATCTAATATATTTTTTGGTCTTCGTCGCGACATATTCCTCATCAGGTCCCAAAGAGTATTTGATGACTTCAAATTTTTCAGAAATTATCATGGGTGGGTTATTATAAGTGATCCCAAGTAGTCGACATTTTCTCTTGATGAATTCTTCTTCGTCTTTATCAACAAACTTGAAATAAGGATCCTTATTCAAATAGTCATCAATTTCATCAATCAATTCTCCTTGCGACTCATCATTATTATCATAGGGATCATAATTAACCATGTTAAAGGATTGATAATAATCTTGAATCTCATCCCACTCTCTTTTTAATTCCCATTGCAAGCGTCGACTAAGCCTTGAGTAATCATCAAATTTTCTATGCACCCATTCCCAGAATGTAGTATTCGATGCTCCCTTTAGTTCTTTTAAGTATTCGATTCTACCTTTTTCTTGCAAAGCCTCTGCTCTACGTGGGGAGTCTTCAACTTTTTCATACCAATCATCATCTTCAAAGTATACATCGTTTCCAACCCGTTTCATACCAATTATACTTCCCCCATTGCAGGTTCCATCATTCTTCCAATCACAGGTTGGCCATTCACTACTTCCATCCTTGAAACAGAAAGGTTTACAAGTGTGATCAATATGCCCAAATTCCCATGGTTTATCCCAAACCCATGGTATTTGGTCATTCCATTCGTAGTACCAGGTGTTTTTGAACTCATCATAAGTTTTGAACCCCAGTAGATCTCCAGTTAGCACATCAGCGTCGACTTGAAGAAGGTAATTAAATTATTTGAACTGTTCGCACAAGGGTGTCTCATAATTGAGCAGATCAATGTCTATGCTGAATAATTCTTCAATGCCTTCCTTGATTGTTGAATTGTCATCTGACGATCCATTGTTGCTCTCTACTTCCTCATCTTCCCCTCTCATCCAATATACCCATAACACATCTTTAGTAGCTCGGTCCATGCTCTTATGGTTATTGAACTTACTAGCTAACCAATTTGAAAAATCAACATTGTTAGGATCGTGGTTAACGTCAAAGCTAGTGTTACCAATCATGTTCCTTCTTATCTCCATGAACTCATTAAATTGTTCTTTAAAACTTCGTGACAACCATGAGGTCACAATCCGTTTGACTTCATTCATAGGAGCAAATTTGGGATTGCCGTATTTAAGTTCAAGCCACTCTTCTAAAGAGATATCCATCAATCTTACCAACTTTCCATGAAATAGTATCTCCGATTCAGCATACATTCTTTCATTATCCAGATAGCTTTTATCTAATCCCCAATACTGTTCGGAATAAGGCATATAAGAAGTTTGTATAGGTTGGACTTCATAGCTTTTGTTGCTCGATTTGTTGACTGCATTTGCTGAGTTCATGTATTCAATTTGGAATTTCCCATCTTTTTCTTCGATAGTAGTCCAAGTTAATCCTTTAGATTCAATGATGGGCCATAAGAGTAACAATTCATCTTCAGTGTAGCTCATTAGTAAATCATAAGAGAATATCCCATCTTCAATATTGCATAAGCGTTTGAATTCCTTATAAGTAGCTTCAAGAGGGGTCTCCCAAGAGAATAAATCGGCGTCAATCATGAGCACATTGAAGTTGACATCATCAAAAACTTCCACTGAGTAGCAGGGCAGGTTGGTTTGAGATAGTAAAGCATCGATCGTAGGTAAGTTGCAAGTAATAGCATTGAAACCTTCGAATGAATCCGAAAGCAAGAGTTCCTTTTCCAATTCTGAGCTTTTAGTAATGCTTAATGCTGGGAACTTGCTCAAGCTAACTTCATAGTTATCACACTCCTCATCACTTTCCAGAATTAACGGCTTTTTGGTGCGGGACTTTTCATTGTGCTTATCATCCATAAGTTCCTTAGCAAGATATCCGTTCACTGACATGTCTTCCATAGCAAAACCTGTCATCATAGGTAAAATCGTCAGTAGGATTTATTCGCTAGAAGAGAAATTAATGAATTTAGAAACGGATATAAAAATAACTGATATCTGCAGATGATGCGCCGTATCCAGAAAGTTGGATACGCCGTATCTTATAATCGTTAAAATTTAATCAGACTTTTATTCAGAAAGCAGATACGCCGCTTATGAATTAGAATGCGCCGTATCAGTTTTAAATTATCAAAAATCGACTATATTTATTAAAATTAAATGCGTCGTATTAACAAAAGCTAATGCGTCGTATTTTCGTTATGTTTCAAAATACAAGATTTTTGATTTAGTAGATGCGCCGTATCGATAAAGATCGATGCGTCGTATCTGTTTAATAATTCAAAAACTGTTTTTAATTTTAAATAGACAATACGCCGTATCTGTTAAAACAGATGCGTCGTATGGCGTTAGGGTTTAGAAAAATTTCTTATTAAAAACAGAATACACCGTATCTTGGGAAAGATGCGTCGTACTCGAATTTAGTAAACGCGTTGTATTTTATAAAAATTAAACGCAATACGCCGTATCTGTGAAAACAGATGCGCCGTATCGTTTGTATCAACACAATACAACGATAGCAGAATGCAGAAAAATAGAAAAACAAAAAAAACTAAAATAAAAATAAACAAAAAGAAATAAAAATTAAAGAAAATAAAAACACACAAAAAAAGAAAATATGAAATAATACAATGAATGCAATTTATCTAATATATAACAGAGTTAGTGGTTAGATTCTAAAAAAAAGAAAAACCTAATTAAAATACTAATCAAATTAACAGATAATAACAATTCACTCCCCAGCAGCGGCGCCAAAAACTTGATGCGCATGATGTGTCGTTGAGGTTTAGCAGTATTAATGCCTACTCAAGTTTTAAATTTATATTTAGCCGACTTATCAATAACACACACACTTAACGAGCAGTGTACCCGGTCAGTATGAATATAATGGTAAGTAGAGTGTCGATCACTAAGAGTGGAACGTATTATCTAGTTATTCTAATCAGTATTTTAATATCCTAAGTTAGCTATACAACCTAATCTAACGCAAGGGGGTTCAGCCTGAGAGACTGGCACGGTTTGGTTATGATTAAATAGTAAACTAAACTAATGAGCACGAATCAGCGATTAGCACACAGTACACAGATAGATACTTGAGACAATAAGAAGACTGTCCTGATAATTAAGTAGCTTGTCACTTGTTTTATTGCTAGTTTTATATGAAGTGTATATAATTAACCCTTTCTCGTTGGCTCTAATCTTATCGGCGAGTAAACCCTTAATGATCACTTATGTCTATCCCACTATCCTAGAAACGATAGAATAAATAGGCGAGGAAGGGGCATGGCGACCCAAGCAATGCTCAGCTAGACACAGAGGTTATCAATGCACTAATAAAAGTCACCAAAGACATCAACATATAAACTTTAATTAATGGGAAAGAATTTTAAGGGGTGCGCATGATATTCCGTAGTCACATGACATCAGCCCATCAATCCTGATGAATTAAAGTGTACTAATACAATAAAACAAAACTACTTAATGAATTGAATACATGCAGGACCTTCTTACAGCTCTTGTATCTTCGTTCAGGGTGTGTTTTGTGCTGCTAATACGTCTGAATTCGTCTCTGGTTTGGTACTCGTACGTATGGTATCTTGCACACAAAATTCGTCTGACTTTGGGGTATTTATATTTTCTGTCTGAGGGTTAGATGCGGCGCATAGGATAAGTAGATGCGGTGCATTGACTTAACTTCACGTGGGGTCCAAGATTAATATATTCAGGAATATTCGTACACCGCCTTAAGATGCGGCGTAACTCCATTTCTCTATGCGGCGCATGTCCTTTGCTGTCTTGGATTGTAACTTGTGAAATTTTGATAGTGATACGCCGTATGTAAGAAGTATGTTGCGGCGTATCTGGAGCAGAATGATCTTGATCTTGTACATTTCAGTAGACTCTTAACATCTTGCTTGTTTTGCTCCATAATTAGTCCAAAATCGTTAAGTTTCACATAATACTTGTTTTTACCTGAGAATTACAAAAGTAAACATTAACGTATCAATTCTCATATATAATATAATAAAACAAGTCAAATAAATAGGATAAATGATGATAATAAAATGTACTTATTTGAGTTCATCAGCTGTTAAGACTGCTGAGTGAAGAAGTTAAGACGGTTTATGATTTATTGTAATAGATAAATATGGAAAAGATATTGTGTATATCGTATAGAATTAGATTGATAGTTATCTTGTAAAGGAATCCTTAGTCTATAAAAGGATTGCCTAGGTTAAGGTTTTGATATACGAGACATAGACATACAATACAGAGTTAGAAGTACGAAAGATTAAAGGTTGTAAACCCTAGTGATAGGAGATCACTCGTATTATTATTCTAATAATATTGAATCGTTGAAGGTTATTATTCTGTGTTCTTTGTTTTATTCAAATCATACAAAACACATAAAGTCTTCTAAATACTAGCTAGTAAATTCCGCGTGCTAGACTACGTATAATTCTTAGTATCACATCTAACACAAGGAGTGTGTGTAGATCCGGTCAAGTGGTATCAGAGACAGGTTGCTGATACATAGATTTAGAAGATCCGAGAAGAACAAAGATGGACATGGAAACAACACCATCCACAACCAACATTGCTGCTAAGCTTCCTATGCTTAAACCTAACGACTTCGACATGTGGAGACTTCGTATTGAGCAGTTTTTCCAAGTGCAAGACTATGCACTATGGGAGATCATTAAAGATGGAAACTCTTTTACCCCTGTAACAACAACAACTGTTGTTGATGGTAAATCTGAGAGTACAGTGTAGACAAAGCCAACCACTAATGAAGAGAAGGCAAGATACAAGAATGATATTAAGGCTAGAAGTTTGCTTCTGATGACTATTCCCAATGATCAGTTGCTGAATTTTAGTAAGTTCAAGTGTGCCAAATCTCTTTTTGAAGCTATTGTTGCAATATATGGTGGGAATGAAGCTACAAAGAAAACCTAGAAGACCCTTCTCAAGCATCAGTTTGAGAACTTTACTGCAACAAGCAATGAGTCGTTGGATCATATGTTCAATAGGCTTCAAAAACTGGTGAGTCAATTGGCTGTTCTTGGAATTGAGATGCCTCAGGAAGATCTCAACTCTAAGTTTCTGAGGAGTCTACCAGCTGAATGGGCTATGCATGTGGTAGTATGAAAAAACAAGCCTGATATAGATTCCATGAGCTTAATGGATCTATATAGCAACTTCAAAATAGTTGAACATGAGATTAAGAAGTCTGCTGGATCAAGCTCAAGCTCAAGCTCAGGGAATTTGGCCTTTGTATCAACTCCCAGTTCCTCAAGTCCAGACAAAGAAGTGCAAGTTAGTGGAGCAGTTGGAACTGCTAGTGCAAATCTTGGTACTGCTAGCACCTCAAGCAGTACTAGTGGACTTTTGAATGATGATACTTATTGTGCATTCCTGACTACTCAGCACAATGGAAGTATGTTGACTCATTCAGATCTTCAAGAGATTGATGAAGATGATATCGAAGAGATGGATATTAAGTGGCAGCTCTCTCTTCTCAGTTTGAGAGCTAGGAGATTCTTGAAGAAGACTGGCAAGAAGATTGTCATAAACAATAATGATGTTGCAGGGTATGACAAGTCCAAGATTGAGTGCTATAATTGCCACAAGAAAGGTCATTACTCAAGGGAGTGCAGATTGCCAAGTCAACAAGATGGAAAGAGTAAAGCATATGGAAACAAGTCAAGAGTTGTGGAGGTTACTGATCCAAGCTCGAAAGCCATGGTTGCTATTGATGGCTTAGGATTCGACTGGAGCTATATTATAGAGGAGGAAGCTGAAGCATCTACAGAGGTTGCTCTCATGGCATTTTCTGATTCTGAGGTATAAGTTTCAAAATGTTCTAAATCTTGTGAAGCTTTAAAAGAACTAGAAACACTTAAAACAAGATATGAGAATCAGTGGCAAGAATTAAAAGAAACTGCTTTTAGCTTAGCAAATCATAAGAGAGCTTTAGCTGTGTTAGAAGAGAAAATTGTTCATTACCAAAACATTGAGTCTAAGTTTTATGATGATATGATTATTGTTAAGAGAGACTTAATGTTTAGAGAGAATGAAATTACTGTTTTAAAACATGAGCTAGAACAGGTTAAGAAAGCTAAGGAGAACATACAGATGAGTGTAGACACACTAGAGTACACATCAAAAGGTGTTCAAAAGATAATTGAGAGTCAGATCCAAAATAAAGCTAAGTCAGGCCTAGGATATAAGTCAGTTCCACCTCCTTATAAAGGAATTCCATCACCCAAAGGTATAGACTTAGAATATACAGGACTCCCTGAATTTCAATTACCTGTGCTTAGTTATGGTCCTCAACCTAAGAAGGATGTAGTTGATAAACCTGTTTTTGAAAGTGCAAGTGATAAATCACTATCTGAGGACAAGGTGTCTTCTGATAGGTCCTCACATAAGGACTCAGATGCTCCAACAATTGAGGAATGGACTTCTGATGATGAGGATGATCAGGCTGTGGTTAAGCCTGTTAGTGCTAAAATGGAGGAACCAAAAGTTCCAAAGATGGTTAAACCTGAGACTGTTAGGCCTAGATCAAATGCCAAACCTTTTAGACCAACAGTTAGGTATGCAGAGATGTATAGAACCACAAACAAGCCAAGAGGTAACCAGAGGAATTGGAATGACCTCAAATCCCACCAATTAGGAAAGGATTTTGTTTGCTATAGGAAAGCTTGTTACTCTTGTGGTAGTTTTGATCATCTTGCAGATTATTGTGATAAATGGGTATCTGGATATACAAATCATAGGTTGAGCATTGCAAGACCTCAATCTTTTCTTAGGAATGAGAAGATGAAACCTAGATAAGTTCTTTTGAGGCCTGGACCTAAAGCAGTTCAAACTGCTAGACCAGCAGTTCCGACTGTCAGACCTATGAGACCAATTCACCCAAGGCCAACAGTTCAAGGTGCAAAAATGTTTTCCAAATCCGCACCAAAAACTGTTAATAGACCCTTTCATCACAAAGCAGTTAAAAAAATAAAGTTTGGAAACCTAAGATAACAACTGCCAAGCCAGCAGTTCCAACTGCTAGCAGGGTAATTGGTACTGGTGTGAATAAAAACACTGCTAAGGGAAACATGGGTAATGGAGTGAATGCTTCAGCATGTTGGGTATGAAGATCAATTCAACCCAATGGTGCTAAGACTGTTTTGAAAAGAATGAATTATGTTGATGCTAGAGGAAAGCCTAAGTCTGTTTTGGCTTGGGTTCCACAAGGAAATTAATTTTTCTTGTTGTGTGCATTGTTAGTCATATGCTTGTATTTTGTTTCTTTGTTTTTGGACTAACAATTGCAGGATTGGAGAGAAAACACCAAGGGATTAAGAATGCTTGATGTTTTGGACTAAATGGTGTTCTGGAGATTAGTATGTGATCCTTGCATACAACAAATGGTAATCGGTTCACCATGTCTTATCCACATAAGAACCAACTAGTCAAGAGCAAACGGTTTCTTGTAAAGACTAATCAAATCCGTTGATGGTTGACAATTTACCAAAAATTGTATGGTTATCAGCTCACCATATCTAAATGTGAAGAGTTGGCTAGTCCAAAGCAAACGGCTATTGGTAAAGACATATCAAATCCGTTGATAATTGATAGTTTGCTAAAAACTATGTATGAGCCATGTTATTTTTAAAATTCTATTTCAAAAAGTTGGTACTGCTCAATAAAATTTTTCAACAGTTGGGACGGTTAGTACAAATTATTGGTACGGTTCAACTAGCCGTTATGACTGACGTGTCGGTAATTAATTTTGGAGTAAAAACTAGCCGTTGGCGGTTTGTTGCGATTTTTACTGGATGGATTACGGATTTCGAGGGATCCTCTTATAGATATTTTAATTTTTATTTTATTATATTCTTATACTAAAATAAATAGTTACCATATTCTTTAAGTCGGTCATCTTGAAACCCTACAACTCTCTCCATAAACTCTCAATATTACTTTCATCTTCTATCTTTTCACTCAAAATTATTACTCTTCACGACTATTAACTAATATTTTCTACTAAGAATGGCAAGATTGGATTTTGCTAAGCGTCACAACCAGGTTGCATTTTTAGAGAAAACAGAGCAAGGAGATGGGCCAAAATTTTATGAGGTTGTGGATTTTCTCAACCACTCTCACATAAGGTATGCTCTAACTCTTTCTCCTACTCCAATACTGGGGGGGACATGTTGGCGTATATGTCCGGACGTCATATTTCGTCCAGACCAGACACTCACTTCCGGACGTGCTAGCCGGAGGGTCAAATGCCGCCATTTACCAACGGACAGTCCCATCAACCACCGCCACGCCGCCATCGCAGATTTCCTGGTATTGTGTCTCCCACGTGACCTGACACCTATCTACTAGACTAGGCATAGCTCGGCTTGCTTAGTCCCTAGGCAAAACAGGTAACGAGGTGTGGGTAGTATAAATACCCCCACCTCATTTATGATTCTCAATTAATACACACACATAGGATTTACTCTTATTTATTAGTTTATTACCTAACCCTCCGTATCACCATATACTTACTCTCACGCCGGAGGTTGGTCTTGGGATAAAACCCAAGGCGAGTCTAACGTGCGTTTTTCATGTGTGTAGGAACTTATAGCTCATCCGGAGGAAATCATCCGAAGGATCTCGTAAAGAAGTAGGACACACCCACAAGGTTTTACTTCAACAACTTTCTTTTTTTTGAGCAAACGCTACCTAAAAAGACGACCCTCTGACCTACCCGACCCGACAATGGAGCTCCACTTAAGGTACACTCTTTAATGAATTCATATGAATATGTAGATCTGTTTTGTATTCTTAATTTTGTATTTTCTTATGCTTGTCAGGGTTCTGAAGTGATTTAAGTTTTTTCTTATATGTCAGGATAGTTAAATTTTGTGTTTTTATTTATGGGTTTTGTTTATTATTTGTTTTGTAAGTATAATGTTTGAATCTTGATGAGTTTAGAAAAAGCTATTGGTATAAAGTTTGATTTTTTGTTATGTTTTTTAATAGATCCAAGCTTAAAGGTTTAACTTATGAGAGCTGCTAGTAATATTGCTAGTAGCATAAGACTTATAAGGCTTGAATTTTAGCTGCAACATTTTTGTTCACAAGACTTGAGAAGTTCGACCTGGTTCAAAATTCCAACTTGAAAAAAGAAAAAAGGCTGAGATTTAACTATATGTGTTGTTAAAAAAAAACTATTTGTGGTTGCTGGTTAGTAAAAAGTTTGAATCTTTGTAATTATTTTCGAGATTTCGTATGGCTACCGCCAAGAATGATATCAATAGATGTAACAAATCGTCTTTTAAGTTATGCAATTGCTATAAAGTTGATGAACTCAAATAAGTACATTTTATTACCATCATTTATCCTATTTATTTGACTTGTTTTATTATATTATCTGTGAGAATTGATACGTTAATGTTTACTTTTGTAATTCTCAGGTAAAAACAAGTACTATATGAAACTTGGCGATTTTGGACTAATTATGGAGCAAAACAAGCTAGAAGTTAAGAGTCTATTGAAATGTACAAGATCAAGATCATTCTGCTCCAGATACGCCGCATCACACTTCTTACATACGGCGCATCACTATCAAGATTTCACAAGTTACGATCCAAGACAGCAAAGGACATGCGCCGCATAGATAAATGGAGTTACGCCGCATCTTAAGGCGGTGTACGAATATTCCTGAATATATTAATCTTGGACCCCACGCGAAGTTAAGTCAATGCGCCGCATCTACTTATTCTATGCGCCGAATCTAACCCTCAGACAGAAACTATAAATACCCCAAAGTCAGACAAATTTTGTGGGCAATATACCAAGTACCAGACTTAGCAAAAGACAGAAGAAACCCTAGGACGAAGTCAGACGCATTAGCAGCACAAGACACACCTTGAACGAAGATACAAGAGCTGTAAGAAGGTCCTGCATGTATTCAATTCATTAAGTAGTTTTGTTTTATTGTATTAGTACACTTTAATTCATCAGGATTGATGGGCCGATTCCATGTGACTACGGAAAACCATGGGCACCCCTTAAAATTGCTTTCCCATTAATTAAAGTTTATATGTTGATGTCTTTGGTGACTTTTATTAGTGCATTGATAACCTCTGTGTCTAGCTGAGCATTGCTTGGGTCGCCATGCCCCTTCCTCGCCTATTTGTTTCAGCGTCTCTTTAATAAATAGTATAGACATAAGTAATCATTAAGGGTTTACTCGCCGGTAAGATTAGAGCCAACGAGAAAGGTTTAATTCTCGATGCGTCGCATCGAACTATACACTTCATATAAAACTAGCAATAAAACAAGTGACAAGCTACTTAATTATCAGGACAGGTCTTCTTATTGTCTCGAGTATCTATCTGTGTACGTGTGTGCTAATCGCTGATTCGTGCTCATTAGTTTAATTTTCTATTTAATTATAACCAAACCGTGCCAGTCTCTCAGGCTGAACCCCCTTGCGTTAGATTAGGTTGTATAGCTAACTTAAGATATTAAAATATTGATTAGAATAACTAGATAATACGTTCCACTCTTAGTGATCGACACTCTACTTACCATTATATTCATACTGACCGGGTACACTGCTCGTTAAAGTGTGTGTTATTGATAAGTCGGCTAAATATAAATTTAAAACTTGAATACTGCTAAAACCACAACGACATCACGAGCGCACCAAGTCTTTGGAGCCGCTGCCGTGGATATAAAAGAATTAGAGCAATACACACGCACATCAAAAGTCGAGAGCTTGACTGAAAGCATACTAGAAATCGATCAGACTTTGAATTTGAAAGATCGGTATGTTCTTGGAGAGCAGTTGGGATGGGGGTAGTTTGGTATTATCAGAGAATGTTCGGATAAGTTGACCGGTGGGGTATTGGCTTGTAAGTCATTATCTTCCATTGATATTCTATTACAGATTTATACTTAAAGCATTGAGGCTTGTGGGATCCAAGGTAAATACACTACTGCAACATGTGTATATATATATATATATATAAATATATATATATAAATATATATATATATATATATATATATATATATATATATATATATTATATATATATAATATATATAACAATACGCGCATGACGTCATCAAATGCAGGATTGCCCAGTAATGCCATGTCATAATGCCACCTAAGCAATATTTGATTAAAATTTCGAATTTCATGCCACCTAAGCAATATTGATTTAATGGAAATTACGTTTAATTAATTAAAATTCCTATGTTAATCCGAAATTAAAAATTTAATTAAAATTGTCCTTTTCAAGATTCGAACCCTGGCCATTTAATCCACATACAAATGCTTCAACCACTAGACCAAATAATTTTTTTGTGATTTACAATACAAAATATTTAAGTCATGCTTAAAAATTTGATATTGTTAAGCTATATTTAAGGAATATATAACATCCAAAACTTTAAATATAATTTTCCATATAAATGTGTATATCGGATATTTTTGAAAGGTATGTTTAATTTTTAGAAGATATAGTCTATACCGGATCTTTTTGAAAATATGTTTAAATTATAGAAGATTATCTCTACAACTTAAAACCCTAAACTCACATTCATTCATAATATACTTTTTCTCCAAAAACTAATTTTATCTTTTGCTCATCCTTTTTTTTCCTCAATTCTCTCATACTGATGTTCTTTTTGTGTGTGCAGGTTTGAGAATACCAGGTGTTCTTTGGAAGTACCAGATGTTCTTTTTGAGAATACCAAATATTATATGTGTTTTTTATATACTAATACAAAGTTAAAATTTGTGTAAAGAATTAATTGTTTTATTGTACGATGTTGCTGTTAAGGTGTTGACAGCCCAAGACCTTCATATAATCAAATGAGGGAAATTCTGAAAGAGTTATAACCCTAATCTTTAAGCAAGTTCATTTAATTACTTTTTATTTTGTTTTGTGTGTTTTTGACAGATTAATCAAGACCACATATGATTATCAACGAATTTATACAAATTGTTACAGAGGTATAAAGAGTATATATTGATTTGGCCTTTAAAAGTAGTTGTCTGATATGGAGTATTTGATTGGTTTGTGCTTTTTTATTAATTATGATTTGTTGTTCTTTTATTGTCTAATCAATCAAATTCAATTTCAGGTATTTGCAGCTTCATCATCATTATTCTCATATAACTAGGTTTGTAAATTTTTTATCTACCTTACATATGACATATTGCGAAGCTGCTAATATAAGTTTGTGGTCACTTTATTTAAGCAAGTGGGTTAGGTTAATTACGTAATCAACATAGGTACGTAGTGATCAACGTTGGAAGATTTGCCATTCAATATCTATTCAAGTTCATGGATTACACGATTTTTTGGATTGCTTATAAGGTACACCTCTTTGCTTAATCTCTTTTTTTTCTTCATTATATCAGCCTTGAAATATTCATATACGTTTGATTCAGAGGATATTATTCGGTTTTGATATTGCAGGTGTAACTCATTCACAATATTGATATTTTATGTTAGATTTGAACACGGGTTCATCATCTCTCATACAGGTGATAAATGGTTGTTAAAAAATTTAGTTTATCATCTCCCATGCAGGTAACGTTTGATTCAGAGGACATGATTTAGTTTTGATCTTGCAGGTGTAACTCATTCACAATTTTGATATTGTATGTTAGATTTGAAACATGGGTTCATCGTTCGTTTAACTTTTGAAATTGCGTTGCAGATTCATGTGACAGAAGCAGAAACTAATATCTATGAAATTTCAAGAGTTCTTGCTCCAATGCCCGTCATTGTTTGTGTTGCAGGTAGATTCGCTTTTGAAAAACTATATGAAATGATTGGTTACAACAAGGAAATTATTTCTACGGGATGATTTTCTGAGCTAAATGCTTCTTACTCAACTAAACTTAGTATAATTTTATTTATTTGTGCATAAATGAGTTTTAAGCGTGAAGGTGCAGGTCGTTGCAACTGGGAGCAGTTGTATATGGCGTTGTTCCGTGAGTAGTCACATTGGCAATCTTCATCTTTATAATGAATTTGAAGCCGCTAATTAACTTATTTGTTTATTATTTGTAGGAAGACTGAAGAAGTTGTTGCTGATACTTGATTGCTCTCAGATTCGGGCTTTAGAAGCTTCGTCACATAAGCCAAAGTTGTAACAGCAATGCTGCTCTTCAAGGTACATTATGTCTATATAATTAAAAATATTGGAGGGGATAGTTTGTTTATTGAATAACATGATTTATCTCTGTCTTAGCAGGCCGTGTCGAGGAGCAGATATAATTGATTTCAAGCAAAACTTAAGAAAATCGCTATTAGGGAACTTACCATAGTACGTACTACTTACTACTATGTTATCCAAAAAGATTTTTAGATTGTCATATTATTACACACGGAATGCCCACTGGGAATGCGCATATATTGGTCTTTCGACGTATACTCCCCTGCTACTGTTTTTCAACTGTAAAACTGCCAAACAAATACGCAGAAATACAGGTACGTAGATCATAAAATTATTGATGTATGGGTCAACTTGATGAAACAAAATATTGAGTATATCAACATAGGTACGCCTCTTTGCATAATCGTATAAGAGCAACATATCAGCTGGTCTCTGGGATTGAACATTTGTCAAACGTTGGCTGCTGCAAGAATGTTAACACAAACTGGGCCTACTGGCCAAACACATTGGGGTGATTCAATGGCCAATAATCCAATGCCTGCTGCACATTCTGCAGATGCCCAATTGAAGGTCAGTTCTCTATTTCTTTTTGTGCGAATTGGTTGGGTTGACCAGAATTAATTATAAATAGTTGGTGTGTCAATTATGATTAAAGAGACTGAATTAATGTGATAGCCTTCTTTGTTGCATAGAATGATTTGGGAAATTTTATTGGCGACTTTTGACCAAAGATAAAACTTTTATATTACTTGTTTGACCTGTTACGGATAACCCGCTCATAAGTAAATGGGTTGAAGTTGACACCTCTCTCTAGCACATTATTTCCTGCTTCTAAACAATTGTATTGTGTTCACAGCAAGAATTGGCCGCGATATCTAAGAAAGTTGGGGACAAACAAACTTGCAGTATTGGTCTATATGAACTATACCGAATAACTCAGTTGTACCCAAAGGCAACATTACTCTTTTTTAATATGTTATCAAGTGCAGTTACGAATTAATGACCGTGATAACTTAAAACTGTAATTTTTTTTATCAGGTTGACATATTTTCTCAACCTCAAAACGCAAGTGAAGCTTTTCAAACATACATTAGAGATGGCTTAGCTCAGGTCTGTATAACCTTTACTTTAAGATATCCATGTGATTTTCCAGAATCTAATTTTATTTAGCGTCTTCTATGTCAGATGGATCAGAATGCTGCAGCTGGAAGAACTCCATCTACTGTGCCTATGCCAACACCTCCGCCATCCGCCTTAAACCTGCCATCTCCAAAATACACACCTCTTTCACCTTTACATACAAATTCTTTAAATGATAGGAAATCTGTAAATACTAAATCCGACGCCACGAATTTCAGTCTACCCCCACCTTCATATGCTGAAGATGACAGGTCCGTTAGTGTTATGGCCTCAAGAGGCCCAATCCTTGTTAGTTCAAATTATGGTTACCATCAAGAAGAGGAAGAAGATCATAGGAATGACAGGTCGGTTAATGTTATGCCTTCAAGAGGAGGTTCAATTCCTGTTCAATCAGATTTTAGGCAGCAGCATGTAGATGACCAAGGGAATGATAGGTTCCAATCTGGAGGTTTATTGGTGCTCAATCTTTAATTCAGTAACCAATTGTAATACAACACATTTTGACATTCTTCATATTTTCCATGTAATTTAAATATCTGAATGTTGGATAAATTTTTAAAATTTTTCTTCTAATAATTGTATAAACTTGTCTAGCACACCATATAAGAATCGCGATAGATTTTCCATGGAGGGATTTGGTAGCTATATCATGAAGTTTACATGTAATCAATATTATGGATAGCCATAAACGTGATTTATTAAATTAGTATTTTATTTGTTTTGGAACAGCATATTTTGTTAGAATATTTAAGTGGATATATTCATTACATGCTAATTTTTATTTTTTATGATTTGCAGTTAGTGATAGAGGGATAGATGCAATAAGAGAAAGGATGAAGAGCATCCAGTTAGGATCTGTTGGGAACCTCGAGCCTGTAAATCGTTGACTGGTGTACATGAATGGTAGTAACGAAGACCATCAATCTACCCATCAGACAGATGAGGTAAGTTCAGCAATTCCCGTTCATAGTGGTGTCCTACCCATGGATGAAAAAGCACTCTCTGGGCTTCAAGCACGGTTGGAGAGGCTCAAAAGTGGTTCAATGGACTCTTTTTAGGAAACAATATCAGTGAATGAATAACCGTTAGGGTTTTGGCATGTGCTGAGACAATTGAGCCATCAGTTGCGGTTGCTGTTTGAAGTGGTATTCTTGCCACACCTAAGGTTATTATTATACAAATGAGGCAAAAATAGGTGGCTGTGTTCTTAATTTTTGATGTGAAGGGTGTGTAAACTTACCATTTAAGCATATATACTGTGTGCTCATATGCTTTGAGTACATGGTGAAAATCTAGATTGTGGAGTTGATGAAGAAGAAATGGAAATGGACAAGTTATTGTCACGCTACAACAGAAAACCAACACATATACTTTCTGCACCAACACGAGCAGGCTCACTTCTATCTGAAATCGGTGACTATTTCGGTTTATATAAATGAAAGTAAAAAGGCTAACATGGTCAGCAACATATCAACCCGATTCGGCTTTGAGTCCACAAGGTCAATTACTCCCGAAACTTCCTGATTATGATCATTTTGTAGCGCAATTAGCAACTTCAAGAGCGCGATCCTAGAGTAATTTGATAGTAGCATTTCTTATACATGTATCATCTCATTGCTGTTATTTTTTTACTAAAATGTGTTTATGTAGTTGGTAGCTTTACCAAATGAAATTTTATAATTACCGAATACAATCTGAGTTCTACTGAATACAAACTGAGTTTTATAATCACTGAATACTTTATTTCGCATTTGAACTAAAAGCATGTACTTTGTAATGAAAGATCATTTATTAAGTTTTATTTCCTCTTATTAGATTACCATTCATTTCTAATCTACCATATGCAATGTAAAAAAAAAAAGAGAGCGAAAAAAAAAATCCGTTAACTAACACCATAAAAATTACTAAAAATTTAAAAATAACAAAACAAATACAACTGATTATTGGTATGCGGATGCTAATTCATCGAAAACAATAACTAACGCTTCCTATAAAAAACTTTTATGAAATTTGTACATTTATATCTTATTATTCGTTTACTAATACCTTCAAGCGATATTTATAATTGATTCCCGCTCATTGGTCGGGCTTCCCAAACAGTATACAATTGCTTGCTGCGGTGTGCTCAACAACAACTATTAATAAAAGTAACCATAAAAATCTCCACATGTATGCCTATCTCTTCAGTGATGCGTTTTCCCTGACAAACAATATGCAATTGTCTTAAAAGTGAATAAAATAAGCACATTGAAAATTGTTATTTGTCAAATTTTTTAATAATTAATAATAGTCAACTAATTTTCATATTTATCACATTAACAAATAAGCCCTTCTTAACTAATACCTTACAAGGAACGGGCTTATAAGTCATGCCCGGCCATCGGACACACCGAAAAGAACCCTATAAATATATACTTTCTTTTCAAACAGTGGTGATTATAATTAACTTTCTATAAAAATTTTCAACCGTAAACTAATAGCCTACCAAAATAAAATGAAATCGGCGTCCTTAAAAATAACAATTAGATTTCTCTTAAATTTTTTCAACCGTAAACCAATAGCCTAACAAAATAAAATGAAATCGGTGTCCTTAAAAATAATTTTACGTTAACTAACACTATCAAAATTATAATTACAAGTCATCTGTTTACTTGAAACAATACATCAAACCATATTCAAATAATTATTATATTAAAACCATCCAAATTATAATTACAAGTCATGCCCGCCCATCGGGCGGGCCATGAAGTCTAGTACACACACACACACACACACACATATATACACACACACACACACACACACACACACACAAATATATATATATATATATATATATATATATATATATATATATATATATATATATATATATATATATATATAGGGTAAAGTTAAAATAAAAAGACAAATATCCGTATATTACGTAAATAGAATTTTTTTATAAAAAAAGTTCGCGAAAAAATCCAAAAAAATTCCACAAGATCGGGTATGTTGGTGCATAAAACTTTTGTGAAAGAAGGATTTATAGTTTTGAGTTTTTATACGTTTTTTTAATGCACAATGTAACACCTCTAAAATCGGGTCCAGCGGAAGCATACATGTCACTGGGGTGCTACTAAATTGATATCACAACACAAGGTACAAAGAACGGTTTTACCTCAACCGTTTAAAATAAATTTCATTATCAAAAGCATTAAGTTTACATTATTCAAAAGTAGTGCGGAAATAAGGCCCATAAAATATATAATGCGGTCCCAAATGTTTATCAAAGTCGTCTATGGCCATGCCCTTTTGCCAAGCGCCTCAAAAAATAAGCTATCGCCTTAACCTGAAAATACATGCTAAAAGGTCAGCTTACGCTGGTGAGTTCATAGGTTTGTGAATTAAACCACAAAGCTGTGAATAATGAAGCGTAGGACAACAGTGAGCAGGATATACAAATGTGAACACATAACAAACTAGCAACAACTGAACCTCAGACTACAAACACGCATAAATGATCCACACATAGATTGGGTGCCACTTCCCAAATTCATACTGGGTGCCACTTTCCAAAAGTTATACTGGGTGCCACTTCCCAAAATATATACTATCAATGCATCACTAAACAGTTGCACACGTTCAAGCCAAGCCACACAAATTGAATTCAAACAATAAGGCACGTATTGCAATCAAAACACACATATTGTCCAAAATCATGAAACTAGTAGATCATAGCATGAAAGCATTCAAAAACATTGAGTTAAGTTAAAAACGAGCATGTATTCTCCCCCAAAACAGTTATAAAACAAGTAAAAGTACGGGCCATGAACTCACCTTTGCCACATCAATGCGAAGATCACAACTGACACGACTAACATCTAGCTAATCACAACGGTTTCCAGAAGATAGGCACAATGGTACACGAAGGTACAAGCAGTACAGTACGAGATCGACACGAACTAATACGTATATGGTTACCTCAAATTATGTCTCACACAATAATTAAGTCTACCAGAGATAACGTGTCGTAGTTTTCATGGCTTACTCAATTTCAATACTTATCAAAAGCTTAGTATCAACGTTTCGTGTGGTGTGGTAAGAAAACATGGACTCTAAATACAACTCACTCCAAAGGGGAATAAACATCGACATAGTCGAGAGAATACTGACGAGAACTCAAACCAAAGAAGACAAATCCAGACAATGATAACAATTAAATAAGTCACTATAAATAGGTCAATTGGTAGTTTCGGTATTTACCCCAAACCCTCAATTAATTTTTATAAAACACAAACATTTTAAAAATAAAAGGTAAGTTTAACTAATATAAATCAATTTCCCAAGACTATTTAATAGCTACTTATTAAAAGTATTTGTTGGTTATTAGGCATTATTTTCTTATTGTGTATTCTTCACGAATCAAATATATTAAATTCGTCTTGAGTCTAATATATTGTATTTGCTTCAAGTCCAATAAGTCCATATTGTCCAATATCTAATGTCGAATAGATATCAATACATATCCAATAGTTATAGTCACAATCGGGTATCATTAAATCTGTTATACGTCCCAAATGTCATGTAAAAATCCATTAAGTATCCATATTATCCAAGTTCCAATCGCAAATCCCAAGTAAAATCCGAAATGTACCAATCGTCATAGTGTCAAAAACAATTAAAACTCGTTAGTCAAATATTAAATACAAGTCACAATGACTAATATACATTAACTAGATTTTAGACCAACACCCTTAATTATATTTTACTTGTGGGCTTGTAGCCCAAACCTTCAACAAACCAAACGGATCCCATTTCATGGGCTGTTAAGCCCATTTCAAACCAAATCAAACGCACCCTAATTTTTGACACGAGATAAACGGACACCCTCATTCCTTATTATTGTAAACCGAGAACCAAAAATAATCGCACCCATTTGACTCGACCCAAAAGAACAAACGCACCCTTTCTAGTTTAATCAAACTCGACACATATCTTACGCATACTTTGAAGTCTAATTCTAGCAACCCTTGTTACATTCGTTTGAACCAAGCTCAAATAATCACACGACACTATCATATAACACAACAAGCAAACACCTCCGTGGTGTCCTTGTGGTAAGAATCGAACCAAGAGCAAGGCCAACCTACCCTTCGTGGGTGGTGACTGCCGAGAGTATACACAAACGAGCACACCTTGTAACTCGTTATCCCAAGCTACCAACATGTCCAACACTAAAACTGATAAATCTATATTCAACCCAAGACCAAAACCATCTATCCTTGAACCTTAAATTCGACCCATGACTTATACGGGTCACAACTCGGATCTCAGTTGGGTTTTAACCCGACCCGTAACCAAACCCAAAACTAACTACCACACTTTGATTTTCTTACCACACGAATCAAACTCTACAACGTTTTAATCCACGAAAAATTATCAAAATATTTTTAAACCCATACTTAGATCACGTTTTAATCAATTTAATGTCCACGAAAACCTAACACAAAAGTTATGGTCGGATATAAAATAAACAACACGAGGAGTGGTTTTACCATACCACTCGAACAACGAGAGAGTGGAGAAGAGAAGTGCAACGATGGTGGTGTGGAACACGAACCAACAACAAGTCCTAGCAACCCTTATCGTGAACCTTCGATCTCCTTTTCTTGGTGGTTGAAAATGGTGGTGATGGCCGGAATAGGTGGCGGCAGTAGTGGTGGAGAACAGATGGCCGGATGGTGGTCGGAACAGTGGGTGGCGGCGCCGGATGAGTGGTGGCTGCCGAAACCCTAGAGAGAGGAAAAGTGAGGATGATATGTGAGGAAACCCTAAGTTCCCTTTTTATACACAACTAGGGACCAGAAATGTAAATATCTAAGGACAGGGGCGGCAGTGAAAATTAGGTTCAGGGACCATAACTGTAATTTATCATATCTTTCACAAAATGCGGTTCGGGGCTTGTTTAGACTGGTAAACGGTTGATTCAAGACACGAGAATTACGCCATCGTGCTCAGAATAATATTTGCAATAAAAACGACTATTCATACGCCTCGTTTCTCACAAATAATAAAATAATCAAATTAAATCGTTGGTTGTGCCAGTACGCGTTGTGTGCAAATTCCACGTTTCTCTAGATAACTTCACGTTTTAGGGTCAAATAAGCTCGATAAGGTTCGTAAATGAAAAACAGGGATAACCTCGTATAAAAATACGTCTGGAAAATTTTGGGTTGTCACACACAAAAATCAAATTTTGATGCGCAAAAAAATTTTGATGCACAAAATTTTCAACTTGTTTTAGTTTGATGCGCAATGTTATTTTGATGAAATAAGTTAAAAGAAGTTGGGTACAAAAACGAATTTTTGATGCAAAAAAAAGCGATTTAAAAAAAAAAAAAAAAAAAAAAAAAAGATTTAATGCGCAAACGTATTTTTTCATAATTTTTTTAGGAAAAAAATATCCACTTTTGGGAAAACTTACTTCACAACTTTTTCATGCACCAACATACCCGATCTTGTGGAATTTGTTTGGAATTTTTCGAGAAATTTTTTATTAAAAAAACAATTTTTTTTACTTAATGTACGGATATTTGTATTTTTATTTGATCTTTATCATATATATATATATATATAATATATATATATATATATATATATATATATATATATATATATATATATATGAATATATTAGCTACAATTTTTTGTAGCTTATTGGCTGCAATTTTATGCTACAAATATGGGTCTCTGATTCTTTTCTGTGGGTCCCTGATTCATTGCTAGTGTATCTTTTGTGAAGTATTTGTAGCCAAGATATCCACGAAAACCTAAGTCTGATACAAACTCGGAGAACTCCAAACTCGGAGGAACTAAACTCGAAGGATTCTAAGTCTGATACAAACTTGGAGAACTCCAAACTCGGAGAACTTAAGTAGATTCCAAACTCGTAGAACTTAAGTAACCAACAAACTCGGAGGATTTAACTTAGAAACTCGAAGGATTTAAATACTCCAAACTCGGAGAACTTAAGTAGCCAACATAGAAACTTGAAGACTTTAAACTAACTAAGAAACTCGAAGACTTAACTTTCACCTTTAAACTCGAAGGAACCAAAGTTGAAGCCAGAAACTTGAAGCCTCAAAGTCGAAGGAATGAAACTCGAAGTATCAAAAATCGAAGCCTTCTTACTCGAAGGATTTTGGACAAAGTCGAAGCCTTCTAACTCGAAGGATTCGAACAAACTCGAAGTATGGCGAATGAACAGTAACTCAATTCAAAAAAATCTCCTAAATCCTTGTTTGGCTCTTGATACCACTTGTTATCCCTAACATCAATCAATATCACACTAAACTTCAACCACTAATGGTGGATCTAGAGAGAGAAACTAGTGAGAGAAACTTTCATTCATTAAACACACACTTCACAAACAACACTAGTACAAAAATGGGATTTAGTCACACATGTGGTTTTTCGAACAGCCACACAGTAACTTATTTGTGTGACTAAATGTACCAGAATAAAATAAACAGCCACACTTGATCCGACTTGTGTGACCTTTTCGTCTTTCCAACTGAGCCTACAGTCACACATTTGAATATTTTCGTGACTAGAGGTCTATTGTAATTTTTTTTTTGATTATTTAGTCACATATAATTTGGGACGTGTGACAGATACAAATAAGTTTCAAAAAAGATTAGTCACACTATATATATACATATGTGACAAATATATGTCACACAATTGAACAGTGTGACCAAAATCCATATATGGTCACATGAAGTAATTGTGTATGTGGCTAAATCATATACTCAAGTTTGTCACACATTATCTAAAAGTGACTAAATCATATAGTCAAATTTGCCCCATATTATTTAAAAGTGACTAAATCATATAAATGTGCCGCACTCAGTGTTTCCCTAAATAAAATTTCCCTCTTCTCAATTTTTCAAAGCCCCGCCTAAATTTTCCCCAAAATCAAATTGCCCTCCTTTCCAAATTCCCAAATATTTCATTAACCATTCGTATATCCCTCTCAACTTTTCACATAGATCCAGTCTTTCTACCACACTCGCACGCTCGCACCACCACCACACTCGCACCAAGACCACCGCTCGCACCACCACCACATCTGCACCTGCATGCCGCCATCACCTCCTCCATCTCGTCAACTTCCTTTTTCTCATCCTTGTGGTATGACGAGTTCACAAATCATTTTTGTTGTCTAATTATTTAAAAACCGATTATAATTATAGTAAACAGACGAGGTTAGTGATTTTGGGTTTAGGTGATTTGTTTATTAGTTTTAACAATTTCTTCTAGTTTGTGAGGTGTTAGGTCTAGTAATTTGATGAGGTTCTGTCACTTCTTTGTTAGTTGATTGCTTGAAAGTAGTATGTTCTGTTACCATTTATGTTTATTGTAGACTAATTTAGAGTGTAAGGATGCAATTTGATTCAAGTTTGAATGTTTATGCAGTGAGGTTAGTAATTTTGTGCAATTTAGGGTTTAGGTAATAATGTTTTATTAGTGTTAGAAGTTTCTTTGAGTTTGTGAGGTGTTCGGTTTGGTAATTTTGATGAGGTTATGTGCTAGTTGATTGCTTAAAAGTAGCATGACCCATTGCTAATTTTCTTTATGGTGACCTAATTTGGAAGCTATTGATGCGTAGTCAAATATATCTGAGCGTTTTAGGTAGCTTCTGAACAAAGTGCAGTTGGTGTAACTGCTACTTAAAATTATATTAATTTGGAATAATTTCGAGACCTGATGTGTTGTAAGCTTGGTCAAGCATGACTGCTTCCATAAGTAGTTGGATAAACAAACAAACTAATTCGTATTGGTTTAATCACCTGCTGACAGTTTTTAATAGTGTTAGTGAATAACTAAACGGATTTTTATAGCGAAAACTAAAATGAGCATGTCAGAGCTTGCCTAATTATATTGCATAAGTCAGTCTTAACCAACATAGGTGTTTGGATTCTAGGCTTTTTATTTGTTTATTTTTTGTAAAACAATATATTTTCAGATAATTGCTATAACTTCTAATCTATAACCACGTGTAATAACTAGATGGATCTAGAAGCAATTTTTTTCTGATGGCGTAAATATGAAAATGCAGTGTATGCACTATGGAAAGTTCCTCATCTTCTACCTGCTTTCGTTCTAAAGGGCGAGGTTTCCCGCTATGTGATTGGAGGGGCAGATTTGATGTTTCCTGGTATCAGCATAGGTGCAGAGGGTCTCCCAGAGTTTTCAGCAGGGGAAATATGGGCTGTTATAGTTCCTGGTAATCCAGCTCCAATTGCGGTCAGTTTCTGCACTCTCTGTTTTCAAAATTTTAAAGATATGATAAATGCTCAAGTATGTAAAAAGTTGTTTTGCCTTTTTATATAGGTTGGGTCTACGTGCATTAGTAGCTCTGATTCTTTGAAGGCTGAACTCCATGGGAAGGCTTTGAAGATAAGCCATCACTACAGAGATTCACTTTGGTAAATATAGAACTTGACTAGGGTGGGAAATTGGATGGGTCTGTCGGGTTGGGTAATGGTCAAAATGAGTAATTTATAATGGGTTGGGTTGGATCATGTTGACCCATCAACACCATTTTAGTTCATCTTCTGTTTTTCATAAATGATTGTGTTTTAAAAAAATACCACCAAAATCTTCTTTTAAAGAGCGACGTGGAAGGTAAAATATTAGAGATGACAGTTAACCCATTTATGGATGAATAGATTAATTTAGGCTCTATTTTCCCCCCTAATAGGTCAAATGGGTGAACTGAAAAACGTTAGTGACAATGAAAACAGATTAAACGGGTTGAATGAGTGAAAATCCACTGAAATTGTATTTGAAATGTATAACGCATCATGGATCACTTTTTGACATATAAAGTACATTTCTTTTTGTAATTATATAGATTTTCTACACATTTTACTTTCCTTAAAATTTGACTATAGAAAACAGAAGATATTGTTTACGGGTGACCAGACCCGATCTAATTCAACCCATACTACAGAAGTATTGCCACCTATACACAGAAGTATTGCCCTCTTTATTCCCTAATTCTCAGCAATCTGATACTGATGCCACAAGTGATCATGAGAATAATGCAGATGATGGCCAAGATGCCAGCTATCGGGATTCATCTTCAAGTATGCCGTCAGACCCAAATGTTGACCAACAAATAACTACTGATTTTGGTAATCTAAAGGTGACAGAAAATGATCAAAGTGAGAAGGTCACTGCCGACGAGCAAAATACGCTTTCAGTTGAGGATGTAGATGCACTTTTAGACAAATGTCTTCTGCAAGCGATAAAGATCTTCCTATTGCTGGTAGCACATTATGGTAGTAGTCTTTTTTGTGATCAGTCTATCTTTTTGCTTTAATTGGCTTTATTTTGAGATCCCATATATATCCTATATATTTAGGTTCTTCTTGTTTTCCTTTATCTTTTAGGGCTCGTCAAGCATGAACCGTACTGACAGTAGTAAGCGAAGCTCTTCTAGCGATCCAGAAGATGCAGAAATAGTGTACTTGAAGGATAACGTGACCATTCATCCAACTCAATATGCTACAGAGAGGATCAATGGGCATTTGAAGTTGATTAAGCAAGGTTCTTCACTATTTCTGGTAATGTTCCATTGCAACTATTTAATGTTATATACATGTTCTGCTTTTATCATGATAGTAGGAGATGCTTCTTTTTGCCATAATAGACGTGGATACCTTATAAAGGCCAAAGCTCAAATGCGAGGTTGTCTGAGAGGTTAGCGTCCATGTTTTGATATTCTATATGTATTTATGCGTAAAATTATCTTCTGACGGTGCACCTCATAGGATATTTTGTCAGTCCCTTAAGACATTACAATGTCGTGTACATGATGGCATCAGCTTTTGCTAGTTCTACCATGAATGCTTGCCTCTGCCCAATCTACCTTGTGACAGGACCATCAATGTTAGGGGTTGCTAAGCAATTGCTTCCAGTTTTTAAATTGTATTAGTTGCTATGTCCTACTTACCAAAGGGCTTTTAGGCTGGCGGTATCCGGGTGTATTATAAGGTGTTCCTACACCAAGGGGTTGAGGGTTCAAGTCCCACTTGGGACATAGGTGTAGTGTAGGGTGTGTTATTTGCCTTTCAAAAAAGTGTCTGTGTCCTACATACTGTATGTATATGCGTATGCCTATGATTTTTGGTGGAACTGTGGATCTGATTCTTATTGTAGCTGTATGCAGACAAAAATTTGTATACCATAAGAGCAATACCGTTTTCTGATATTCAGTCGATTCGCCGGCATACACCAACAATTGGGTGGCAGTACGTTATTGTTGTTCTATCATCTGGTAGGCCCTTACATTCTTTTGCACTATAATTACATCTAGTATATTTATTAATAAAGTTTTCAAATTTACCTGTGCAATTGTGCATGCGATAGAGCAAATATACTTATGATTTTCTTGCTAGTCTTGATTGCCAATTTGATTTCGTGTATGTGTAAAATGAAGTTTTTATTGTTGTTGAAGTACATGACCAGTTAAACTCGAAAAACTAGCATAACAGAATAATGCATGAGTGCATGACACTTTCAATAGCAACATGATTTCCATTTTGATCTACTTGATTCCAGCCTGACCAAAACCTTGTGCAGGTCTAGCATACCCTCCCCTCTACTTCTATAGTGGAAGAGTACGGGAGTTTCTTGCTACAGTTAAGCAACATGTCCTCATTTCCAGGTTAGTGGTTCCTACTTAAGCTATTTGCAATTTCTAATGTGGTCTTGATATTGTAAGGAAAATTGCTTTTCGCGAATGTATCACATGGACACTTGGTATGGCAGAGGAAAACTTTCTTGATTTAATTATTAAACTAGCATTCTACAGAATTGCTACATTTCTACTTCTTTCGGCAAAAATCAAGTTGCTGGGCAATCTAATATCTTATTGTAAGGC
Organism: Artemisia tridentata subsp. tridentata; assembly: GCA_021014915.2. Classification (NCBI taxonomy): domain Eukaryota; kingdom Viridiplantae; phylum Streptophyta; class Magnoliopsida; order Asterales; family Asteraceae; genus Artemisia; species Artemisia tridentata. Next base: position 42,125,895 of record CP139507.1, on the reverse strand, counting down.
AAATTGCTTTTCTAATATGTATGCATATCTGAGAAGGCGTACACTAGAGATGAAACTCTGATGATGGTATAACTAAAAAGACAAGACTTGATAGATTTCTGCTTTTCTCAATTTAGATTATAATCTGGTACTGACTTGTATGTGTTTTCACCTCGATGTTTATAGGAAAAGGAAATGGTGAATACACTTCAATTCAATCTCTCGTACCCGACTGTGTATGTTTTTATCAAGCGATTTCTCAAAGCTGCAAAGTCTCACAAAGAGGTATGGCCTTTCATGTGATTTTATTTCTATCAGTTCTTTGACTATTCTGCAGGACTGTGAGTGCTCAAAACGGCATCAAACCGTCACTGCCATTACCTGAGACCAAGACTTCAAAGAAGAATGCCAAGAAACAACTTCGGTTACTTTCATGAATCAGAGAAAAGATAAAAAGGCTGGACGAAGAACATGAAGCCCTTGAAACTGCTAGTGTTGCTAGTGTATTAGTTACAACTGTTAGTACTGCTAGTGTGTTAGTTATAACTATTAGTTATAAGTTAGTACTGTTGCTTCATATAGTTAGTACTACTTATATGATATGTGTTAGTGGTTCAGTTATATACATTCCAATTTTATTGTATTTGAATTTGTTTTGATATATATTGATTTCTTAAATGTGACTAAAAGATGTATTTAGTCACATTTATTAGCACTTTTGGTCACTTTATGCTTAATTGTATGTGACTAAATACCCAAAATAAACATGCTTTGTGTGATTAAATATTACAAAAGGCCACACAAACTAAAAATTCATGTGACCATTGGATGATCAATAGTCACACAAAATACACATTTCTTCACTCTAAAGTCTAAACAGCATATGGTCACACTTATTAGCACTTTTGGCCACTTTTTGCTTAATTGTATGTGATTAAATACCCAAAACAAACATACTTTGTGTGACTAAATATTACAAAAGGCCACACAAACTAAAAATTCATGTGACCATTGGATGATCAATAGTCACACAAAATACACATTTCTTCACTTTAAACAACATATGGTCACACTTATTAATACTTTTGGCCACTTTATGCTTAATTGTATGTGACTAAATACACAAAAAAAAACAATGCTTTGTGTGACTAAATATTACAAAAGGCCACACAAACTAAAAATTCATGTGACCATTGGATGATCAATAGTCACACAAAATACATATTTCTTCACTTTAAACGGTATATGGTCACACTTATTAACACTTTTGGCCACTATTTTTTAAATTGCATGTGACTAACTCGAAAAAAACAACACACGTTGTGTGACTAAATCATCACAAACGTCACATTTATTATATATTCATGTGGCCATAGGATGGGAAATAGTCACACATACTGATAAATCCAACAAAACTTATGCCTAATTGGTTACACATATTCGGGTTTTGGTCACTCTTTTTCAATGAAAACGGCCACAAACTAAACAATGTGACCATATGGTACCTACGGTGGCGCGACTTTTCGTCACACACACCCAAAAAAATGTGTGTGACTATATGCATATAGTCATGCATTTTTGGTGTGACCGTAGGCCAAATCTGTACTAGTGCAAGCACACACACTAGCCTCCTCTAATGCACACACTCATCCCACCTTCCAAATGAGGAGGATGAGGCTATTTATAGTACAAGGTTAATGAGCCACTTGGGCTTTCCGTGGGCTTTTCTATGGACTATCTTTTAACGTATTAGATTAAACTAGAAGCCTATTGACTATTCTAATTAATTACACAACGACACATTACAAAAATATAAAACGTAAATGACCATCACTTTTATAAAAGTTAACAATCTCCCCCTAAGGGATGTTCATTCAAATGACGCTCCTTGTGATTAGGTCTTTCGTCTTCATTGTCTTGAGCTTTGTGTGTTGTTGTAGAATAGTCTTGAATCTTTTGTTCCTTCGTGCTTTGTGATCTTCGAAGTAATCGTCTTTTGGTTCTTCTTGCCATTGATCAACATTTTACATGTTTGTGTCGTATCCTCCATCATACTCATACTTCTTGAATTTCATACTTATGTCATCCTTACTTGATACATGAGCTTGTTCTTGACTTCTTGATTAGCTTTTAGACGTTGTCTTTAACACATTGTCTTTAACTTGATCTTTTTGTCTTGAACTTTTTCACTTGAGCTTTGTTGAGGATGATCTTCATAAGTATGAGTATGAGGAGATGCAGATGTTGAGACATATGATGATGGTTGATGGACTTTCGTCAGTACCTGCATAAAACAGTTAGCAATAAATCGTCCAGCGCTTACAGGTTCGGATTTCGAGATTGTTAACAGCATAGTGTGAAAACTTTCTCTAATCTTTACCATGGCCGTTTTGAGCCGCTGAAGTATACCGGAGTATCACTTCATGACTGTAGACCATTTGAAGCAAATAACCATCAAGATATAAGGCAAGATCCGTAGATCTCATTAAGACTCCTGTACACCTTGTGTCCTTTTTGGCGAACACAGGTGTATTATATTGGAAGTGTTCCTAAGAGATTTTCGATGAATCTCATGGCTCTAGACTCGATAATGTGTGTTTTGGTTTTAGTAGTCGGAGGCATGGAGCAGAGTGCCACCTTTTCAATATCAACACATCTCGGAATGAGAGGCCGATAGATTATACAGTGTTCTCTATGAGAAATGAAACAAATATCTTTTAAGAGATATCTGAGTGGCTAGGAAGGGTGGTGCAGCGCGTCACTGGGTCCATGACGTCTTGTCTTCAATATCAGTATCAACTTTGTGATTACCGATAGTAGATGTATTGACCCGGTTTCTGCCCTAAGTTTTCATGGAGGGCTATTTCTTTTCACCCTTTCATTAAACTTTTCTTTTTCATTCTTCAACCCCTTCTTTCCCTTTCTCATTTACTCTTTTTTTCAATCTTACCTAAGGACTTCTAATTCTATTATATTGGAATTGTCCTTGGGTAGATCCCTCCGGCTCTGGCGGATCATAGGACATAAACCTAACCATAATCACCTCATTACTCCATGATTATCCTAGATTTATTGATCAGTTGCCATAAAACCCTTTTTGTGAAAATCTCTCAAAATGTTTATGATTAAACACATTTTAGTTAACACTTCGAGAGTTTTGCATATTCTGAAATACTCCCCCCTTCACATGTGCTCATGCAATTTTAAGATAATTTTTCACATGTTGGGTAGAGTTCGCACATTTTGAATTGATCGATTTTCAATTAATATGACCATTGCGAGACACGTTTACATAACTAGTTAGACTAGCTTGAAATTATTACCCGTCCCGGTCATATTCAAAGATAATCTCTCGAATTGGTACATTCTACTCAGACAAGTCCTTTGCGAGACACGTTTACATTACTGGATAAACCAGCTTGAAATTATTACCCGTCCAGGACAAGTCTTTTCGATTACTGAATTTTGATTTTCATCAATTCGAGGGTTCATACTGAGTCTTTTTGGAGAGCTCTTTTTGAGATTCAACTACGATCAAATTTTAATCACATTTCCCCCCCTCCCCCCTTAAAAATAGCATTTCGATGGTATTTTTGATACCGATTGATAAAAATCATTGTTTTTGGAAAGCTAATAGGGAGAAACGGATTTGCATGAACTTTTTGGAACAAATTTGGTTTTGAAGTACTCCCCCTCAAAACTTGCATAGGTTTTGATATTTTTAAACTTTGGAGTGAATGGGGAGTAAAGATTTGAAAATCTTAAGAAAAATTTTTGAAAAGATTTGAAAAACCTTTTGATGAATTTTGAATAAAATTTTGCTTAAGATTAAGAAGTTTGTTTTGATAAACTTTGCGTGAGAACTTCTTTTCTTTTAGGATTGTTGCAATAAAGTGTACAACAGGGTCCTTTCTTTGAAAAACGGGTTATGCACTGTTATGTGTGCATAAGCCATAACGATTAAGTGCGGGTTGTAAGCTGAAATACATACAAGCCATTACATTAAGCTCGGGTCCGAAACTGAGTTGTTCCGAAGCCATCATGAGATCAGATTAGACAACAACCTTTGGAACCCATTTAAGTACGGCGCCAACGGGTTTACCATATTTTGAAATCCATTTGTAAGTTGTGTCAATCCGAGTCAAAGAAGTTGAATTCCAACGAGGACTGAAAACCGGTGTTTCATTTTGAAATAACACTCGTGGAATCAACGGTGATTTAAAACTCTTTTTCTTGTGAAAATTGTTTAAAAAACCCGGTGTCTCTCTTGAAGTTTTAAAACTTGAAGAAGAAGTTTTCCATCCATTGTTGAAACCCGGTGTTTCATTTCGAAAATTCGTTTTTGAGATGAATGGAAACCTTCCTGTATTTGGAATGTTCAAAGCAGAGTCATTCTTTTGTTGCAGCGAAAGCAATTCTGATATTAAATATTTGAAAGGTTTTGAACGACTTTGCTTTGGTCTCCACACTTGCTTTACCGGTGTAAAGCGAGAGTGTGGAGTTTGAAAACCTTTATTCTCTTCTTTAGAAGTATTTGTCCTTGAAAGCTTTTGAGGAGTAAGTGTTTCAGAGAAACTTGGTTTCTTCGAAAACTTTCTTCCTTTTTGCAAAGAATAGGTTGTAAAATGGGAAACCTTTTTCGAAAATGGTTTTGAAGATTCACCCGTGTAAACCTTCTTCGAAACACTCACTTCTGGTGATGAAAATTTTGAAATAGGAGATTTTCCTTTTGATCGGTTAAGATAATCAAACTTTATTTTTAAAACATTGTATGAAGTTTTCAAATCAATGTATTCTTTTTGAAGAGAAAGATGATCTTGAGATGCCAATTTAGATTACAAATAGGCAATTTGTTTCAAAAATTGATCTTTTTCAGCTTTTGAATCATCCGTTTTACGAGCCAATTTCCGTTCGAACTCAACATTTTCTTTTTCAAGTCTTTCAAAATATTTTTCGAATTTGGTCGTTTTGTTGAAAAGATCAGTTTTGGCATCCTTAAAATCGTTTGTTTGTTGAGCTAAAAGCGTTTTAAGCTCAATCACTTTTATTTGAAGCACATGATTTTCATTTTCAATCTCATTTTCTGGCCTTTTACTCATCATTTTATACCCGAAAAACCACACAAAAACGACCAAAAACACCCAAATGGACCATATAATATTACATATATCCTTGGATTGTGTTTTGTGTGTTGCAGGTACAAAAAGGATTGAAAACGGGGCAAATATGGACAAAACCGAGCTTGGAATGGAAAAGAGTCGAAAACCGAAGCCGGAAAAGACATTATTTATTTGGATTTAATTCGAGCTCGGAAAATCCCAAACGGACCTTGGATTATTACTTGTTGGCAAAAATGGACCCTTGAAGAAATTTAAGATATGGCTAGATTGGTCCTTGAGGTTAACTATTATTACACGTTTGGTCCTTTGGTTTAATTCCCTTCTATCCTACAAATACTACACAACCGGACCTCACCTAAAACCGACCCAAGCCAAAACTAAAAAACCATAGCCCATCTAACCGATCCACTCTACAAGCCCAACACTCACCTAAACATAAAACCGGCCCATCCTAGTCAAACCCGACCGACCCAATCCCTCTAATAACTAAAGCCGGGGTAAATAAAATCGGTCAAATCCCCAATTCACTTGGTCAATATCCCAATCGAACCCTCCCTAACCCTAATCCACTATTTATCATCTTCTTCCCTAAATACCCGCCGCTAATCACCCTCTCCACCTCACCACAACCAGCCAAAGAACCCACATGGGTTTGTCCATGGTCCCCTCCATCCACCTCATCGATCCGAACAACAAAAGAAATCCAACGGTTCAAGATTTAAAGATAAGGGCACCAAGAAATAATCCAATGGCTAGAAAAGAAGCACAAGAGCACAAAGGAGACACTCTCACACAACAAACACACAAAGAGATCTAGGGTTTTCGTATATTTTAGTATAAATAGGAGTAGCAGTCGAAAAAAAACTAGGTTTATTTTAGCCTTTTTTTTGAAGGTACTTTGTATTTTATTTTTTTAGTTGTAATTTACTCTTGTTTTAATATAAGTCAAGTCGAGTTTTTTTTAATCGCTGCTTATATTTGCTTCACTGCTTTTTAATTTCTGCGTATTAAGATTAATATGTTGTGTTTTAAGTTTATTGAGTATTTATCTTGTTTCGTTTTAATCTTCTGCATTTGAGGTTATTTTGGTTTCTGCTATTGTGGTTATTTGTGATTGTTGTTCTACATTTTTTGTAAGATGCGGGTTTAGTTTATGGGGATGAATTTTTGGCTTTAGTTGTATGAAATGAAAAGAATTATAGTTTAGATAGAAAGAAGAAAAAAAAAAGTTAGTTTGATAAAGTTATTGCAGCAGTGGGATTATTGCTTGTGTTCATTGCATCAGTAGGAAGTTTATCGATATTCATGCTTATTTCATTATGTTACTGTTAGTTGATATTATTATTATTACTGCTTCGATTCTGAGTTTATGATTTGTAGTTCCAGCTTATGATTTGAGTTTAATGTGTTTATGATTTGAGTTTATGTTTTGTGTTTAAGTTAAATGGTGATCGAGCCCAAGTTAACAAATGGTAAATGTCTTTGGTTGTTTATCATGAATTTATTAGTGTTTGGTTTATGGTATTAGATGTGTTAGGGCTTGTAATTTGATGCTATGTTTAATGAAATTATCAAAATGTTTTGGTAAAAAAAAAAAACTAAACTAAACTAAATTTATGGTTTTAAGTCAACACAAAAAATTAAATAGCAAAAAAAAAAAAAAAAAAAAAAAATTTTGACAGTCCTGGGGTTCGAACCCAGGACAGTTAGCTCGCATCACAAACACCCAACCATTGCACTAACTTGTTTTCTTTTGTTAAACCTTACAAAACTTTATTTAAAACCCTTTTATTTGTAATTTTTTTCTTTTTTATTTATTTATTGTGAGCAGTTGGCTTATTTTCGGCTTATTTGAAAAAGCATTTTCACTTTTTATATTTTTCATAGCTCAAGTTTAGTATTAAGTATTTTAGAAAAAATTTTCAGAATTTTCTTTTTCCATTTAGTATTTTTAATCAATTATTTTCTTTTAAATAGTTTTTAAATTATAAAAAAATCAAAAAAATATTTTTCTTTTTTTCCAAAATTTTCTTTTTATATTTAAGTCGTAGGAAAATTATTTTGATACACGTAGGATTAGTTTTTCAAATATTTTACGTTTTTATTCGTTCGTAGTTTATCGTTTACGTTATTTACTTTTCGTTTTAATAGATTTTAGTAACAAAACAAACTCTCGTCTTTTCAAGCACTTTAATTACGAACCGAAAACGATATTCTCAATTTCACGCCTCGCAGGGAGAACGACCCGGGTACACGCTTGCCCGGTTTATTACAATTGGTTGTTTTTGCGTTAACGGTTTCAAGTTGACTTTTCTTCGTGAGAAGTTTGACTTGTGATTCGTTTGACCAAAATTAAACAATCAGTTTTTGGCGCCGCTGCCGGGGAGGTGTGTTGCGACAATATCGTCACGGTTTGACGATTAGTGACTTGAAGAACCTTCCTCGTGAAGTTTCGTAAATATCTTGTAAATATTTTCTATCCAAAATCCAAAAAAAATTAAAAAACCTTGAAAAACCCAAAAAGATTTTTATTTCAAAATTTATTTTCCTTTTTCCTTTGTGTTTTTCAAAATGTTTCCAAAAATCCAAAAATATTCTTCGTATCCCCTCTATTCGTTTAATTCTTTTTCTCACCCTCTAAATGTTCAATTCTATCTTCTTAATCCTCTTTTTTGATGGAATCATTGATTCCTTGTGTCGGTTGTGGAGAGCCGCTTTTCGGTTTACCATGTCGTTGGTGTACGTGCGAACGATGTGGTAATGATATTCAGAACGGAAGTTGTTTGTTTTGCGGTTCAAGTAATTCAATTACTTATGATCCAAATCCAAATTCATTCAATGAACCGACAAATTTTTCCGACTACTCTCCACAGCCCCAAATGTCTCCATCTTACAACTATGGTTGTGAATGGTGTGGGGGACCTCTAAATGGTGGAAATTGCTCCGGTTGTAGCATTGTGAATTCGGAAAACGGGTTTGTCTATGACCAAAATCCCAGCAATGAAACAACCAATTTCCTTAACCAACCCCCGCACCATGAGATGGAAACATATTCTTGTGAATATTGTGGAGGCAGTCCTCACCCGGGTTTTGATTGTCAAACAGGGAACACGTTTGTCTATGAACAAGTTCCATGTTATCAAAACTTCGGGTATGACCATTATCCATATAATTCACCGAATCAGTCACAACAATCATATTGTTGTGAGTACGGTGGAGGTCCTCACTATAGCTCTGATTGTCAAACAAGGAGCCCGCTTGTCTATGAGCACGGCCCTTGTGACACTTATGACTATTCTTATCATGACCAACCTCCACAGTACCAAATGATTCAGCCACCACCTCAGCCACCGTCTCAAGAACTTTCAGAAGACGTTCTTCATATTCTTGATTTACTACAAGAAGTCAGGGATTTGGGTAAAATACATACCCAAGAAAATCCTCATGAAGAGTCTATGGCAGAATTACTAGCCAGAGAACGAGGAGCAAAAATGCATTCCATATTTCTCAGGGCTGCCCTTCTTGATGACGATGATGAGGATGAAGAAGACGAAGAGGAGAGTTTTATTCCCTTAAATGATACCATTTCTCAACCCTCTCAGTCTAGACCCGAGGACTCTCTCATTATGGGGGATGAGCATCTTAGCACTGTTCCTGAAAAGGAATCGGACGAATTCATAAAGTCTAGTGCTGAGAACCTTGTCCCAACCCCAAGTGAGTCTGAGGAGATATTTGACAGAGATTGTGATTCTCCAATTTTTGGAAAATCTCTTGACATCTCTGAGGTTACTTCCGGGATTTTCTCTAACACTCTTTTTGAATTTGATGACGATTGCTTTTCTAGCAACGTTAATCCGCTGTTTATTGAAGTTTTAGAGAACGATGAGGTCAAAGACTCTAATGTTTTTGATAATATGACCTCAATTGTTAATCCCGAGATTCAAAAGAATATTATTTCTCTGACATATGTGACAGTGCCTTTTGGGGATCGCCCTTATATTGACTTCACATATGTCGTTCGAGTTTTTCTACCTTTCTTCTCTTATAAGGTAGATTGTCCTTTCAGTCACTCGTTCGGGAGTGAGGACAAAATTTTTGACCCCGGCATCTCTCATTCTTTTAAGCCGGGTCTATCTCATCGGAGTGGAACTTTCAAGCACTTCAATGTTTCTTCAAACATTTTGAATGAAAGTCCGATTGAGATTATCTCTTCCACTTGCTCCCCCAAGAACAAATGAATTCGGGGCGAGTCTAAGCTATACGACTCGATAAAAAACAAGCGCTTCGTGGGTGGCAACCCATGCTTATCCATTCTATCTTCTTTCTTATTTCTAACACTAAGTGTGGGGGAGTTCCTCTACTTGTTGCTTTGTGGTTGTATGTTTGCCTCTGTTTTCAGGATTCCCGTAGATTGTGATGATTGACGCGCCTGTTTTCAATCCAGCCGCCCAATATCCTATCTTTGTGTTTATGCTTATCCAGGGATATCTTAAAAATCCTTTTTGTGAAAACCAAGATTTCTTTTCCATACTTAGATTGTAGTGTTTCCTTTTTACGTTCTATAGTGTCGGCTCAGGCCGGTACTTTGAATATTGAGGGCAATATTCATTTCTAAGTGTGGGGAGGGATTCTTGCGAATTTGACCAAAATTTTAAAAATTTTTCACATATTGTACCTTCTAGTCCCCTAGCACCCCCGTTTTGACCAAAAATTTTAAAATTTTTATCGTATTTTGCATGAAAAAGAAGTGCTATGCACAATAAAAATAATTTGCTATACATTAATGCTTCGGTATTAATGAAAGTTTAGACTTGATTAGGCTAGAGCAAGGGGAATCCCGACTCTGCTAGAGTGTTGATCTAGCTGCTACCCTTAACGTTTAGGCTAAGTTTATGCGAATTGTGCAAATGAAAATGCTAAGCGTGGAGTAGTTGGTTCTCTTTAGAGCTTATATAAGTAATCTATGGCTTTTCCTCCCATGAGCTCTTAATCAGACTAAAATTAGTGCTATTTTCAAACTTTTGAACGCAAAAACCGTTTTTGTTAAGCAAATAAATTTTTATACAATCTTGATTTAGAATACTAGTTCAAAGTTTTATTTAAATTTTGGAACAAGCATACTTTCTTAGAAACCCAATAAGAATGCAAAATGAAAGTGAGCAATTGCTTGAAAGTTGCAAAAGTTAAAGTTTTGAGTATGAATAAATAAGTTCTCTAAGCTACGGATTCGAGATCGGGCCTTGGATCCTTATTTCCGGAAGGCGTTTAGGTCTTGGTTACCCTCTTGCACCGGCCCTTGGACCTCTAGTTCAGGAATGTGTGAGGTCTTGGTCTAACCACCTTGGATCCTCATTTCAGGAATGTCTAGAGTCTTGGAACACTCCGTTGTAACGGCCCTTGGATCCTTTATTCCGAAAAGGTATAAGGTCTTGGAACTAAACCGTGAAGCTCCGTCGTTTAGAGTACACAAGTAAAAAGTTAAGTGAAAAAAAAAAAAAAAAAAAGTGATGAAAAATGAAAAAAAATGTTTATGTTTGTTTATGAATAAGTGTGAGAAACTTGCTTCTTCTTAAATTTAAATCGAAAGTTGAACTAGTATTCGTCAATATTGTCTAAAAGTTGGACGGTGATTTGGAAATTGTTGACTTCAAAGATCCCGTGAGCTCCGATACTATTCTCGAGGGTGTAAAAACCTAGCCTCCTAAGTTTACTAAGGACAAGCTGAGAAGAAAGTCGCTACATGGAGTGATCTCACCTTTGAATCTCTAATTTCTAAATCATTGTCGGTTTTTAACCCTAATAAATGTCGATTTTTAGATCAAAACTTTGAAAACAAGCACACACACCTAACTTATGAAAAATTGTGGGAGTGAAAAGTTAAGTCTCGGCTTACATAGGTTGCTAATATAAGTAGCGTTAGCATTTTGCAAAAACGTTTGCACAAGGGTTTTAGACTTAGTTGGGGAGTATTAAAAAGAGGATGACGATTACAATTCCCCGGAGTCACCCATTTTGTGTGATTCCCGTTCCATGATGCCACTTTTGATAATCAAGCATATTATTTACGTTTTATCTCGTTTTAATTTACTTGCATTTTATAAAGTCAAAACGGGGTGGCATATTTTTGGTAACTTTGATATTTTTAATCCTTTCATTACTTTATATGATCGGATTGCTAGGGACTAGCAATTGCTTAGTGTGGGGGATTGATGAGTGGCCTTTTACTCATCATTTTATACCCGAAAAACCACACAAAAACGACCAAAAACACCCAAATGGACCATATAATATTACATATATCCTTGGATTGTGTTTTGTGTGTTGCAGGTACAAAAAGGATTGAAAACGGGGCAAATATGGACAAAACCGAGCTTGGAATGGAAAAGAGTCGAAAACCGAAGCCGGAAAAGACATTATTTATTTGGATTTAATTCGAGCTCGGAAAATCCCAAACGGCCCTTGGATTATTACTTGTTGGCAAAAATGGACCCTTGAAGAAATTTGAAGATATGGCTAGATTGGTCCTTGAGGTTAACTATTATTACACGTTTGGTCCTTTGGTTTAATTCCCTTCTATCCTACAAATACTACACAACCGGACCTCACCTAAAACCGACCCAAGCCAAAACTAAAAAACCATAGCCCATCTAACCGATCCACTCTACAAGCCCAACACTCACCTAAACATAAAACCGGCCCATCCTAGTCAAACCCGACCGACCCAATCCCTCTAATAACTAAAGCCGGGGTAAATAAAATCGGTCAAATCCCCAATTCACTTGGTTAATATCCTAATCGAACCCTCCCTAACCCTAATCCACTATTTATCATCTTCTTCCCTAAATACCCGCCGCTAATCACCCTCTCCACCTCACCACAACCAGCCAAAGAACCCACATGGGTTTGTCCATGGTCCCCTCCATCCACCTCATCGATCCGAACAACAAAAGAAATCCAACGGTTCAAGATTTAAAGATAAGGGCACCAAGAAATGATCCAATGGCTAGAAAAGAAGCACAAGAGCACAAAGGAGACACTCTCACACAACAAACACACAAAGAGATCTAGGGTTTTCGTATATTTTAGTATAAATAGGGAGTAGCAGTCGAAAAAAAACTAGGTTTATTTTAGCCTTTTTTTTAAGGTACTTTGTATTTTATTTTTTTAGTTGTAATTTACTCTTGTTTTAATTTAAGTCAAGTCGAGTTTTTTTTAATCGCTGCTTATATTTGCTTCACTGCTTTTTAATTTCTGCGTATTAAGATTAATATGTTGTGTTTTAAGTTTATTGAGTATTTATCTTGTTTCGTTTTAATCTTCTGCATTTGAGGTTATTTTGGTTTCTGCTATTGTGGTTATTTGTGATTGTTGTTCTACATTTTTTGTAAGATGCGGGTTTAGTTTATGGGGATGAATTTTTGGCTTTAGTTGTATGAAATGAAAAGAATTATAGTTTAGATAGAAAGAAGAAAAAAAAAAAGTTAGTTTGATAAATTTATTGCAGCAGTGGGATTATTGCTTGTGTTCATTGCATCAGTAGGAAGTTTATCGATTCTGCTTATTTCATTATTGTTACTGCTTATGTTGATAAGTTATTTCATTATTTACTGCTTCGATTCTGAGTTTATGATTTGTAGTTCCAGCTTATGATTTGAGTTTAATGTGTTTATGATTTGAGTTTATGTTTTGTGTTTAAGTTAAATGGTGATCGAGCCCAAGTTAACAAATGGTAAATGTCTTTGGTTGTTTATCATGAATTTATTAGTGTTTGGTTTATGGTATTAGATGTGTTAGGGCTTGTAATTTGATGCTATGTTTAATGAAATTATCAAAATGTTTTGGTAAAAAAAAAACTAAACTAAACTAAATTTACGGTTTTAAGTCAACACAAAAAATTAAATAGCAAAAAAAAAAAAAAAAAAAAAAAAAAAAAAATTTTGACAGTCCTGGGGTTCGAACCCAGGACAGTTAGCTCGCATCACAAACACCCAACCATTGCACTGACTTGTTTTCTTTGTTTAAACCTTACAAAACTTTATTTAAAACCCTTTTACTTGTAATTTTTTTCTTTTTTATTTATTTATTGTGAGCAGTTGGCTTATTTTCGGCTTATTTGAAAAAGCATTTTCACTTTTATATATTTTCATAGCTCAAGTTTAGTATTAAGTATTTTAGAAAAAATTTTCAGAATTTTCTTTTTCCATTTAGTATTTTTAATCAATTATTTTCTTTTAAATAGTTTTTAAATTATAAAAAAATCAAAAAAATATTTTTCTTTTTTTCCAAAATTTTCTTTTTATATTTAAGTCGTAGGAAAATTATTTTGATACACGTAGGATTAGTTTTTCAAATATTTTAACGTTTTTATTCGTTCGTAGTTTATCGTTTACGTTATTTACTTTTCGTTTTAATAGATTTGAGTAACAAAACAAACTCTCGTCTTTTCAAGCACTTTAATTACGAACCGAAAACGATATTCTCAATTTCACGCCTCGCAGGGAGAACGACCCGGGTACACGCTTGCCCGGTTTATTACAATTGGTTGTTTTTGCGTTAACGGTTTCAAGTTGACTTTTCTTCGTGAGAAGTTTGACTTGTGATTCGTTTGACCAAAATTAAACAATCAATTTCATTTTCAAAAAGATACATTTTCTTCCTCGTTTCCTTTTCAAAATCTGGAGTATTATAATCAAATAGGGGATTTGGAAAGGAAACTTTTGTGATTTGAAACTCAACCTTTTTCATCTTCATTGATTCAGTCTTTTGCAAAAAAATTTCAAACTTTTTATCAGCGAATTCAGACAATTGAGACTTCAAAACTTCAGTCTCTTTTTGTTTCATGTTTGAGTTTTGAGTCTGAACTCGTGAACGTTTGATTGAATCAAACAGGTTTTTGTAAATCTGTTTCAAATGCTCATTTTCTTTTTGTAATGATGCCACAGCATGTTCCAATTCAATATTTTTTGTATCAAGTTCGTACAAATCAAACTTGATTTTGGCATCATCACAATTTTCTTCATGAATCTTTTCTTTTTCTTTAAGCACCGTTGTCAAAGAGTTTTCAAAAGAAACTTTCTTTTCCTGCAGTTTGAGTTGGAAAGATATACTTTGTGCTTCAAGTTTTGTTAAGTCTTTCTCAAACTGAGCAGTTCTTTTTGACAATTCTTCTTTGACTTCAGTTGCTTCTTTTGAAAGTTCTGTGATTTTTTTGAGACAAAGATTTTCAGATTTCAAAGAAGATGTTTGTTCAAAATCCACATTCTCATACTCATGGCTGACAGACACTGACTTGAATGACTCTATTTGATTTGTGAAAAATTCTTTTTGAATATCAAGTGTTAAGCATTTTTCATCAAATTTGTCTTCTAGAGAATGGATGTACTTTAAATCTTCTCTCATTTCAGTGACAAGATATTTTTCAAAGTATTCAAAACTTAAGTTGATATCTTTCACACGTGGTTCAATCTCATCTTTTAAAATCTTACTGACTTCCCTTTTTAGGCGAGAATCCAGTGAAAGAAGATTATAGTAATCATTATTGGTGTTTTGTTGCTTAAACCAAATGATCTTTAACGTATGTTCAATGTGATGTTTAAGATTACAAAACTGTTTTCTTGCTTTATTTTGCCATAACTTAGCATCATAAGTAGCAAGAAGAGCCTATTTGAAGTATCTTTTCACATTTGTATCTTTTCTTTTCAAAGGTTCTTTTGGTATATCTGTCAATTGTGTACAACCATACACAAAACCTTGGTACAAGAATGGGCTTTTTCTTTGTTTGACTTTTAAACGTTTTTCCTCTTCAGATTTTTCTTCATCTTCTGAATTGAACAGAACATCAGTCGACAAACCTTTTCCCAATTTTTCAGCATCGTACAAACTAGGTGTCAACTTTTGAACTTTGTTTAGAAAACAAGGTTTTTCATTTTTCAAATCATTTTCCAAATTATTTTCCAAATGATCAGTATTTTCAAAACCAAGTCCGGATTTTCCTTGATGAACGTTCTCATCTTTAGGAAGCATCATTTGAAGAGTTTGAACACTTTGTCTTGTTTTTTGAAGTTTTGCTTCAAGATTGTTTGCTCGTTTCAAGAACTCTTGATTTTCATTCTCAAGTTTTGTTTTAACAATCTCAAAATTTGAAGTGGTTTTCTGAAGCTTTGAATTTTCACTTTTTAAATCAGAGATCTCTTTTAAAAGCGCTTGAACCTTTCTGTTGTTAAGTACCATTTGTTCATCCAGTTTTTGAATGGAACGTTTTTCACGATAAACAGCTTCTCTGTAACCAACTTCAAGTTCTTTTTTTTGTTTTTAAAGTGGTTTGACAAAATCTCCGTTTATTTCAAATTTCCGAGCATGAGATTTAAGGTTCGAGATTTCAATTTCAAGTTCAGCTTTTCTTTTTGTTACATTTTCAAAACCTTTTTCCATTTCTTTAAATCTCTCAAGCTCTTTGGACAATAAGACAGTCGCTTGCTTAGCTTTGCGATTGTCCTATTTGCACTTTTCAAGTTCATGTTTGAAATTTTTGATTAATGAAGCAAATATGGCACGATCTTGTTCATAAGAAGATCCATCCTGGGCAAGCTCACCTCCATTAGGATCCATATCTCGAGTTGTAGGAGTGATATTACTATCAAACCGTTCCACCACATATGTGTCACTTATGGATTCAGGATGCGCAGGATGTGTCTTATCATGAGCAAACACATTATCGAACAAAACACCATTATCATTATTGTTTGAATGTTGTACCGTAGCCAATATCTCTGTGTCAAATAAAGATCTGATATGATCATCCTCAGTATCCCAAACAGCTTCATTCCTGTGTGTACCATCAGCATCCGTATCATACCTTGGAGTACTGCTTTCAACATGCTGTTCTGAAGATGTATCACTTCCCGTGAAAACCAAGCTAGCATCAGTTGTTGTACCCTCATTGACTGTTTGTTCATCTTTGTTTGTCTCTCTCTCATTCACCTCTGTTACCTTTAATAACACTTCTCTTTCAATTAGCTCTCTTTCTTTTAACTGCATATCTTTTTCAATCTGCTCTCTTTCCCGTTTCTGCTTCTCCATTTCAATTCTTTCCCGTTCTTTTTCTTTTTATCACTTTCTTCTTTTCCAGCATCTCTCTCAGATGAAGTGATCTTGTAGTAAGCACCAATTCCAGTGTGTTCATTAGTTTAAGCAACTGATCTCTAAACAATTCAACTTCCAGGTAACTAATGATGCATTCTCTCCATATTTTGCTTGCTGATTCATAATCTGAAGAATTTTTGAGCACTCTGAAATCCAAGTAGAGAAACCATTTTAACTACGTCTTGAGCGCTCGATATGCTACTATGCAGTCACTTCCTTGTTCAATTTGCTTCTCTATTTGAAGTATGTTGTGCAAGAGTGTCCCTTTGAAGGTTGAAAAATCCATTTCAGATCCGAAGAGTGTTTTAAAAGCTTGATGAAATGATGTATTCCACAATGGTAACCTTGCTTCTGAGAGTGCCACACATGGAATCTTAACTGGTTTAAAGTGTGATAAACAATTTTCCTTCGAATGAATAGCTTTTTGCACAACTTGAGGCATTTTTCTCTCTTGAGAACTTGATTCCATTTAATTTCGGTGTGTGATAAAGTTGATCTTGGATCGTTGCAAAGAAATAGGAGTTGTGTTTGATGTTGGTTAAGGTTCAAGAATTGTGTTCGTTTGAAGTTAAGTCCTTTCCCGAGTTTTCTAAGTCGAAGGATTTCTTAATGGTGATTTCTGATTTCCCTCAACAAATTGAATTTGAAAAATTTCTCTACCAGAATTTGAAATAAACCATAAAATACAATTCTAAGGTTACTAGAAAAAATTGAGTTTTAAAGATTTTGACGCCAAATTTCACCGTAAAAATTCGAATTTTGACCTAAAAATGTGAACTTTAGGCCAAAATTTTCACCGTTATACCAAAATTTGAATTTTGCGTAAAAATTGAATGTTTAGTCACTCGTAAAAATTAAATTTTACTCAAATCTAACTTGGATAGTTACTTGATGAAAACAAACTCGAAGAGATAGTCGAAGAAATCCAAACTCGGAGAGATAGTCGAAGAAATCCAAACTCGTATAGAAAGTCGAAGGATCCTTAGTTACTCGAAGGATATTAAGTCGAATACAAACTCGAAGAGCTCCAAACTCGGAGGAACTAAACTCGAAGGATTCTAAGTCTGATACAAACTCGGAGAACTCCAAACTCGGAGGAACTAAACTCGAAGGATTCTAAGTCTGATACAAACTTGGAGAACTCCAAACTCGGAGAACTTAAGTAGATTCCAAACTCGGAGAACTTAAGTAACCAACAAACTCGGAGGATTTAACTTAGAAACTTGAAGGATTTAAATACTCCAAACATCTGAGAACTTAAGTAGCCAACATAGAAACTCGAAGACTTTAAACTAACTAAGAAACTCGAAGACTTAACTTTCACCTTCAAACTCGAAGGAACCAAAGTTGAAGCCAGAAACTTGAAGCCTCAAAGTCGAAGGAATGAAACTCGAAGTATCCAAAATCGAAGCCTTCAAACTCGAAGGATTTTGGACAAAGTCAAAGCCTTCTAACTCGAAGGATTCAAACAAACTCGAAGTATGGCGAATGAACAGTAACTCGATTAAAAAAAATCTCCTAAATCCTTGTTTGGCTCTTGATACCACTTGTTATCCCTAATATCAATCAATATCACACTAAACTTCAACCACTAATGGTGGATCTAGAGAGAGAAACTAGTGAGAGAAACTTTCATTCATTTAACACGCATTTCATATACAAGCACACACACTAGCCTCCTCTAATGCACACACTCATCCCCACCTTCCAAATGAGGAGGATGAGGCTATATATAGTACAAGGTTATTGAGCCACTTGGGCTTTCCATGGTCTTTTCTATGGACTATCTTTTAACCTATTAGATTAAACTAAAAGCCCATTGACTATTCTAATTAATTACACAACAACACATTACAAAAATATAAAACGTAAATGACCATCACTTTTATAAAAGCTAACAAAACTAAAAAAAAAAAACTCTTGTGAATACTAATCTTGACAATTTTGTCTTTTATTTAAGTATTATGACCATTTTGCCCTTCCAAATTACATAAATGGTCCATGTGGGTTTGCGAAAATTGCATCCACCGTCCCTAGGGTAAATTACATAAATGGTCCCTGTCGTTTGGAGAAAATTGCGCCACCGTCTTAGTCAAATAAGGTAGCTTACTATGCTTTTTTTTTTTCTTTTTTTTTTTTTCTTTTCATTTTTTTTCTTTTTCTTTTTTCCTTTTTCATTATAACATATGTATCTATCAAATAGTTTTACCAAGTTCTCTTTCTCAAATTAGAGAAAAGTTCAATGTATATCTCAAATTATCTATTTATAGATTTAATGAACAAATCTTAGTCATTTATTTTTCTATCAAAAAAAAAAAAAAAAACCCATTTTCCTCTTAAAAAAAAAAAATTAAATATCTTATAAACCGTTAATCGTTACGCGAAAAGAAGCATACCATCATGACGAGAATAAAATCATCTTTTTATAGAGGGGCACTTCTATATACTTTCGACGTCTTTTTTTTTTTTTTTTTTTTTTTTTTTTTTTTTTTTTGTAAGTGTTGAAATTTACGTCTAGAAGAATCACATGTGATTCCTAATATACAATTACACGTGATTTGTGAAATCACGCATGATTCATAACATACAAATCACATGTGATTTTTCTAGACGCAGATTTTAACACAAAAATGAAACTAAAAAAAAGCCCGCCGAAAGTATATCGAAGTGGCCGTCTACTGAAAGATAAAAAAATGTTCATCGCGATGATGTATTTTTTTGTCGCTTAACGATTTACCATTTGTAAGATATTTTATTTAAAAAAAGTTGAAAAGTGTTTTTTTTTTTTTTTTTTTTTTTTTTTTTTTTTTTTTTTTTTTAGTTTTGATGAAAAAATAGATGACTAAGATTGATTTATTGGATTTATAAATAATTTGGGATCTATGTTGAACTCAACTCTGTGTGCTCATGTTTGCTAAATCGATTATCTTTTCTCATATCTTGTTTGTTTAGTTTTTTTATTAAGTCTTGTTAAATAAAAGTGTCTGTCTGAATATATACTGTCTGTTTGTAAATGAATAAATGATTATTTGTTTTGTGTGCTCAATAAAGTGTCTGAATTAGAAAAAATTATTGTTATACCTTTTTATTTGAAATAAGTGTTGATTAGAGGTTAAGAAGTGAGAGGGTAAATATGTAAAAGTAAGATAAAAGTGATGAATTAATATAGAGACTCTCACTCCTATGGCTTTTTCTAAGAGGTCATCCATTTAAATTAAGTACCAAACAAACACTCAATTAATAACTTAATAAATTTACCTAGAATTAAGACTCTTTAAGTCATTATCAAACACTTACTTATGCTCGCAATGTGATTAAAAATTCAACTGAAAATGAATTTTTACTTATAGAAATAAATACCCTGTATTATTTATAATTCCTCTTGTTTAAACATGTAACACGCGCACACACACACATATAAACTGTGCTAGTAACCACTATTCTTCTAAAGATGCAAATATTCCTACTTTATACAAAGATACGTACTTAGATAAGAAAGTTATTGAAGATGTGATTTTTAACTCACATATATCATTATCGCATCTAATTCCTTATAATATTAAGTCACCATATCAAATAAGTTACAAGGGTTAATATGGCTGCAATTTTGTCTCAGAAGGCAATTACATAATAAAAATAACTTGTTTATATTTCATATAGGTATGCATGGAGCTAGGGATGAAACTTAGAAGGGACCGCGGGGGGTTGTGGCGCCCCAAATTTTTTGACCCTATATACATTTTATACTCTTTTGTGTATGATTTTAGTCATTTTTAATATAAAAAATTCAAAATAATGTATATCGGCCTCCTAAAATAAATACATTTTAAGTTGGCCCCTCTGCGGCTCCGCCAATACTTTCAAGTTCCGTTCCTCCATGCATCAATGATAACACTACTTGTATATAATATTACAGGTTATGTGATACCTATGCTTTAGTCATCTTTTATCTGTGGTTGACAGAATCGGTCACTTTTTCATTACGCAGGCTAATCAATATATTCATCTCTAATGAGATAGGGTAACCAGGGAAAACAAAGTCTTTATTCTTTAAACCTAACAATTAATTGTTGATTTAGGCCTCAATAATAAGAGGGTGACAATTAACATGATACTTTTTTTATTGCCTTTGATCACAATTCCTCATAGAGGTGGCCATGCATATATGTGTTTGGTCATGGTTAAGTACAAACAGTTTTCTAAAATGGGTTGTGTTGATCCATCAACATGCATGTTTGATCTTTTATAAATTTTATTAATAAGGGGGTTATAAAATCTTTACTTCACTTTGGGCAATTTGTTGACCCACTTAACTGAAATCAGTTTACAGTAAGTAGATTGTAATAACAGCTTTAACAGAGACTATTTAGATCTTGGTAAAATAACAACATCCATGCACACTAAGATATGTTTAATGTTCCATGCATGGAAATGGAAAGGCATACTAGAAAAGGAGTAAAGCAGAAGCCATGAGAGTTTCAATCAATTGTTACATAGAGCCTACCTGATTTTACTAGAAGATATAGACTTCACTTTGGAAATATTCGGCATATCAAATCGATATCTTAAGACTGTATAAAATGGACATGGTTTCATAAAATATGCCATAACTCCGTACGATCGAATTTCCACATGTGAGAAATCTTCCACGTGTTTTGAGCACATTCAAGATCCGACTCTTCAATGAACAAGTATAAATACACCTTACAAGAAGTTCAAAAAAATAAAACAAAAACCTTAATAACAATGAGCACTGTGAAGAGGCTAGTTGCTGATAATCCATTGGTGATCTTTAGCAAAACCACTTGTTCAATAAGTTATTCCATTAAAACGCTTCTAAGAAACTTTGGGGCCAACCCAAAAGTGTATGAGCTCGATGAAATTTCAAATGGGGCACAGGTGGAAGGGGAGTTGTTAGGGTTAGGTTGTGATCCAAGTGTACCGGTTGTTTATATTGGGAAGAAGCTAGTTGGTGGTGCTAATGAGGTGATGAGCCTTAATATGAGAAGCGGGCTCAAGCCTCTACTCATCGAGGCTAAAGCTATATGGCTCTAATTAAGATCATTAAGCATATTTTTACGAATCTGATATATAGTAGAACAGGCGCCGATGTATGCGCCCTGCCATCGTGTATTAGAGTACTCTGATTGAGGCCATGGGTTCACCTTTCTTCTCTCTTTTTTTGTTTATGAATTTTGAATAAAACAGATTTGTCCCTTATACTATATTGAATATCATAATCTTGTACTCAATTCGACTATTTTAACTTACCATACAAAGCCAGCTTGCAGGTAGACCAACTCCTATCTATGCATCATAACATGACGGTGTAGAATTTAACGGATACCATCTCCAATCAAAACATCGGTATTGTAAATTTTGTTTGATGATACTTATCACATCATTTTGGCACCAAAGCCCGATGCAGCAAGAAAAGGAGAATTAAAACATGGAAACATACAATCATCGTACTTATATCCACTACTACAAACCATGCACAAGCAAAGACAGAACATAACTTTACAAAACAAATAGAGAGACGCAGCATATTTCTTGCCGTTAATCCCTTCCAAAAAACCTTCACTGCTACAATATTGCAAAATGACATTCCACATAGCAACACTAAACAAAACTGAATTTAACCATCACATATCAGTACTAATCATACCATTTAGCCAAGACAAACTAGGCCACAACTAAATGGTTGACCAACTGAGAGGCAGCATGGCAATTCAAATCGAACTGGCAAATCATTTTGACAATCATTTTATTGCCAGATACTGCATTTACAATGGCCATATAGGCCTGAGATTTATTTAAAATTGACTTTTAAATGTCAGTAACCTTGGCCACATCAAGAGATGCAATAGTATTAAACCCTGCTATCTTTAACTTCACTGTTTCAACCATATGACTCTTACACGTTCACAACTAGTCTTTCTCTTATCTTGATACAGTCTTAGGTTCCTTTCTTGCCACACCAGATAGACAACAACATATCAGTTAATACGTAGTATTACTTAGTACAGAGCTTTTACTTTATTATTCTTCTAATGCTTAGTTGCTTACCTTACCAAAGATTCTAGACATATAAACTGAACAAAGATTAAATATTTTAGTGAAACAAGTATGCATGAAGTAGCTAGTGCTCTTTGGTTCAATGATGCTTCTCTATTCATTTCAAACTAATGACATTTCTCCTATCATCAAAAAAAGTATATAAATGCAAAAGGGCGTGAACCGACAGGAACAACAATATTTTAATAGCAACAAGTACAGTGAAAGGGTTGATGACTTATAAATAAGTACATAATATTAAACATCATTTCTTATTAGTACTAGTCCAGATGGTCAAATACTGTTAGTATTTTAGTGATAATAATGGGACAAGGCACTTTATCTACCAAACATATATGGTATGTGCAACTATAAGATCCATCATGTTATACCTATTTGATAAGGCATACCGTACCTCAAAGGGAATTCGGGAATGAGAAGAAAACGACAGAAAGAGAAAGGCACTCACAATTCGAATATTATAGCCACTCATAATTTTTCATGAGATATAAACTAGTATTCCTTTCGAATCAAGAGGGATAACTATCTTGTTTAGATTACAACTCAACTTTATATTCTACATATGGAAATATTGGCTTGTGGGGATAAAGTCATCTTTAGAATGCCAAAAAAGATCCCCACCATCATGAACACAAGGACCGCAACAAAGCTCCTCAAACCATAATTATTTATGAGCGAATATAAATAAAGAAGTGCATAACATTGTAGCAAATGGTACACATTTAAAAGGCACCCTCATGCCCGACTACATGCATAACTTAATGTATTCATTTACTAGTGACGGTTTGAGTTGTGGTTTGATCAAGATACTCAGATAATAAGTTCTTGAAGATGTGATTTTTAACTCTAATATATCACTAGTCACATACAATTATCTTCATATAATTGTGATTTATCAAAATTCCTTATAATACTCACTATATACTCTTTTTCGTATTCAAGTTGATTTTATTCCTTCAAATTATTGTGCCTTCAATTTTTGTTGCTTATATCAAGTAAGTTACAAGGTTCAATATGACTGCAATTTTGTATCACAAAGCAAAATATTTCATAATAGAACTTGTTTAGAAACATTTCATATAGGTATGCAGTAACAATAACACTAATTAAGTACTTATATACTATTACAGATCAGGTGATAACTATGTTTTAGTAATCTTTTGTTACAGTATACCTCAAAATGGATCACTAACAACATGATGAAAGCATGATATTTTTTCTTTTTAATCCCTTTGATCACAAGCTTCTTCATAAAGGTGGCCATGGATTTGGGTTATGGTTAAGTACAAAACAGTTACCTGAAACGGATTGGTTTGATCCATCAACATGCATTGCCAATTTATAAATTTCATAAGAAAGAGGTTATAATTTTTTACTATACTTTGGGCAATTTGTTGACCCGCGTAACCGAAATCAGGTTATAGTAAGTAGATTGAAATGACAGCGTTAACTGAGATTGTTTAGATCTTGGTAAATTAAAATAACGACATCCATGCAGACAAGATATGTTTAAGGGCTAATTACCAAAATAGTACTTGAAATTTTTTTTTTCAAAAAGTGGTATGAAAATAATGTCTTTTCCCAAAAGAGTCATGTGCGAATGTGCGAATCCACAAAAACTGTGACACGTGTCCAGACAAAATGGTACCAAACCATTAATTCACCCCACCAATAACCCCACGTGCCCAATTGACTTTTTTAAACAAATGTTTGAACGACGGTGTGCGAATGTTCGAACGACGGCTATAAAATCTTCCAATATCTTTATAAAATCTTACTTTTGTACTTATATCTTTCTTGGGAAAGACAAATACTATTTTAAAAATATTAAAACTTGTACTCACCAATAACTTCTATTATTATCAGTGTTTTAACAAACACTGTATGGATCAAAGAAACACAAACACACGATCAAACTAACACACACACACGTTCAAAAACACGATCAAACTAACACAAAGACACGATAAAAAATCACCGATCAAAAACACCGATCCAAAAAATGGCCAGAACTCATGTAAGTTATATTTCATTGATTTTTTTATTGTTGTGTTGAAGAAAGTGTTTGATTTTGTTATATTTAGATGTGCGTTGAAGAGGATGTTAAAAGAGGATGACTTTTTAGTTATTTTATTATTTTTATTCTTGATTGTAGTCGGTTTTGGTTCGATACCCACTTAGGGTTTAGACTAATGTTAGGGTTTGTATGGAAATGACTGTGTAGGTCTTGGATATGGATTGTTAGAGTTTGATTCTTGATTGTTAGGGTTTTTCGAGCTTGATTGTTAGCGTATTCTGGTGTTTAGCTATAATTTTTAGCGGTTAGACTGTTTAGGTCTTGGATATGGATTGTTAGAGTTTGATTCTTGATTGTTAGGGTTTTTCGATTTTTTCGAGCTTGATTGTTAGCGTATTCTGGTGTTTAGCTTTAATTTTTAGCGGTTAGACTGTTTAGGACTTGGATATGGATTGTTAGAGTTTGATTCTTGATTGTTAGGGTTTTTCGATTTCTTCGAGCTTGATTGTTAGCGTATTCTGGTGTTTAGCTTTAATTTTTAGCGGTTAGACTGTTTAGGCTTTGGATATTGTTTAAACGCTGCTATTTAAAATTATGGTTTGTGAATGTGTAGATAGATGTTAGCGTTTTATAATGTTAAGTGTTATCCTATGTGTAGATAGATGTTAGACTTGAGGTAGTTATATAAGGATCAAGGATACAATGTATGGAGTTAAGACTTGAGATATGTTGATGTTGATGCAGTAATTTATGCCTAAGCAGTAATGATCTAAGGTATGCAGCCATAATTGAGGTAGAAAATATACAAAGCGTGTGAAGAAAATCATTATCCATGCCATTTTTATCTGAATCAAGCAGATTCTGATAAGCAAGTATGGAGATGCTAATATCAAATGTTTATCTGCTTAGATGAATTTTTATGAGTATATTTGCCTTTTTTATAGACCACGAAAATCCAAAGACGATATACAGAAGTTGTTATTTTTAAACAGAATAACCAATCCCAAACACCCTCATAAAGTAGTATTTAGGTGTGCGTTTTGTAAGTGATTAGCTGAATAGGTGCATCAAAACTAGACTTTGATTATTTAATAATGCATATTACTTTGATAACTTAATTTCTAGACTTTGATTATTGTATGTTTACTTGTTGGCATTAATGTTGTTTAGCTTAATAATCTTGTCATATTCAATAATTGATTGCTAGTGAACAAGAGATCGTCTAGACTTTGAATATTTTGTCATAGAAAGAAAGTGTATTGGAATTACTTATGTTTTACTTCTTAATATTAACTTGTTTATTATTTTTTTGTAGGTTGTTAATGCGAGGGTAACGATTAGAACTAATTTAAAGCTACTGACAAAGATAAGAGATCGTCTATCCATGAAGGGCAACGTTGTTACAATTTGTTTAGGCGTAGTGTTTTTGGTCCCTGGTTAGACATTAGAACTTGTGATCATGATAACCATATTTTGAACTTCCTTCTTTTTCACCAAAGGTATGTTGAGCAGCCAACTTTTGATACCCCATTTATTTTGATGTTGGGCAACACACCATACAGTTGGGGAGGTTAGAGTTTTGTCTTATAACAGGTTTTCGATTTGGCAAAATCGAGTTAGACAGTTTGGATGGTGTGGAGTCTAGCTTTATGAAGAGGGTGTTCCCCGGGTTTAGGTATTTGAAGGGGGAATACCTTAAATGCATGCTTGATAGTGAACAATTTGAGCACATATCTGATGAGGATGTTGTGCGTGTGTGCCTTCTTCTAGCGGTTGATTTTTTTTTTCATGGGTCAAGAGTTGCGACATGTGATTGTGAATGAGATTGTGGTGCTAGCTGATGATTTGGAGGCATGGAATGCTTTTCCTTGGGGGGAGCATATGTGGCAGGAATTCCATGAACGGGTTTACATGTTTGTCACTAGGAAAAGGGAGAAGTATATGGAAGGGTATGCCAAAAAGGGGGCTGCATACCAGGCTGTGTATAGCTTATACGGTTTTGCTTTCGCGTTGAAGGTTAGTATACTTTCTTACTAACCTTATATGAATGTGTCAATTTGAGAGTTTAAGAATGGTTTTACATGTGTTGTGAAATTCAAGTACACTTAATATAGGTTTCTAGCCTTTATATGTTAAGATTTGAATAAACGTATAATGTATAAGTGCTTGGCTGCTCAACATACCTTTGGTATGAGTTGAATAAATGTATAAGTGCTTGATCTTCCATCTGCTTTTTTACAGTGGCAAACAAAGATTTTCCTATTTCTTCCGCGCTTTTCTCTATTTCTAGTTCATGGCGTTTTGCCTCTAGTGCTTTTTCTTCCATCTGCTTTTGTACAATGGCAACCAAAGAGAAAAATCTATTGTTGCCATTGTACGAAAGCAGATGGAATAAAAAGCACTAGAGGCAAAACGCCGTGAACTAAAAATATAGAAAAGAGCATAAGAAATATGATTGGCCAGAATATGTTTCATTGTGGGTGTGTTTCGTTGGCGACACAAGAGCAGATGGAAGATCAAGCACCTGAGGCAAAACACCAAAGTTGGTAGATTTCTTCAAGTCAATCATGTTTCATTGTGGCTGGCTTTCGTTGCCGACACATGAATATATATTTCTATCAATGGAGCATGATTGGCCTGAAGATGTTGAGCATCTTTGTCCATAGTCGTAGTAAATACATGTGTGTGAATGATTGATAAACAGAAATGCATCTAAACCCTTTTGTTCTTTCATTACAGATTTTTGTACTTGAAACCATTTTGTTCCATCTAACTGAACTGTTGTTTACATTACAGATTTTTGTTCTTGAAACATTTCCTCAGTCCAGGCTATGGTGGGAGAAAGATGAGCAGGCTATTCCACGGGGGGTTGCTTGGGCTAATGTGACCGGGTTTAACAAATCTGATTATGAGAAACTTTTTTATGTAGCTGGTGGATCAAGTTCAAGTACATTCAAACCAGCTAAAAGGGATAAGATCAAGGCCAGGGTTGCTCGAAAGACTCGTCGAGAAGAAGTTCGCACGGAGGTACGTATCCGTACTGAGGTGCATACGAGTGTTGTTGAAGGGTTTTCTGATGATGGTGAATCAAGTGATGTGGATTTGGATGAAGAGACTAAGAGGCTGACCAAGAAACAACTGATAAATAAGGTGGTTGGTATGGAAGGTCGTTTAGCTTTTCTAGAGCGGTTATTCCAATCAGGTAAGATTCCGACTGCTGCTGCGGGTTCCAGTGAGGGTACGGATGTTGTTCAGGATTCACAGGTATGTATTTACTATTAAGGAGCCTATGGAAGGCTCATGCTGTCTTAAATTTTAAAAAATTTATAATTGTTGTGAAATCACAAACCAATTAAACATGTTAGTAAATTTAAAACCTGAATAGTGTATCGTAAATTTATATTTGATTGTCAGTATAAACTGTTACATAGTTAGATGGCTGTTTTGGGAAAAAAAAAGTTCACATAATTTTACAAAACAATTTTCAAGTGCGAGCGTTGGAAACCTTTTGCTTTTGTCTTTGCAATCGATCCAAGTGTTGTATCATTCCGGTGGTAATCGGCTATTCTATGGGAAACAACTAGGGTAAACGGATCAAGGGGTGATTCTGGGCGACCTTGAACCATAGATGGTCGTTTACTTAACCCTGTAGAGTTGGGCTCAGATATCGGGCCTCAGATTATTCATCCTGCTTGTGATTAAGCCACGACGGAGGTAGTCTGTACTCCCGATCAGGTTCGAACTACACGGGCAACTGTTTTGACAGCTTGTGATCTTGCGAAGACTTAGTGCATGGCGGTACACACAATCTTGTAAAATTCTTTTGCAAAATTTTGTGATCTTTAATTTTCCACTAACGGTTAGTGTATGGATATGATAAACTATTTTGAAAGTTTAATTTACCTTGAATTCAAAGTTGTGTGTTTCCCTTTTTTCCTGTCTTAAGCCCCACAATGTCTCACATATGATTTCTTATAACTATGGTTTTTTAGGGTTAGGGTTTTTGTATGTGCATGTCAGGTTTTTTTGGGGTTAGGGTTAGGGTTATTGTATCGTTAACTGTTATTTGATTGCTATTGATTTGAATAAACAGTTACGTAGTTAGATGGCTGTTTTGGGAAATAAAAGTTCACATAATTTTACAAAACAATTTTCAAGTGCGAGCGTTGGAAACCTTTTGCTTTTGTCTTTGCAATCGATCCAAGTGTTGTATCATTCCGGTGGTAATCGGCTATTCTATGGGAAACAACTAGGGTAAACGGATCAAGGGGTGATTCCGGGCGACCTTGAACCATAGATGGTCGTTTACTTAACCCTGTAGAGTTGGGCTCAGATATCGGGCCTCAGATTATTTATCCTGCTTGTGATTAAGCCACGATGGAGGTAGTCTGTACTCCCGATCAGGTTCGAACTACACGGGCAACTGTTTTGACAGCTTGTGATCTTGCGAAGACTTAGTGCATGGCGGTACATTGATGAGTGGGTAAATACTCATCATTTTATACCCATAATAGACATTAAAATGACCTAAAACACCCAATATATATTGTAGATATCCTTGGTTTGTGTTTTATGTGTTTCAGGTACTGAAGGATTGAAAACGGAACAAAAACGAGCATTTTTGGATCGACTCGACTACAATTGTGTATTTGATCTAGTGAAGACAAAAGTCAAAGTCAAAGTCCAAGTCCAAGTCAACCCCCAAAAATACCAAAATGACACAAATGGTCCCTGGAAATAATTTTCCGAATTGGCATGATTAGTCCTTGGATTTTCAGAATTGTACAACATTGGTCCTCAAAGTTTAACTAAAATCCAAATCTAATCCTAAACTACTAAACCCAGCTACAAACTTAACCCAACCCAGCCCAACAAATAAACCTAAGCCCAATCATTAAACCCGATCCAACCCACCCTTTTAACTAAAACCGTTTGACTTCGGTCAAACCTTCCCTCAAAACCGTTTACCAGCCCAAAACCATACCAGAAACCACCACCATCCACCGCCTTATCCCTGAAACATCCACCCCCTCCTCCTATCCCACTTCACCTAACAAGCCAAGAAACATTTAATGCTCCTTCCTCATCACACTCCATCAGAACCAAGTGGTTTAGCCACTCACACCAGTTTTCCCGCCAAAATTGGTTTCAACGAATGAGATGATTTCAAGGGCATCCAAAGGTCAAGAAATGATCAGAGATGAAGATAGGACTTATTCCACTTAGTTTTAGTATAAATAAAACCACAATGTAGCCTATAATGGCAAGTAGCTAATTTTAATTAATCGTATTGTAATTTCAATTATTTAAGTTTATCAATTTTAATTTCCAGTTATTAATCCAAGTTAATTTAAGTCTGTTTATCATAAATCTTTGTACAATTTCCATTAGTTAATGATAATTCCAAGTTTTTAAATTTCCATGGTTTACTGTTGATCGAATCAAGTTAATTGTTATTGAATATAGCCTTTTATCTGTTTCTATAAGCTCATATAAGCTTATTATAGCTTAGTGTGAGCTTATTTTAGTTCAGTTCAGTCTCATTCCAAGATATCAAGAAAAGTCAAATAAAGTCAACTGGAGGTCAAGATAAGCAGTTCTAGATGATAAGCTGCTCATGGAAGAGCTTATGGGGTTTTCTAGCTTGTTTTTGACAAGCTAGTTGTGTTCTGATCATTAGTTCCACTGTTTCATAACCTCACAGTTGTAAGCATTTTCTAGATTTTTGCATTATTTTCTATATTACTGTACAACTGCTTATTTATGAGCTTCTTGGTGTTTTCAGTACTTCTTTATGTTATTTGAGTTAAATTAAGTCAGTTTGATAGTTAGTGTAAGTTTAAAATCTCATTTCTACTTTTAAAGTTAAAATCAACCCATATTAGCTATAACTAGTTCAGCTTATTGTAATGCTTATTTCCATATTGAAAGTTGCTTATTAGAGGTAAACTAAGTTAGTGAATCAGTTAATAATCTAAACCATTGTTAAAATTGGTGTGTTCCATTGAAAATCACCAAAACAGCCTTTATAAGGACTGTTTGGGTAAAAAAGCAAAATGGGTCAATTTGGTTTGTCACTGTTCATTTGCCATTAGCCAAACTTTGATCTTGCTTAGAATAACCAGTTTCATATGTTTTTAAGAGCTTTTAAGCTTACTTAATAGGATTTTTGATTTTGAGTGGACGTGGTAATTCTAGAACCTCAACTGATCAAATAATCCAATTAGAGCAATAAGCTCAATTGACCTTTCCTTGTGGCTTTTCTAAGTTCCTTTAAGTCCAATTAGTGGATATTCAAGAGTTGGTTAAGTCTCATATTGATTTGACCAATTTAACCCAAGTCAGCACAACCATATCCAAAGTGCAGTCTGCACAAGTTTTTTAGACTGCATATAAGTGCTTAATTGAGTTATTCAGTGCTTAATTTCTTGTTTTCTCAATAGTTTGCCAGTTTATCTTTGCTTATTTCCATTCCCAGACCCTTAGCATAGCTTATTTAAGCTTTAAATCAAGCTCAAAAGTCTCTTATCCACACAAGCATACACTGAGCAATCAGTGTACACTTGTCTGGACTAGCCACTTTCTCAGCTTATTTTTAAGCTACAAACAAGCTACTCTTGGTCTGATTTTTGGTTTTATGTGATCCTCAATAGGTGAATTTTAAGTGGAATCAGTTTTTGTGCTGTTTAGTGATTATCTAAGTGCTTAAATTTAAGTTTGAAAAAGCCAATATTTGCCCTCCCCCATAGGGTAGATCAGCAAACCTTTTGCTTATTTGGAGCTTGTTCAGTGCTTATTTCTGTGTTATTGTGGCTTATTCAGTTTTCATCTTAGCTTATTATTGGTTGTTAAGCTAGTTTCAGAGTTCCTTTAGCTTTTTAAAAAGCTTGTCAGTCCTTTTCTATCAAACCTTGGGCTTATTCTAAAAAAGTCCAACTGATCAGCAATCATTGGCTTTTTCTGGGCTTATTTGAGGTTTTCATAAAAAGTTGTAGTTGTGGAAATTGCTTATTATCTTGTGCTTAATCAGTTTCAATAATTAAAATCAAAAAAATAAAATAAAAAGCAAAAAGGCATTGCTGGGATTCGAACCCTGGCCACCCAGCTCACCACACACACAACTTACCACTCTGCCCTTGGGTCTTTTTCAGTTAGACTCTGCACCCATATATATTTAACCCCTTTTCCCTTTTAAGCTATTCGAGCTTATTAGCTTATTACCAGCTTATCCCAATAAGCTGGCATCTTGTTAATATTTTTCCCAGGCTTGTTTTAGCATAAAGTAATTTCACAAAAATTTCCAAATTTTTAGAATAGTTTTAATATTTTTTATGCATTTTTCTTTTTAAAACAGTTTTTAAATCATAATAAAAAATATAATACTCAGAAAAATATAATTTTTTTTTCTAAAATTTTCTTTTATCATTTTTAACTTAGGAAAAATAATTTGGTACTTGTAGGATTTATTTTTATAGATTTCACTTTTTAATCCCGTTTTTAGAATTTCCGTTTCACGTTTTTTATATATATTGTTTTAATCTTAATTTTATTTTGAGAATTTGTTTCTCATTATTTAATTAGATTATAATAAAATCAAAATTTCATATCCCAATCATCAGTCACTCTAATTCCAAACCTTACACGATTGTCCATTCCATCCTCGCTGGGACACGACCCGGGTAATCACTTACCTGGTATCACACATATCACAAACGTGAGTTTTTGCAAGTTAGCCTTTTTCCTAAAGGGTTGATTTATCTTTATTCACGTGTATCCGTCTGATATTATTTATATATACACTTTAGCACGGATCAAATTTTGGCGCCGCTGCCGGGGAGGTTGTGTTGCGACTATATCGTTGAGATTTAAAACGATTAGTGACTTGAGATCCTTCCTTGTGAAGTTCCTGTTTTCCCATAAACCATATAAAATACAAAAATATTTTTCTTTTCTTTTATATATATATATATTATCATATAAAAATAAAAACCCAAAAACATTTTCCGTTTTATTGTTAAGTAAAAGATAAAAGCAAAATCAATATAATATTCCTCAACTTGGAGTATTATCATAATAAGTTCCCAAACAAAAGATTAAAACTTGCCTTTGTGTCGCTTGCGAATTTGGCTCACCTTTGATTGATAAACAAACTCTAACGGAGGTTTCAGGAGGTTTGGCATTAAATTGACAAACCGAAAGGAGTGGGTTTTTAAGGAGCATTTATTGCCCACCTTTGCTCCTCCGCCACTCTGTGCGATTTTTCTTTTAGAGAGCTACCGTACGCTTGTTGATTTAAGGTTTAAGTTCCTTGTGTTTTGCTTCGATCTTGTTTTAATTAAATTGTTTTATTTAGTGCATGCGCACTCGTTCTTCTACGTCGACAAGTCCTTTACGTGAACTCGTAGATATTCCGAGAAGACGTAATCGTAGACGTGCTGCCCGAATAGTCGAACCCGAGATTCGTACTATTCCCATTGATAAAATGGCAGATAATCGAACAATGGCGGAGATGCTCTAAGTACCCACCGAGGGTTACGGAGATGCCATCGTTTTACCACCAATCGGCTCTGATCATTTTGAATTGAAAACGCATTTGATTCAACTCGTTTCTACAAACCAATTCCACGGGTTTGAACGAGAAGATCCGTATGCACACATCCGTTGGTTCAACAAGTTGACCTCAACCATCAATTACAAGGATGTGCCGCAAAAAGTTGTCAAATTGATGCTATTTCCGTTTTCACTTGAAGTGGCAGCCCGGATTTGGCTGGAAAAAGAACCCCCTCGATCCATTGAAACTTGGGAAGATCTCGTACAGAAATTTGTCAATTATTTCTTTCCTCCTTCAAAGACAACTAATCTGAAAAATGAAATTTCTGGATTTCGTCAAGATTTCGATGAAAAATTCAGAGAGGCATGGGAACGATTTAAAGATCTCCTAAGAAAATGCCCGCATCATGATTTCACGGAGTTACAACAGATCAATACGTTTTATAATGGGTTGAATGGAAACGATCAAGATTCTCTTAACGCTGCCCGCCGGTGGCAATATCTTGAATCGTCGACCTAAAGATGTGCTTGAAATTTGTGAGAATAAATCAAAATTTCCTATTTCTCGAAACAAAGTGAATGTTCCTATCACTCCTGCTTCTTCATCCAGTAACTAATCAGAGTTAGCCGCTCT
Organism: Artemisia tridentata subsp. tridentata; assembly: GCA_021014915.2. Taxonomy (NCBI): domain Eukaryota; kingdom Viridiplantae; phylum Streptophyta; class Magnoliopsida; order Asterales; family Asteraceae; genus Artemisia; species Artemisia tridentata. Next base: position 42,092,375 of record CP139507.1, on the reverse strand, counting down.
AACGGACGTAATTCGTTGCATGATGAAGGAAGTGAAAGAAATTAAGAGTGAAATTCATAAACCGGAACAAATCAAAGCCATAAACAAAGTGTGTGAAACTTGTGGTGGCCCGCATGCGTGTTACGATTGTCAAGCAACCGATGCTTCTGTTTACCAAGCTTCCGTAGCTGCAGTAAACTACAATCAAAACCGACTGCATGCTGAAACTCATTACCAAGCACCAAATGCTATGGTACCACCTGGTTTTCCACCCGTGCCAAATCGAAATAATCAAAATCGCTTTGTTCAAAATCAAGGAAAAAATTTCAACACTTCTCAGAATTTCAATCAGAACCATAACAATTTCAACCAGCCTTATCAAGCTCCGAATCAACATGGTTATCAACAACCTCCTCAGGCTCCTTTGACTAATGATTTCATGAAAATTACTAAGTCCAGCATGCGTTCAATACAGACTCAAATCAATAATATGAAAGTCGAGTTGAGAAAGGAAATTGATACTACGATGTCTCGTCAAACAAATGAGTTGAAGAATATGATGGGCAGTTTCATGAATATGAACATGAACCAATCTTCTTCATCTTTCGGACGACTTCCGAGCAATACCGTTACTAATCCTAATGCTGAGTTGAAAGCCGTCACCACTCGAAGTGGTAAGACACATAATGGACCCTCGACTCCTATGCCCCCTCCACCGAGGGAAGTGAATCAAGATGCTGAGGTGACAACGGACAAGGTGCATTTTTCAAGCCCACGAAGTACCGCACACGTCCAACCTCAAAATGCCCTAAATTCAAGTTCCGGAACCCGATGTTCCGATGACCAATCCTAAGCCTTCAATTCCATATCCTTCAAGGCTTAATGATCAGAAGCTTAAAGACAAAACAAATCAACAGATGGAGAAATTCTTTAAAATCTTTAGTGATTTGCACTTTGACATAAGCTTCGCAGATGCTCTCATTCTTTTGCCCAAATTTGCATCTACACTCAAAAGTTTGCTAAGCAACAAGGATAAGTTGTCTGAGATGGCAACGACCCCACTAAACGAACAGTGCTCGGCGGTTCTCCTCAAAAAGCTTCCCGAAAAGCTCGGAGACCCCGGCAAGTTTTTAATCCCATGTGATTTCTTGGGGATGGTTCAGTGCTCAGCCTTGGCCGATCTTGGCGCAAGCATTAACCTTATGCCACTCTCAGTATGGGAGAAATTATCTCTTCCAAAGCTTACATCTACTTGCATGACACTCGAGCTAGCGGACCGTACTATAAAACGTCCACTTGGAATAGCCAAGGATGTCGTTGTGAAAATAGGAAAGTTCCATTTTCCTACTGATTTCGTTGTGGTAGACTTTGATGCCGATCCTCAAGTTCCACTCATACTGGGGAGAGCCTTCTTAAGAACGAGTCGTGCTAGCATTGATGTATATGCCGAAGAATTAACCATTCGGGTTGATAATTAAGAAGTCACGTTTAACATTAATCAAGACTCTAAACCTCTAACCACCAAAGGCAACGTTGCTATGGTTGATAAAAAATCTGATACCGTAATTGCTTCCAAAACAAGTGATTCGATACTTTCAAGATTCACGGTTAAGAGTCTTTCACAAAAACGTGCTGAGCTCAAAGCGATGAAAATTACTCATGGTTCAAGCAAATGGTTTGAAAGTTGTGCTACAGAAGTTAAGAGTGTTTTTGACTACGATGAACAAGAATCGGAGATCACATCGGAAGTGGTGAAAATTGCTAGCTCTAAGAGCACACCACTTGTCCCACCTCCGGAATCGGTTTATCGTGTTGAAAATTTTGATTCTGTGGACGAAACCAAAAATCCCACTCCTTATTCTGCACCAGTCATTTCCGACTCTTCCCATCCTTCTCCTCCGCTTGAGGGAAGTGATATCTCTATGGAAGAGCTCGAGGTTTTCTTGTTTGATGCTCCAATTTCGCTGGAAATTGTTGAACCTGATTGTGATCCGGGGGGAGATGCTCCTTTGTTAGAAAAAATGGTGTTTGATGAACTGATAAACTCAAATAAGTACATTTTATTATCATCATTTATCCTGTTTATTTAACTTGTTTTATTATATTATCTATGAGAATCGATACATTAATGTTTACTTTAGTAATTCTCAGGTAAAAACAAGCATTATGTGAAACTTGGCGATTTTGGACTAATTATGGAGCAAAACAAGCGAGATGTCAAAAGTCTGCTAGATCAAGCTCGTTCTACTCCAGATACGCCGCAACATACTTCTAACATACGGCGTATCACTATCAAGATTTCACAAGTTACAATCCAAGTACATGCGCCGCATACAGAGATCAAGTTACGCCGCATCTGAAGACGATGTACGGATATTCCTGAATATATTAATCTTGGACCCCACGCGAAGTTAAGTCAATGCGCCGCATCTATTCATTCTATGCGCCGCATCTATCCCTCATGCAGAAACTATAAATACCCCAAGGCCAAACGAATTTCTAGAGTTTTTTTTAGAGCTTAGTTTTTAGTCGAAGACAGAAGAACCCTAGAGCCGAATTCAGACGACCAAGCAGCACAAGACACACATAAACAAAGATACAAGAGCTGTAAGAAGGTCCTGCATGTATTCAATTCATTAAGTAGTTTTGTTTTATTGTATTAGTACACTTTAATTCATCAGGATTGATGGGCTTGTTCATGTGACTAGGAAAATCATGCACTCCCCTTAATATTGCTTTCCCATTAATTAAAGTTTATATGTTGATGTCTTTGGTGACTTTTATTAGTGCATTGATAACCTCTGTGTCTAGCTGAGTCTTGCTTGGGTCGCCATGCCCCTTCCTCGCCTATTTGTTTTAGCGTCTCTTGAATAAATAGGATAGACATAAGTAATCATTAAGGGTTTACTCACGATAAGATTAGAGCCAACGAGAAAGGTTTAATTATATACACTTCATATAAAACTAGCAATAAAACAAGTGACAAGCTACTTAATCATCAGTACAGGTCTTCTTATTGTCTCGAGTATCTATCTGTGTACGTGTGTGCTAATCGCTGATTCGTGCTCATTAGTTTAGTTTTCTATTTAATTATAACCAAATCGTGCCAGTCTCTCAGGCTGAACCCCCTTCGTTAGATTAGGTTGTATAGCTAACTTAGGATATTAAAATACTGATTAGAATAACTAGATAATACGTTCCACTCTTAGTGATCGACACTCTACTTACCATTATATTCATACTGACCGGGTACACTGCTTGTTAAGTGTGTGTGTTATTGATAAGTCGGCTAAATATAAATTTAAAACTTGAGTAGGCATTAATACTGCTAAACCGCAACGACACGCACGCGCATCAAGATTTTGGCGCCGCTTCCGGGGGAGTGAATTGTTATTATCTGTTAATTTGATTAGTATTTTAATTAGGTTTTTCTTTTTAGTTTATTTTTAGATTCTAACCACTAAACCTGTTATATATTAGATAAATTGCATTCATTGTATAATTTGCATATTTTCTGTTTTTGTGTGTTTTTGTTTTCTGTAATTTTTGTTTCTTTTTGTTTGTTTTTATTTTTGTTTTTCTTTTTTTCTATTTTTCCGCATTCTGCTGTCGTTTGTATTGTGATGATACAAACGATACGGCGCATCTGTTTTCACAAATACGGCGTATTGCGTTTAATTTTTATAAAATACAACGCGTTTAATAAATTCGAGTACGACGCATCTTTCCCCAAGATACGGCGTATTCTGTTTTTAATAAGAAATTTTTCTAAACCCTAATGCCATACGACGCATCTGTTCTAACAGATACGGTGTATTTTCTATTTAAATTAAAAACAGTTTTTCGAATTTTTACACAGAAGCGACGCATCGATCTTTATCGATACGGCGCATCTACTAAATCAAAAATCTTTTATTTTGAAACGTAATGAAAATACGGCGCATTAGCTTTTGTTAATACGACGCATTTAATTTTACTAAATAAAATCGATTTTTGATAATTTAAACTTGATACGGCGCATTCTAATTCATAAGCGGCGTATCTGTTTTCTGAATAAAAGTCTGATTAAATTTTAAAGTAATAAGATACGGCGTATCCAACTTTCAGGATACGGCGCATCGTCAGCATATATCATCCATTTTTATTCTTTATATTCGTTTCTAAATTCATTAATTTCTCTTCTAGCAAACAGATCCTACTGATGATTTTACCTATGATGACAGGTTTTGCTATGGAAGATATGTTAGTGAACGAATATCTTGCTAAGGCACCTATGAAAGATAAGCACTATGAAAAGTCCCGCACCAAAAAGCCGTTAATTCTGGAAAGTGATGACGAGTGTGATAACTTTGAAGTTAGCTTGAGCAAGTTCCCTGCATTAAGCATTACTAAAATCTCAGAATTGGAAAAGGAACTCTTGCTTTCGGATTCATTCGAAAATTTCGATGCTATTACTAGCAACTTACCTACGATCGATGCTTTACTCAAATCCGTATCTCAAACCAACATGCCCGTCTACTCAGTGGAAGTTTATGAAGATGTCAACTTCAATGTACTCACGATTGATGCCGATTTATTTTCTTGGGAAACCCCTCTTGAAGCTACTTATATGGAGTTCAAACGCTTATGCAATATTGAAGATGTGATATTCTCTTATGATTTACTAATGAGCTACACTGAAGATGAATTGTTACTCTTATGGCCTATCATTGAATCTAAAGGATTAACTTGGACGACTATCGAAGAGAAATACGGGAAATTCCAAATTGAATACATGAACTCAGCAAATGTAGTCAACAAATCGAGCAACAAAAGCCATGGTAGAGGAAATATCCAACCAATACAAACTCCTTATATGCCTTATTCCGAACAGTATTGGGGACTAGATAAAAGCAATCTGGATGATGAAAGAATTTATTCTGAATCGGAGGTACTGTTTCATAGAAAGTTAGTGAGGTTGATGGATATCTCTTTAGAAGAATGGCTTGAACTTAAATACGGTGATCCCAAATTTGCTCCTACGAATGAAGTCAAACGGATTGTGACTTCATGGTTGACATGAAGTTTTAAAGAACAATTTAATGAGTTCATGGAGATAAGGAGGAAAATGATTGGTAATACTAGCTTTGACGTTAACTACGATCCTAACAATGTTGATTTTTCAGATTGGTTAGCTAGTAAGTTCAGTAACCATAAGATCATGGACCGAGCTACTAAAGATGTGTTATGGGTATATTGGATGAGAGGGGAAGATGAGGAAGTAGAAAGCAACAATGGATCATCACATGACGATTAACGATCGAGGAAGGCATTGAAGAATTGTTCAACATAGATATTGATGTGTTCAATTATGAGACACCCTTGTGCAAACAATTCAAAGAATTTAATTACCTTCTTCAAATCGACGCTGATGTGCTAACTGGAGATCTACCAGGATTCAAAACTTATGATGAGTTCAAAAACACCTGGTACTACGAATGGAATGACCAAATACCATGGGTTTGGGATAAACCATGGGAATTTGGGCATATTAATCACACTTGTAAACCTTTCCGTTTCAAGGATGGAAGTAGTGAATGGCCAACCTGTGATTGGAAGAATGATGGAACCTGCAATGGGGGAAGTATAATTGGAATGAAACGAGTTGGAAACGATATATACTTTGAAGACTATGATTGGTATGAAAAAATTGAAGATTCCCCACGTAAAGCAGAGGCTTTGCAAGAAAAAGGTAGAATCGAATACTTAAAAGAACTAAAGGGAGCATCGAATACTACTTTCTGGGAATGGGTGCATAGAAAATGTGATGATTACACAAGGCTTAATCGACGCTTACAATGGGAATTGAAAAGAAAGTGGGACGAGATTCAAGATTATTATCAATCCATTAACTTCGTTGATTATTATCCCTATGATAATAACGATAAGTCACGAGGAATATTAATTGATGAACTTGATGACTATTTGAATAAGGATCCTTATTTCAAGTTTGTTGATAAAGACGAAGAAGAATTCATCGAGAGAAAATGTCGACTGCTTGGGATCACTTATAATAACCTACCCATGATAATTTCTAAAACAATTGAAGTCATCAAATACTCTTTGGGACCATATGAGGAATATGTTGCGACGAAGACCAAAGAATATATTAGATTAAGTCGAACGGAAGAAAATGTTGCGGAGCTATACGGTAACATCTTTCGGATGAAAGAAGAAGGATGGCACGTGACAAGAACATAATAAGGAGCTGAACGTGAGTCTAACTTGAAGACTCTGAAATAAAGACAAGTGCTGACCGGGAGACAACCCGGAAGAAATTTTTTTACTTTCCTGTTCTGTGTCGAGTCTGTCAGACCTGCAGAAGATGCGGCGCATCTCCATCATAAGATGCGACGCATCACCTGCACTGGTCATATCTTATTTTATTTTCTGCATTTTTATTTTTGACTTTAAAACTTTCTGTCAGTTTATTTAATGCGGCGCATCCCTGGTTAAGGATACGACGCATCTTTTATTCTGATTCGTATTTATTCCAGGCTCGATACAGCGTATCTTCTTCTATAAGATACGGCGTATCGACTGACCTGATGATTTACAGATTTTATTTTTTAGGTTTTATTTTTACTAACTATTAATGTATTATGCAAGTTTGAACCTTCTTAACTCAGGTGTGTTAAAGTCTAAATGGTATTATAGATTCCTGCAATTTTTGTGGATACGTCATTTATGAAGCTTAAACGTTCTCATCCACAAGAAAGTTGATTTTTGCTCTTATACGAATAATGGAGGATCATACCGAGCAAATCTCAGGGGAGTTTCTCTGTTCTAATTCTTTTATTTTCCAGTTTTTAACCTTTGACACAAATAACGAGGACGTTGTTTAACTTAAGTGGGGGGATTGGAGAATTAGAACACTTACTTGTCCTAAACTTTTTCAAAATATGCTTAAAATGCGCTTAATATATCAAAATTTATATTTTTTTAGCATGTTTTTGTTTAAAGTCTAAATTACATAACCGCACACATAACTCTATTCTTTCAAAAATATTAAAACTTTAGTGTGCTGGTGACTTGTAAACTTTAGAACTTGGCTTGTATACTATTCGAGACCACCATAATAAGTATTATCTATATAATTGGAGTGACTTGTCTAAATTAGTAAATTTCTAGGATTACACCCAAATAGCCTTTATATGTTATGTGATATTAACTAACTACACTGGTTAGTTAACCCCCGTATAAACCCTTTGTTACTCTCACTTTTAGAGTAAGATACCCCTAGAAAAACCCTCAGAGCCATTCCTTTCGTTTCTTACACCTTTGTTATAATGTTTCGTTACACCCTTACACCTTAGCCTACCCTGTAGATTAAAATCCGTGGTTAATTGCTTTAGGCAAAGTGTGTTTCCTTACATTACCTGTGTTCGCGTGCGTAATTCATTATCTTTGGTTAGGTCGGGAAATTGCACAATGCAATTGGTATGAAAGTAAATATTGTATAACTTTGAGTTTATTTTTCGTGTGTTTACTACTTTCACTATTACAGTTATTTCTGAAAGTATGAAGAGTATGGAAAAAAAAAAAAAAAAAAAAGAAAAAGAAAAAGAAAAAGGAAAAGTTGGAAGTTTGTTTTAACCAACTTATGTAAAGTTTTGTATTAAGTGGGAGATATCACCACTATTTGTTGTTGTATATTATATTTATGGATTGAATGGGAGTTGGCCGTTATGGGAACGCCAACTAAGGTTATTCTTTGATTGAGATTTTGTTGAGTATAATTCGTGTCTACCTAAAGCGTGTGTTTCAAGTGTTAAAGCGTGAGTTATTCAATGATATGAGTCTTATTCATGGGATGGTTGGGAAAGTGATTAACCACACTTAGGATTTTAATTTATCTGTTTTGTTTATTTTTCATTTTACACCAATTTGTATCCCAAATATTATCATACCCTATATCATTCTTCATCCAAACCTTTGATTTATTGAGATTAGGGATTTGAGCAATCTTAAGTATCGTAGTCGTGGATTCGGCTATGTATTTATGATTTTGTCGCCCTTTTTGATATAATATTATTGGTGAAGATTACTTGGTCCTATCTTTAGCCTATTCGAGTTAATGATTTGAGCAATTGCAAGTATCGTGGTCGTGGATTCGATCATGTATTTGTATTTTTGTCGCTTTTTCTGGAATATGAGATCGATAGAGATTAAAAAGGATGATCAACCCTTGACCAACAAACCTTTTTTACCGCTTTAGACTTGTTATTCCTTGGCTTTAGTGGGGGAGATGTGTATACTTGCCAAGCCTATGATAGAATATTCGTCACGACTAAGCAACTAAACGATTTAGAATTGTTTTACATTAAAAAAATTATTTTGGTTTCTACTTCGTTAAGTGTTTGGTTGTGTGATTATGACAAAACGAATACGTGCTTAAATATAAAAATAAATCCTAATATCTTTTAGGATACATTTTCATATGATTAATTCTAAGGTTTACTTGGGGACAAGTAAAGTTCAAGTGGGGGGATATTTGATGAACTCAAATAAGTACATTTTATTATCATCATTTATCCTATTTATTTGACTTGTTTTATTATATTATATATGAGAATCGATACATTAATGTTTACTTTAGTAATTCTCAGGTAAAAACAAGCATTATGTGAAACTTGGCGATTTTGGACTAATTATGGAGCAAAACAAGCGAGATGTCAAAAGTCTGCTAGATCAAGCTCGTTCTACTCCAGATACGCCGCAACATACTTCTAACATACGGCGTATCACTATCAAGATTTCACAAGTTACAATCCAAGTACATGCGCCGCATACAAAGATCAAGATACGCCGCATCTGAAGACGGTGTACGAATATTCCAGAATATATTAATCTTGGACCCCACGCGAAGTTAAGTCAATGCATCGTATCTATTCATTCTATGCGCCGCATCTATCCCTCATGCAGAAAATATAAATACCCCAAGGCCAGACGAATTTCGAGAGTTTTTTTTAGAGCTTAGTTTTTAGTTGAAGACAGAAGAACCCTAGAGCCGAATTTAGACGACCAAGCAGCACAAGACACACCTAAACAAAGATACAAGAGCTGTAAGAAGGTCCTGCATGTATTCAATTCATTAAGTAGTTTTGTTTTATTGTATTAGTACACTTTAATTCATCAGGATTGATGGGCTTGTGTCACGTGACTACGGAAAATCATGCACTCCCCTTAATATTGCTTTCCCATTAATTAAAGTTTATATGTTGATGTCTTTGGTGACTTTTATTAGTGCATTGATAACCTCTGTGTTTAGCTGAGTCTTGCTTGGGTCGCCATGCCCCTTCCTCGCCTATTTGTTTTAGCGTCTCTTGAATAAATAGGATAGACATAAGTAATCATTAAGGGTTTACTCGCCGATAAGATTAGAGCCAACGAGAAAGGTTTAATTATATACACTTCATATAAAACTAGCAATAAAACAAGTGACAAGCTACTTAATCATCAGGACAGGTCTTCTTATTGTCTCGAGTATCTATCTGTGTACGTGTGTGCTAATCGTTGATTCGTGCTCATTAGTTTAGTTTTCTATTTAATTATAACCAAACCGTGCCAGTCTCTCAGGCTGAACCCCCTTGCGTTAGATTAGGTTGTATAGCTAACTTAGGATATTAAAATACTTATTAGAATAACAGGATAATACGTTCCACTCTTAGTGATCGACACTCTACTTACCATTATATTCATACTGACCGGGTACACTGCTAGTTAAGTGTGTGTGTTATTGATAAGTCGGCTAAATATAAATTTAAAACTTGAGTAGGCATTAATACTGCTAAACCGCAACGACACGCACACGCATCATGAACCATTATTTTCCTTCCCCCCGAAGGATGTTGTTGTTAAAGATAAGCCGTTAGATCCTCCGGAGCTCAAGCTCGAGGATTTTGTTCCCGAATATGAGAGTTTTATCTTTGATGACAAAGAAGAAAGTAGTGGCAATCCCACTCCTCATTCTGATTTTTCTCTCCCGGCTTATGAAGCCTTTTTGCTTTGATATCGATCATTCGGAAGAAGTGGGAAGTGGCAGTACCACTTCTTATTCTCAGATCTCTCTTCCCGAGTATGATGCATTTCATTTTGATATGAATGATCTTTATCATGAGGAGTTCTCCAGTGAACTCTCTCATATTATATCTCCTCCGGAATATGATCATTTCTATTTTGATCCTGAGGATGATTCTAGTGTAGGGGGGAGGTGTACGTAATCATAAGAATGTGCTTATTGATAAAATCATCCCAACCCTCCCTCCCGTTGAAGACAAATTTGCTTCTGATGATGAAGAGTTCTTCCTGATAATCATCATGATATTTTTCTCTTCATCACATATGGTGTGATTTCTCTTTCCCTTTTCTCCTATGGGAATGAGGACACTATCTTTGACCCCGGTATCTTCCCTGATAGTTTCTACTATTAAAATACCTTGGGTATCTCGTCGGTGTGGAACTTTCTTATGTTCAAATGTTTATCTAAACACATTGAATGAAAGTCCGATGGAGATGGTTTCTTCCACTTGCTTCCCCATGAACCAATGAATTTGGGGTCGAGTCAAGCTAGTGACTCGGTTAACAAAAACATTAGCATTGCATGAGTAAACGCCCATGTTTCTATCTTCTCTCTTATTTCTAACACTAAGTGTGGGGGAATCCCACTGTGCTGTGCATTTTGTGTGTTGTTTGCTCTTGTTTTCAGGTTTCCCTTGGATTGTGATGATTGCCGCGCCTGTTTTCAATCCAGCCGCCCAATATCCTATCCTTTTGCTAACGATTATCTAGGGATATCTTTTTCATCCTGTTTGTGAAAAATAGAGATTTCTTTCACACACTTGGCTATTAGTATTACCTTTTTACGTTCTAAGTGTCGGCATAATAGCCGGTACTTTGAATATTGAGGGCAATATTCAATTCTAAGTGGGGGGGGGGGGGGGAATTCTCTCGAATTTTGTCACATGTGTACCTTCTAGTGCCCTAGTACCCCCGTTTTGCCCAAAATTTTAATTTTTTTTTCGTTTTTAGATAAGAAATTGCAATAAAAAAGAAAAAGCGTTTAGTCTTGATTAGGTTAGAACAAAGGGAATCCCGACTCTGCCAGAGTATTGATCTGGCTGCTTCCTTAACGATTAGACTAAGGTTTTACGATATGTGCAAATGAAAATGCTAAGCGTAGAGTAGTGTGTTCTCTTTAGAGCTTATATAAGTAATCTATGGCTTTTCCTCCCAGAAGATAACTAATCTGATTAAATGCGTGCTGTTTTCAAACGTTTGAACGTTAAAATCATGTTGTTATGCAAAACGAATTTTTATACAATTTTGATATAGAGCCCGAGTTCAACTTTTTATTTTTATTTTTGAGAAAGCATATATGTATGTATATTATTAAAGTTAAAAAAATAAAAAAAAAAAAATAAAAATAAAAAATATGATGAAAAAATGAAAAAGAAAAATAAGAAAATGGAATGATATTGCAAAATGCAATAAGTTTTGATGTTGCAAAAATAAAAGATGTATATGTTGTTTATATGAATAAATGTAGGAAAATTGCTTTCTCTTAAATTTAAATCGGAAATTGAACTTGGATTCGTCAATTTTGTATAAAGGTTAAACGGTAATTTAGTAGATTGTTGATTTCAAAGATCCCGAAAGCTCCGGTATTATTCTCTGTGAGGTGTCAAAAGCCTGGTCACCTAAAACCAACTGGTTTGGGATGTGCCGAGAAGAAAGCCGTTACATGGAGTGATCTCATCTTTGAGTCTCTAATATCTAAATGATCGTTTGTTGTTATCTATTTAAGTATTTTAATACTAGTTTAGTGGGAATATCTTAAATCTTTGAAATCGAAATTCCGCTGATTCCGGTACTATTCTCTGTGGGGTGTCAAAAGCCTGGTCACCTAAAACCAACTGGTTTGGGATGTGCCGAGAAGAAAGCCGCTACATGGAAAAGACCCTTTTTGATCCTTAGATTTTCCAGGTTCCCGGTAAATTAGTATTTGACTTAAACGAATGGCAACCATAATAAACGTCGATTTTTGCGGTCAAAATTTTGAAAATGAGCACAGTCACCTAAACTTGAATAAATTGTGGGAGTGAAAAGTTAAGTTTCGGCTTACATAGATTATTAGTATAAGTAGTGTTAGCATTTTACAAAAGCATTTGCACATTGAGTTTAAGCTTAGTTGGGAGTATAAAAAAGAGGATGACGATTTTAATTCCCTGGAGACACCCATTTTGTGTGAATCCCGTTCCATGATACCATTTTTGTAAATCAAGCATGTTATATATTTTTGTTCTAAGTTTGAATTTCTTGCATTTTATAAAAAATCAAAACGGGGTATACTTGGTATTCTTTTGATCCTTTCATTACTTTATATGATCAGATTGCTAGGGACTAGCAATAGCTTAGTGTGGGGGATTGATGAGTGTGTAAATACTCATCATTTTATACCCATAATAGACACTAAAATGACCTAAAACACCCAATATATATTGCAGATATCCTTGGTTTGTGTTTTATGTGTTTCAGGTACTGAAGGATTGAAAACGGAACAAAAACGAGCATTTTTGGATCGACTCGACAACAATTGTGTATTTGATCTAGTGAAGACAAAAGTCAAAGTCAAAGTCCAAGTCAACCCCCAAAAATACCAAAATGACACAAATGGTCCCTGGAAATAATTTTCTGAATTGGCATGATTAGTCCTTGGATTTTCAAAATTGTACAACATTGGTCCTCAAAGTTTAACTAAAATCCAAATCTAATCCTAAACTACTAAACCCAGCTACAAACTTAACCCAACCCAACCCAACAAATAAACCCAAGCCCAATCATTAAACCCGATCCAACCCACCCTTTTAACTAAAACCGTTTGACTTCGGTCAAACCTTCCCTCAAAACCGTTTACCGCCCAAAACCATACCAGAAACCACCACCATCCACCGCCTTATCCCTGAAACATCCACCCCCTCCTCCTATCCTACTTCACCTAACAAGCCAAGAAACATTTAAAGCTCCTTCCTCATCACACTCCATCAGAACCAAGTGGTTTAGCCAATCACACCAGTTTTCCGGCCAAAATTGGTTTCAACGAATGAGATGATTTCAAGGGCATCCAAAGGTCAAGAAATGATCAGAGATGAAGATAGGACTTATCCCACTTAGTTTTAGTATAAATAGAACCACAATGTAGCCTATAATGGCAAGTAGCTAATTTTAATTAATCGTATTGTAATTTCAATTATTTAAGTTTATCAATTTTAATTTCCAGTTATTAATCCAAGTTAATTTAAGTCTGTTTATCATAAATATTTGTACAATTTCCATTAGTTAATGATAATTACAAGTTTTTAAATTCCCATGGTTTACTGTTGATCGAATCAAGTTAATTGTTATTGAATATAGCTTCTTCTCTGTTTCTATAAGCTCATATAAGCTTATTATAGCTTAGTGTGAGCTTATTTTAGTTCAGTTCAGTCTCATTCCAAGATATCAAGAAAAGTCAAAGAAAGTCAACTGGAGGTCAAGATAAGCAGTTCTGGATGATAAGCTGCTCATGGAAGAGCTTATGGGGTTTTCGAGCTTGTTTTTGACAAGCTAGTTGTGTTCTGATCATTAGTTCCACTGTTTCATAACCTCACAGTTGTAAGCATTTTCTAGATTTTTGCATTATTTTCTATATTACTATACAACTGCTTATTTATGAGCTTCTTGGTGTTTTCAGTACTTCTTTATGTTATTTGAGTTAAATTAAGTCAGTTTGATAGTTAGTGTAAGTTTAAAATCTCATTTTTACTTTTAAAGTTAAAATCAGCCCATATTAGCTATAACTAGTTCAGCTTATTGTAATGCTTATTTCCATATTAAAAGTTGCTTATTAAAGGTAAACTAAGTTAGTGAATCAGTTAATAATCAAAACCATAGTTAAAATTGGTGTGTTCCTTTGAAAATCACCAAAACAGCCTTTATAAGGACTGTTTGGGTAAAAAAGCAAAATGGGTCAATTTGGTTTGTCACTGTTCATTTGCCATTAGCCAAACTTTGATCTTGCTTAGAATAACCAGTTTCATCTATTTTTAAGAGCTTTTAATCTTACTTGATAGGATTTGTGATTTTGATTGGACTGTGGTAATTCTAGAACCTCAACTGATCAAATAAGCCAATTAGAGCAATAAGCTCAATTGACCTTTCCTTGTGGCTTTTCTAAGTTCCTTTAAGTCCAATTAGTGGATATTCAAGAGTTGGTTAAGTCTCATATTGATTTGACCAATTTAACCCAAGTCTGCACAACCATATCCAAAGTGCAGTCTGCACAAGTTTTTTAGACTGCATATAAGTGCTTAATTGAGTTATTCAGTGCTTAATTTCTTGTTTTCTCAATATTTTGCCAGTTGATCTTTGCTTATTTCCATTCCCAGACCCATAGCATAGCTTATTTGAGCTTGAAATCAAGCTCAAAAGTCTCTTATCCACACAAGCATACACTGAGCAATCAGTGTACACTTGTCTGGACTAGCCACTTTCTCAGCTTATTTTTAAGCTACAAACAAGCTACTCTTGGTCTGCTTTTTGGTTTTATGTGATCCTCAATAGGTGAATTTTAAGTGGAATCAGTTTTTGTGGTGTTTAGTGATTATCTAAGTGCTTAAATTTAAGCTTGAAAAAGCCAATATTTGCCCTGCACCATAGGGTAGATCAGCAAACCTTGTGCTTATTTGGAGCTTGTTCAGTGTTTATTTCTGTGTTATTGTGGCTTATTCAGTTTTCATCTTAGCTTATTATTGGTTGTTAAGCTAGTTTCAGAGTTCCTTTAGCTTTTTAAAAAACTTATCAGTCCTTTTTCTATCAAACCTTGGGCTTATTCTAAAAAAGTCCAACTGATCAGCAATCATTGGCTTTTTCTGGGCTTATTTGAGGTTTTCATAAAAAGTTGTAGTTGTGGAAATTGCTTATTATCTTGTGCTTAATCAGTTTCAATAATTAAAAAAAAATAATAAATAAAAGCAAAAAGGCATTGCTGGGATTCGAACCCTGGCCACCCAGCTCACCACACACACAACTTACCACTCTGCCCTTGGGTCTTTATTCACGTGTATCCGTCTGATATTATTTATATATACACTTTAGCACGGATCATACACACAATCTTGTAAAATTCTTTTGCAAAATTTTGTGATCTTTAATTTTCCACTAACGGTTAGTGTATGGATATGATAAACTATTTTGAAAGTTTAATTTACCTTGAATTCAAAGTTGTTTGTTTCCCTTTTTCCTGTCTTAAGCCCCACAATGTCTCACATATGATTTCTTATAACAATGGTTTTTTAGGGTTAGGGTTTTTGTATGTGCATGTCAGGTTTTTTTAGGGTTAGGGTTAGGGTTATTGTATCGTTAACTGTTATTTGATTGCTATTGATTTGAATAAACTGTTACATAGTTAGATGGCTGTTTTGGGAAATAAAAGTTCACATAATTTTACAAAACAATTTTCAAGTGCGAGCGTTGGAAACCTTTTGCTTTTGTCTTTGCAATCGATCCAAGTGTTGTATCATTCCGGTGGTAATCGGCTATTCTATGGGAAACAACTAGGGTAAACGGATCAAGGGGTGATTCCGGGCGACCTTGAACCATAGATGACCATTTACTTAACCCTGTAGAGTTGGGCTCATATATCGGGCCTCAGATTATTCATCCTGCTTGTGATTAAGCCACGACGGAGGTAGTCTGTACTCCCGATCAGGTTCGAACTACACGGGCAACTGTTTTGACAGCTTGTGATCTTGCGAAGACTTAGTGCATGGCGGTACACACAATCTTGTAAAATTCTTTTGCAAAATTTTGTGATCTTTAATTTTCCACTAACGGTTAGTGTATGGATATGATAAACTATTTTGAAAGTTTAATTTACCTTGAATTCAAAGTTGTGTGTTTCCCTTTTTCCTGTCTTAAGCCCCACAATGTCTCACATATGATTTCTTATAACTATGGTTTTTTAGGGTTAGGGTTTTTGTATGTGCATGTCAGGTTTTTTTGGGGTTAGGGTTAGGGTTATTGTATCGTTAACTGTTATTTGATTGCTATTGATTTGAAGAAAATGTTACGTAGTTAGATGGCTGTTTTGGGAAATAAAAGTTCACATAATTTTACAAAACAATTTTCAAGTGCGAGCGTTGGAAACCTTTTGCTTTTGTCTTTGCAATCGATCCAAGTGTTGAATCATTCCGGTGGTAATCGGCTATTCTATGGGAAACAACTAGGGTAAATGGATCAAGGGGTAATTCCGGGCGACCTTGAACCATAGATGGTCGTTTACTTAACCCTGTAGAGTTGGGCTCATATATCGGGCCTCAGATTATTTATCCTGCTTGTGATTAAGCCACGCGGAGGTAGTCTGTACTCCCGATCAGGTTCGAACTACACGGGCAACTGTTTTGACAGCTTGTGATCTTGCGAAGACTTAGTGCATGGCGGTACACACAATCTTGTAAAATTCTTTTGCAAAATTTTGTGATCTTTAATTTTCCACTAACAGTTAGTGTATGGATATGATAAACTATTTTGAAAGTTTAATTTACCTAAAATTTAAAGTTGTGTGTTTCCCTTTTTCCTGTCTTAAGCCCCACAATGTCTCACATATGATTTCTTATAACTATGGTTTTTTGGGTTAGGGTTTTTGTATGTGCATGTCAGGTTCTTTTGGGGTTAGGGTTAGGGTTATTGTATCGTTAACTGTTATTTTATTGCTATTGATTTGAAGAAAATGTTACGTAGTTAGATGGCTGTTTTGGGAAATAAAAGTTCACATAATTTTACAAAACAATTTTCAAGTGCGAGCGTTGGAAACCTTTTGCTTTTGTCTTTGCAATCGATCCAAGTGTTGTATCATTCCGGTGGTAATCGCCATTCTATGGGAAACAACTAGGGTAAACGGATCAAGGGGAAATTCCGGGCGACCTTGAACCATAGATGGTCGTTTACTTAACCCTGTAGAGTTGGGCTCATATATCGGGCCTCAGATTATTCATCCTGCTTGTGATTAAGCCACGACGGAGGTATTCTGTACTCCCGATCAGGTTCGAACTGCACGGACAACTGTTTTGACAGCTTGTGATCTTGCGAAGACTTTGTGCATGGCGGTACACACAATCTTGTAAAATTCTTTTGCAAAATTTTGTGATCTTTAATTTTCCACTAACGGTTAGTGTATGGATATGATAAACTATTTTGAAAGTTTAATTTACCTTAAATTCAAAGTTGTGTGTTTCCCTTTTTCCTGTCTTAAGCCCCACAATGTCTCACATATGATTTCTTATAACTATGGTTTTTTAGGGTTAGGGTTTTTGTATGTGCATGTCAGGTTCTTTTGGGGTTAGGGTTAGGGTTATTGTATCGTTAACTGTTATTTTATTGCTATTGATTTGAAGAAAATGTTACGTAGTTAGATGGCTGTTTTGGGAAATAAAAGTTCACATAATTTTACAAAACAATTTTGAAGTGCGAGCGTTGGAAACCTTTTGCTTTTGTCTTTGCAATCGATCCAAGTGTTGTATCATTCCGGTGGTAATCGGCTATTCTATGGGAAACAACTAGGGTAAACAGATCAAGGGGTGATTTCGGGCGACCTTGAACCATAGATGGTCGTTTACTTAACCCTGTAGAGTTGGGCTCAGATATCAGGCCTCAGATTATTCATCCTGCTTGTGATTAAGCCACGGCTGAGGTAGTCTGTACTCCCGATCAGGTTCGAACTACACGGGCAACTGTTTTGACAGCTTGTGATCTTGCGAAGACTTAGTGCATGGCGGTACACACAATCTTGTAAAATTCTTTTGCAAAATTTTGTGATCTTTAATTTTCCTGTCTTAAGCCCCACAATGTCTTACATATGATCTCTTATAACTATGGTTTTTAGGGTTAGGGTTTTTGTAGGTGCATGTCAGGTTTTTTTGGGGTTAGGGTTATTGTATCATTAACTGTTATTTGATTGCTATTGATTTGAATAAACTGTTACATAGTTAGATGGGAAACAATTTTCCGATGGTAATCGGCTATTCTATGGGAAACAACTAGGGTAAACGGATCATTCCGGTGGTTGTTGTTGTTAATCTGCCTAAGTGTGCCCAATGTGTGAGCGTTGTAAACCTTTGTTTTTGTCTTTGCGATAAAGTATTTGTAAAGTTTAGTTTACATTGAATTCAAAGTTTGGTATTAAGGAGCCTATGGTAGAGCAGCCAAATGTTGCTGATAAGGAAACTATGGTAGAGCCTGTTTTAAACTCATCTGGAAAGGAGCCAGATGTTCAAGATGTTGATGTTGAGGTTGAGGTTGAGGTTGAGGTTGATGATGTTGATGCTGGAGTTGATGTTGATGTTGAGGTAGCTGATGTTGATGTTGAGGTTGAGGTTGATGATGTTGATGTTGGAGTTGATGTTGATGTTGAGGTGGCTGATGTTGATGTTGAGCAGCCAAATGTTGAGCAGCCAAATGTTGATAATGTTGATGTTGAGGTGGCTGATCTTGATGTTGATGTTGAGGTGGCTGATGTTGATGTTGAGCAGCCAAATGTTGATAATGTTGATGTTGAGGTGGCTGATCTTGATGTTGTTGCAGAATCAAAGGTGTGTGTTTTTATAAATAGTCGTTAACCAATTTATGTAGTTTGATAAAGCAAATGATATTGAGTGGAATTGTTCATGTCTTTTCATCAAATTATTGTATTTATTGTTTCAGGAATCAGCAAATGAGTTGATGGAATTGATTGATTTTTCCTCTCTTCCGGATAATTTGGTATGCACAATTTTCATATTGCTTCGTCTAAATGTAGTGGTTACTTACTTTTGTATTTATTGTTTTAGGAAAAATGTAGTGGTTACTTACTTTTGGTTACTTCTCAGTTTCAGGATAATGAGCAGATGGATGCTGGTGTGACAGTTGTTGATGCTGAACAAGAATCTGTTAAAACCGTAAGGGTGCCATTCCAACGGGAGAGGAAGAAGAGCAAACATTTGTCTTCTCCTTACATAGATCCTCTGCCTACTACACCAAGATAAAGTCTTTGGTTGGAGAAGATGGATCTACGGACGACTTGATTTGTGTGTGTTTGAGTATCATAACCGATTGGGAGAACAAAATATCTAAGTAGTGATGAAGTTGCAAAGCTTTCTTCGGGTGCAAATAAGGTAAAATGTTCCCCCCGTAAAGAAATCCGTTCTACACATGTAATTCCAAAATCTATGCCACCACCACGTGAAAGGACACCAGTTAAATCATCACAAATTGAAAGGGGTAGCAAGTCTGAATCCAATTTGCAGCAACTCATTGGTAAACCGTTAACTGGCCCAAAAGGTGAATTTTTCTATGCTACTCGTATGTTTTAGTCGTTAAGTAATTCAAGATAACTGAATTGTCAATGCGTACATGTATGCTTTTTTTGTTATTGAATTCAAGATGATGAACTTCATCTTTTTTGTATAAGCAGTGACCTTTTGCGAGTCCCCTTTTCTCTCTAAAAGGATTACAAGTTTGTGTGTTTGATCTTGATCACAAGGTTTGGCTCTTTCGAGAATGGAAGCTGATTGTCGAGCCAAAACTGGCGATCAGGATCAAGCATCTCAAATGGTACTAAGGACGGTGTTCATATTAAGCAATGGAACCCATCTACAACATTAGGTATATCTGCCTTAATAATTGAGACGTGTTGAATGCGATAATGATACTGTGTGTATTGTTCATGACAGGCCACACTCCTTCATTATCTCATTCAACATGAGTGTCCGTAACTCCTTGATACCTTGTTTTATTTGATAAAGAAGGAGTGTGGTTTATCATATAATGAATTGAGTTTGATAGATGGGCTGTGATAATTGAGGCGTGTTGATTGGGATAATGATATAGTGTGTATTGTTCATGACAAGCCACACTACTTCATTATCCCATTCAACACGATTCCCAATACTCACATGCTTTTCTAGAATCGAAATTTTTTTCTTCGGCACACCTTTGTACTTTGAGCTTCCCCTCAAAACCCATTCCTATGTGACTGTCATTGCAATGAGTTTGGCGCAAACATGTAGGTTTCAAGTTAATTAAGTTGATTGATTTAAGTAGTAATGAGTTTTGGGGGGGTTTTCCAGATAGTGTTGATCTGCCTATGATTGAAGTTTTGGTTGTTTCAGATAATAACTTTGAAGGACTAATTGCGTCTGGGTTATGTGTTAACTCTAGTGGTGTTAGGGTTCTTAAATTAGGGTTGAATTTGGTTTCTGGGATCATACCCGAATATTTTGTTAATACAAATATCGTCCTGAAAACGTTATTTATATTTTACGATCTTTGCTTAGTTTTGTTAATGACAATTACAAAGTTTATCTTTAAGCAAAGCATAAATAAGATTAAGTCTTTTACATTTATAGTGATAAGCATTTTACAAACATCACAAGTTTTCTAGAAATGACATATACAAGTTTACATGTTTATTTCTTAAAATAGAAACTTTATTAGTTAAGTATTAGGATGACATCATGGCATGCATCATCTACACAATCTTGGTAAGATTTTGTGATATTTTGTTTAGATCTTCAAGCCAAAGAGTTGACATTTGAAGATATGGAAAGATATGGCAAGATTTGGAAAGATTAGGAGATCTCTTAGCTGGCCTGACACGGCGGTACCAAAGTGGTACACGGACGGATCCTTTTTGATGGATCCGCCGGATCCGTGGACTATTCATCAGCCTTGCCTATAAATAGCAAGCTGGTCATTTGGCCAATTCATCACTCATACAGCTTAAAATACATACTCATTCATTTGAATATCACTAACCCTTAGCTTATTAACATTTTATAGATCCTTCCTTTTGTAGCAAAGAAGATCTCAACATATAAGGAGTAACAATGTGTTATCTTCCTTCTAACATAGAGTCTGTGTGTTCTTGTATTAGTCACACATCATAGTTAGTATCATTTATACAATAGTATTTGGTTAATGTTTTAGTCCTTAAAACACATAGAGTGATCGGGAGTGGTTGAACCCTTGTAAAGAACCAACGGGAGTGGTTGTACCCTTGTGAAAGAACCAACAGGAGTGGTTGTACCCTTGTAAAGAACTCGGTGTTTAGCTTAGTACCGGAAAAAGATTAAGCGACGTGTAAAGGTTTTCTCCGCCTAGAAGGGAGCTTGTTTCTTAGTGAAGATAAACTCTCGAGTTAGAGGCTCGAGGAGTGGAGTAGGACAAGGAAGAGAGTCCTTGTAGCTGAACCACTATAAACGACTGTGTTGTGTGGTTTGATCTTTCTTATCTTTACTTACTTACTTATATTGCTTGTTTGTGTGCTTGATTGTTTACTTTACTTTGAAATCACAATAAGTAACAAAGCGAATTAATTTTAAACGATAAAAACTATTCAACCCCCCTTCTAGTTTTCCACAATTGGTACCAGAGCGGTGTTACTCAAGATTTTCAAAATATATTGTATTTTAAAAACTTGAAACGATCATGGATTTTGAAAACTTTAAAGAAGGGAAATCTATGCAAAGACCACCACTATTTGAACCAAATTGTTTCATATATTGGAAAAATCGCTTTAAGACATATGTGAAGTCAAAGGACATAGATCTGTGGTATATTATTGTAGAAGGTGATTACAAACCCATAAGTAGTGATATTTCAGGTGGTCGGGATATAGGTAACTCTTTTATTTGTCACAGTGATGAACAAAAGAAATTGATTGCCAAAAATAATGAAGCCAAAATGATGCTTTACAATGCTTTACCTAAAAAGGAATATGAAAGAGTTTTCATGTGTAAAACAGCCAAAGATATTTGGCAATCACTAATCATCACTCATAAAGGGAACTCACAAGTTAAAGATAACAAAATTGATCTTCTTGTTCAACAATATGAACAATTTGTTATCTCTGAAGATGAGACCATTGATAGTACTTTTTCTAGGTTTAATACTATCATTACATCACTTAAAGCACTTGATGAATCTTTTTCCAGTAAGAATTTTGTCAGGAAATTTCTAAGAGCACTCCACCCGAAGTGGAGAGCAAAGGTGACAGCTATTGAAGAATCTAAGGATCTTTCAAGTATGACACTGGATGAGCTCATAGGAAACCTCAAAGTTCACGAAATGGTGATGGAAAAAGACTCTAAAATAGTTAAAGGCAAAAAGGAGAAAATGAAGTCCATTGCCTTGAAAGCTAGAGAAGAGTCAAGTGATGAAGAGTCTTGTCCTAGTAGTGATGATGAAGAATATGCCATGGCAGTTAGAGATTTCAAGAAATTCTTCAAGAGACGAGGAAAGTTCGTCAGACCACCTCGTGAAGAAAAGAAATCCTCTCGAAAAGGCCGTGATGATAGAAAGGTAGATAGGAAGTGTTATAGGTGTGGTGATTCTAGTCACTTGATAGGAGAATGTCCAAAGCTTCCAAAGGACAAGTCTCAAAGAGCCTTAGTCAGTGGAGCTTGGAGTGATAGTGAAGGAGATGATGACGAGCCTAAGAAAGACGAAGTTGCTCTTATGGCTCACGACACAGAAGAGGTACATTCTGACTCATCATACTCCTCTATAGATGATGAAACCTTAGAAGTAGAATATAACAAACTGTGTGAAATTACCCTTAAAATCATAAACAAAAATAAATTCTTAAAAACCAAAACAACACTTTTAGAAAATGAAGTTCATTGGTTAAAAGAAAAGGAGATAAGAATTAAAAAGGGTAAAAGTGTTAAAGAAACATGTGTGTCATGTCAGGAGCTTAAGTTAGCACTAGAAACACTTAAATCAACACAGGAAGAACTTATCAAGCAAAACTCTAAGTTTAGAAAGTTTGATAAAAACATAAGTTGTGCAGATTGTTGGGCTATAAAGTTAAAGTACTGCTGGAATATCAAAGTACTGCTGGACGTCAAAGTACTGCTAATCAAGTCAAAGTACTGCTGCTCGTTGAAGGACTGTTATGCAAATATGTTTAAGGACTAATGTGTAATTCTAGAATGTTCGTATTAGATTAGAGTTATAATTAGAATTACTTGTCGTTCAAGTATTGTAAACCGACTAGGGTTTTCCTTGTGCCTATAAAAGGATCCCTAGGTTGGCATTAGAGATATGCGATTTTAGAGAGACAAGTTCATACGAATATTAGAAGCTTGTTAGAGTATTAGTGATTAGAGTTTGTTAGTGAATCTGTGTAAAGAGCAGGTTCAAGGTTTTAATAATATTCGAAATTGTTTATTAATTCTTCTTAGCTTTGTTGAAGTAGATTCCGCATACTTAGCAAAGTATATCAGTGTTTCACCATTAACAATTTTGAATTTATTCAAGGTTGTTAAACCGTAGACAAGCTACAAGTTAGTTTGGTCAGAGTATATCGATCCAACAAGTGGTATCAGAGCTTGTGTGGAGACTCTGATTAAGAAGAAACCCTTAAAACCGATTTATCAACAAACCCTAAACGATGTCGACTGAAGCTGCACCAATCCCATCCATCACCTCACTCAGAATTCCTATCATCAAGAAGGGAGAATATGATCTCTGGAGCATGAAGATGAGGCAGTACCTTGCTATTACTGACCATGCTCTATGGGATGTGATTGTCAATGGTAATGTTGTTCTTGATGAACCTGTACATGTTGAAGGACAACCCAAACCACCTCAACCAACCTTGCCAGCAGCTACAAAGAGAAATCAAGATAAGGCTCTCAACATACTGTTGTCTGCTATTCCTGATGGTCATCTACTAAAGTTCCATGATGCTAAGGATGCAAAGCAATTGTGGGCTGCGATCAAGACAAGATTTGGAGGTAATGATGCTTCAAAGAAGATGCATAGAAACTTATTGAAGCAGCAGTTTGAAACTTTCACTGTTGGTGAAAGAGAAGGTCTTGATGCTGCCTATGACAGATTCCAAAATCTACTTAGTATCCTAGAACTGTATGGAGCAGAGGTATCTGTTGAAGATGCAAATTTGAAGTTCTTAAGGAGTTTACCATCTGTCTGGCATGTGGTTGCTACTATGATTAGAGGACAACCTGGATTGGAGTCTATGGACTTTGATGATCTCTACAACAATTTGAAAGTGTACAAGCAAGAGATGAATGGTCACAGTTCTCAGAAAACTCACAACATAGCTTTTGTGTCTTCTGAAAACAGAAGCAGTACTTCTACTAAAAGTACTGCTTATCCTTCTCAAAGTAATGTTGGTGATACACAGCATGTTTGCACAACCACAACTACCCCCAACCCATCACCAACAAACAACACCAATTCTGATGATGTTGTATGTTCCTTCTTTGCACAATAAGCCACTTTACCTGTTACCTATCAAGAAGACTTGTTGCAGATTGAAGAAGATGCTTTAGAGGAGATTGACATAAGATGGCAAGTAGCCATGATCACTGCAAGGATCAAGAAGTTCATGAACAAGACAGGAAGGGGAATTGATTTCAAAGCCAAACAGGGTATAACTTTTGACAAATCCAAGATTGAATGTTTCAATTGTCAAAAGCTTGGACACTTTGCAAGGGAATGCAAGTTTGCAAAATATCAGGCAAACAGGATGATTGAACAACCCAAGGTTGAAAGAAAGGAGGTTCCTATTACTGAATCACAACCAAAAGCTTTGGTGGCTCAAGAAAATCTAGCAGAGATTGACTGGAGTGCTGAATTTGATGATGAACCTGTAACCTACTCTATGGTTGCAATGGAAGAGTTTGATTGGAGCACAGCTTTTGATGAGGAACCAGGATATGCTGCTTTGGAATCAAGAGATGGTCTTGGAAGCTTTGACTAGAGCATGGAGAATGAAGATGAACCTGTTCAGATTGCTATGGTAGCTACTTCACCAAGTTCATCCAATGTCTCTGAGGTATGCTCTAAGTGTAATGATGTGTATCAAAAGTTGCTTAAAGAATATGTGACTGAAAGAGATAATTGTAGAACAGCTAGGTCTGAGGTAGCTGGTTATCAATTAACTTTAGAGTCAATGGAAGCCAAAATATTAACACATGAAAATAATGAAATGGCTTGGGCAGAAAAATATGAGCAACAAGATTACCAATTAAAATTAAGTGAATGGAAGTTAGGATGTAAGGTTTCTGAATTAGAAAAGATCACTAAGGAAAGAGATGCTTTGTTAGAAAAACTTGGTAGTATTAAACAGGCTGGTCTATCACATGTTCAATTTGTTGAAAAACAAAGAAGAATAAACAGTAGAACTGGACTAGGTTATGGTGAAGATAGTAGTTCAGATGAGACCCCACCTAGTGATAAGGAAGAGACCCCACCTAGTGATAAGGAAGAAATCCCACCTAGTGATGATGACCTTACTAGCTCACAAGAAAACACATCTAGGAATGAGGAACCAATTAGTGAAACACCTCCTGAGTTTAAGAAAGATAAGGGGTACCACTCAGTTCCTCCACCCACTGGTAGGTTTCAACCACTTAGGACAGATGTTTCTCGTTATGGTGTAGACAACCTAGAGTTTAGGAAGAAGCTTACTGGTCAATCTAGTTCTGAGAAACCCAAGGATGATTTTCAAAGGGGTAATGATCAAAAGTTTCCTACAGCCTTTCAAACACAAGCAGTACCTCCAAAAACTTTTCAAAGTACTGCTAGACATTCAGCAGTACCTCCAAGAGAAACATTTCAAAATACTGCTCACTATAGGAAACCTTTTAATCATAAAAGAGGATTTGGGAATATGGAGAGAAAATTATGTTATGTATGCTATAGTCCTGATCATTTGATTAAGCACTGTGACTTACACTCAGAATATTTAAGTCAGTTCCCAAAGAATAGACCTGCCACCCATAAGCCAAGGGAGACTAGACCAGTTTGGAATCACTCAAATAGGTTAACCATAGTAATTTCTCTAAAGACTATAGGTACCCTCACCAGAAAAGATTGTTTTCCAAACCACCAGTACCTTCACACATTGATAAGTCTCAAGAAGTACCTTCTCAAAGGACTGATAAGTTTTCACCCAATCATGGTACTGCTAACACTTTTTCATATAGAAGACCTAAGAGATTCAATTCATATAAAAGGTCTTACACCTCAAGCAAAGTACCTAGATCAGAGAAACCTAAGGTCAAACGAAATTGGGTTAAGAAAGAAAGTACAGATGGGGAACAAGCAGTACTTTCATCAGATAAGGGTGAAACAGGGAGTGTTGTTGATAATACAACACAGGACATGGGACCAACGCAAATAATCATTGACCATGCCTTTAAAACCAGTGGAGATTACATACTGAAGGAATTCAAGTATGTCACTCCACAAGGGAACACAAGTCAGTAATGGCTTGGGTTCCTAAAAGAAAATAACCCTTTTCTTTATTGTGTAGGGCAACCCAGAGGAGGAGCTTAAAGATCATATTATTGTTGATAGTGGTTGCTCTGGCAGCATGACAGGGGACAAGGAGATCCTGTCAGATTTTAAGGCATATTATGGAGGAAGAGTTGCATTTGGTAATGATCCTGATGGAGGGAGAATCACTGGCAAAGGAACAATCAAGGCTGGATGTATTGATTTTGAGAATGTTAGATATGTGAAGGAGCTCAAGTTTAATCTTTTGTCAGTTTCTCAGATTTGTAACAAGAAGTACCCAATTCTATTCACTGATACAGAATGTCTCATTCTCTCTCTTGAGTTCAAGTTTGTTGATGATCACTTGGTAACATTGAGAGTACCAAGAACCAATGATGTGTACAGTTTAGACTTAAAGAGTCTCAATTCTGCTGGAAGAGCAACATGTTTAGTAGCCAAGGCATCATTGGAAGAAGCACATTTATGGCATAGAAGACTAGGTCATGTTAATTTTAAGAACATCAACAAGCTGGTGAAAGGCAATTTAGTTAGAGGTTTACCTTCCAAAACATTCAAGACTGATCATTCATGTTTGGCTTGCAAAAAGGGTAAACAACATAAAGCTTCATGTAAGAAGCTTGGGGAAAGAGATATTAGAGAACCTTTGGAGTTGCTACACATGGATCTGTTTGGACCAGTTTCAGTAGAAAGTTTAAACAAGAAGAAGTACTACTTGGTTGTCACAGATGATTGTAGCAGATTTAGTTGGGTTTTTTTCTTGGGATTCAAAGATGAAACCTTTGATGCTATCCATGACCTGATAGTAGCCCTTGAAAATCAATTGAGACTCAAAGTAAGAGGTATTAGATGTGATAATGGAACAGAATTCAAGAACAAGCATATGGATGAATTCTGTGCCAAGAAAGGGATCAAGAGAGAGTTTAGCATTGCTAGAACACCACAGCAGAATGGTGTTGCAGAAAGAAAGAACAGGACTTTGATAGAAGCAGCTAGAACAATGCTTGCAGATTCCCAATTACCTATTCTCTTTTGGGCTGAAGCCATAAGTACTGCTTGCTATGTATTAAATAGAGTTTCAGTAACTAAACCTCAGATGAAGACACCTTATGAGTTACTAATGGGAAAGAAACCAAACATTCGTTTTCTAAAACCTTTTGGCTGTTCTCTGACTATTCTAAATACTATTGATTCTCTGGGAAAATTTGATGGTAAGTCAGATGAAGGATATCTATTGGGTTATTGTACAAATAGCAAAGGTTTTAGAGTCTATAACAGGAGTACCAAAAAGGTATAAGATTGTCTTCATGTTGAACTTTTGGAAGATAAAGAAACTCAGAAAGGTAAAGGTCCTGATTGGATGTTTGATCTTGATCTCAAGTTCACTCCATCTATGAATTATGTGCCTGTTAGAGAAGAGAATCAGGCTAATCACAAAGAAGATGATTCACAGTACATTGTTCATGGAGTCAATGTTAGACCAGAAGATGTTCCTGACAAAGAACCTGAAGTAACTGATAAGGAACAAAGTACTGCTCAACCAACCAATACAGTATCTGATGAAGATCAAGCCATACAAGATGAACTTAACAGGATGCTTTTTCAAGAAACTATAGCACAATCCTATGAAGATGAACAAAGGAGGGCTTATGAAGCTGCAAAGAAAAAGGGTAAATTTCAAGATACTGCCCACAGTACTTTTGATCAAAGTACTGATGACCCTTTTGACAGTACTTCTGGTATCTTAGAACCATCAAATTGGAACAGTACTGATGATTCCAATATTGATGATGATGATTTGGATAATGCTAACATTCCTGGATTAGAAGAAATTGATGATGAGTTTAATCAAGAAGGTATTTTCTCAACTACCAATGAAGGGATTGATTTTACTAATTTGGAATCTGATCTTCCAGTACCACCAACTCCTACATTGAGAGTTCATAAAGCTCATCCTCAAAGCAACATTATTGGATCACCCTCTTCAAGAGTGATTACAAGAAACAAAGTTAAAGGTCTTTCTAAGCAACATACTGCTTTACTTAGCTTTGTTTACAAATAAAACAGGATGAATCACAAGGATCAACAAACATGCTTGTTTGCTTGTTTTCTATCTCAAGATGAACCCAAGAAGGTAGCTCAAGCTTTAGCTGATGAAAGTTGGGTTGAAGCCATGCAGGAGGAGCTTCTACAATTCAAGCTTCAAGAAGTCTGGGTATTATGTGATCTACCAGATGGAAAAAGAGTCATTGGTACAAGATGGGTTTTCAGAATCAAAAGAGATGAAAGAGGGAATGTTATCAAAAATAAAGCAAGACTGGTTGCACAAGGATATCGCCAAGAAGAAGGAGTGGATTATGATGAAGTGTTTGATCCTGTTGCAAGGATAGAGGCAATAAGGTTATTTCTTTCCTTTGCATCATATATGGGATTTCCTGTCTACCAAATGGATGTCAAAAGTGCTTTCCTTTATGGTACAATTTCTGAGGAAGTTTATGTTAAACAACCTCCTGGTTTTGAAGATCCTGCACATCCAAACAAAGTCTACAAGGTGATCAAGGCACTGTATGGCCTTCATCAAGCTCCCAGAGCTTGGTATGAAAGACTCTCTACTTTTCTATTACAACATGGTTATAGGATAGGAGCAATTGATAAGACTTTGTTTATCAAATGGGATAAGAAAGACATTATGTTAGTCCAAGTCTATGTGGATGATATTATCTTTGGAGCCACAAAGAAGTCTATGGTGAAAGAATTTGAAGAACTTATGCAGAGGGAGTTTCAAATGAGTTCTATGGGAGAATTAACTTTCTTTTTGGGGCTTCAAGTTAGACAAACAAGAGATGGAATCTTCATTAACCAAGAAAAGTATGTTGCAGACATACTTAAAAGATTTGACCTTCCAAATCTCAGGCCTGCCACCACACCCATTGATAACAATAAACCATTAGGAAAGGATGAAGATGGACAAGCTGTGGATGTCAAGCTTTATAGATCTATGATTGGCTGTCTTATGTACTTAACTGCATCAAGACCTGACATCATGTTTGCTGTTTGCTTGTGTGCAAGATATCAGGTTACAACCAAGGTTTCACATATGTATGCAGTCAAGAGGATTTTTCGATATCTCAAGCATCAACCAAAGTTAGGGTTATGGTATCCTAAGGAGTCACCTTTTCACTTGGAAGCTTTTTCAGATAGTGATTATGCAGGAGATAACTATGATAGAAGATCAACCACAGGAGGATGTCAATATCTTAGAAGAAGATTAGTCTCCTGGCAATGTAAAAAGCAAACAATTGCTGCAACCTCCTCTACTGAAGCAGAATATGTTGCTGCTGCAAGCTGTTGTGGACAAGTTTTGTGGATGCAAAATCAACTCTTGGATTATGGATTCAACTTCAAAAACACTCCTATCAACATTGATAATGAGAGTACCATCTGTATAGTAAAGAATCCTGTTTATCACTCCAAGACCAAGTATATTCAGATCAGGCATCACTTCATTCGGGATTGTTATGAGCACAGGCTTATAAATGTGGTCAAGGTTCACACAGATGATAATGTAGCTGATCTACTCATAAAGGGATTTGATGTTTCAAGATTCAACCACTTAGTTGTGAGCATTGGGATGATTAACTACTAGGCTACATTTGAGGGGAGGCTTTAGTATTAGTTAGTATACTTTCTTTTAGTTCTTAATGAAAGTATTGGTTTTTAGTAGTTTAGTTTAGCCCATATGTTGTATTTGAGGGGAGGCAACATAGTTATTAGTTAGAACTTATGCATGAGCCATTTACAAGTTCTTGGTTTAGTTTGAAGTGTTGATTGTGGATAAGAAGATGGAACGTACTGCTTTGTTGCTTAACGTACTGGCTCAGCAAAGTACTGCTTCAACGTACTGCTTACGTGGACGTACTGTTCCAACGGTCAAAAAATGTGGGGCTACGGTTAATTAATTCCTTACGGCGGAGATAATAAGTCCATCAAAACGGTAACTTTATTATTTTGAGTTTGATTTGTTTCACTCCTATTTAAAGAAACTCTCACCTATTCCCCGCCTTTTAACTTAATTCGAGATCCCTCATTCACTCTTCCAATACAATTTTTTTAACGAAACACACATTCAAACCGTATTCTTCTCTACGCTTCATCATGGCTAATCGATTCACAGTTAGCAAACACAACATGATCGCTAATTTAGACAAGACAGGGGATAATGTTGATTTTCATGCGATCATTGATTTCTTGACTGGGTCTTCCATCAACTACTCTATTTTAGTTGATCCTGACTTTATTGGTCCATGGATACAAGAATTTTGGGCTACTGCAACGGTTGAAGATGATTCTTTACTTAGGGCTACGGTTGCTGGACGAACTATTCGGATTTCTGAGGCCACAGTTAGGGATGCTTTGATGTTTAATGATGAAGGAGGAGCTGTTCGTTTTGACAAACAAGTGCTTTGGGACACTTTAAGCGATATAGGCTATGAGGGAGATCTTACGAAACTTACTTTTCAGAAGCCTTTGTTTTGTTCTCATTGGAAGTACCTAATTCATGTCCTACTTCACTGTTTAAGTCCCAAGAGTACTTCTTTTGATCAATTTGGTCAAAATATTGCATCTGCTTTAGTGGGTTTGGCTACCGATCAACGTTTCAACTTTTCAAGACTAATTCTTGATGGTATGCTTTCACACATTTCTAATGGTACACCATTCTTAATGTATCCTAGGTTTGTTCAGTTATTCTTGAACAATCAACTTGAGGATGTCCCTAAACCTCAAAGTTTTTTACCCACTGTCAAACTTCCACCAAAGGTGTTTACTTTTCTATCTAAAAAGAGTATCAAGTTTTCTGGAACAAACACACCTTTGACTGCTCATATATTGGGAGTTGCACAAGTAGTTAGAGATGCAGAGAAAGAGCAAGAGCAAGAAGCAAACTCTGAATCAGCAAGTCAAGAGTCTCCAGTTTCAAGAGAAGATAGTGTTCCTCAACCTACTGCTTCTCAACATACTGCTTCTCTACATACTGCTACTAGGGAAGATGCTGCTCCTATGTTCATTCCTATCCATGAGGAGTCAGACCAAGGTATGAATCAACCACCATCTCCTAATGATTATACTTCCACAAATATGTCTCAGCAATTTGAAGAAGAAGAGGCAGAGATGGATAATTATGCCTTGACAAGGGAGTTAAGGAGGCTGAAAAAGGAGAGTGAGGCTCAAGCTGCTAAGATAGTCAAATTAAAGACTAAGTTTCAAAGATTGAAGAAGTTTGTTTGGCCACTAGTTCAACACCACCGATTATGGGTCAAGTCTCAGAAGAGGAGTGGTCAGAATTCTAAGAAGTCTTCTCAGTCAAAGAAGAAAAAGTCAAAGAAGCAGTCTTCATTCCAATTGGGGAGGAATTTAGAGAATTTGAATGAAGATGCTGGATTTAATCAAGATGCTGGATTTATGGATGATACTCAGATGACACCACCTGAAAATATTCCTCAAGAAACTGCTGAGAGGAAGAGTGATGAAATAGAGCAAATCAATTTGGAAGAAGCTGCTGTTGAAGTAAGAAGTGGTGATACTGAAGAAGTAAATTTGGAAGGAGCTGATGTTGAAAGTACTACTCTTGAAAGTACTGTGAGGCAATTTTTAATTACACCTAGAACTTTGGATTTTGAGGAAGATATTGGTCCTTCAAGTCAAGTTCAAGAGGAAGTTGGCCCTTCTAAACCAGCTCAGGAAGAAGATGTTATAGCTCATACTAACAGTGATGATGAAACAATTGCTGACATTATGATTAATATGTCAAGTCAAAGAGGCATCAGTATTCATGAGGTTGAACAACAACATCATACTTCTTCTCAACCTACCCAGGAGTTAGATCCAAAAGATAAAGGTAAAGGGATCATGGTAGAAAAGAAGAAGAAGAAGCTGACATTGGCACAATTAAGAGAAATTCAGATTGCCAAAGGTGAGGAAGCAGCTAGACTATTGCAAGCTAAGATAGATGCTGAAGAATCTAGGAAGCTTGTTGTTCAAACACAAAGGCCAATTAGTAAAGCTAGAGAAATGAATGATATGATGGCTTATCTGAAAGGTCAAGGATATACAGGTTTGGTGAAATTGACATATACAGAGATGAAGGATCTGTATGATGCTGTTAGGGAAGCTATAGAAAAGGATCTTGCAAGCATTATTTCGTTTGAAGATAAGGAGCTTGAAGATAGAAGAAAGGAAAGAGCTATTACAAGGAGCTCAAAGAGGAAAAGAACAACTGATGAACAACCATCAAAGAAGTTCAAGGATGCATTTGAATTAAGAACAGACACAGTTGATGAGCTAAGGAATTATCTTAGAGTTGTTGACTTTGAACATCCAAAATTGAAAGAAGATGCTGATAAGAAGTCCAAGATATCTACTTTTTAGTTGTAGAATCACAAGAAGGAGATTATCTGATCTTTCATAGACAAGATGGAAGTTTTAGAGTATTCAATTCATTATGGGATATACTACATCTGATTGACAGAGATGATATGCTTCAGTTATATCTCCAAGTGAAAACTTATTTTGAGCATATTCCACCACAAGGAGTAGGTTTGATATTGTTAGGAGATCTCACAACCATCTGGGAGACAGAGGAAACAAAGGATAGTACTTTGTGGGAAAATCAAGAAAACTGGGAGATTAACAGATGGAGATTCTTTGAATCAGTTGGAATAAATGTTTTGGAGTTAGAGGATGGCACTATGATTCATATGCTAGCAGAACAGAGATATCCACTCACAAGAGATCTGATGATCAGGATGCTAGAGCATGGCATGGAAGTGGAACAAGAGAATGAAGTGGCATTGATGGTCAAAAAATTGTTCATCAAGTGGACAACTGAATCTGAAGATTAATGCATAACTACTGGTATGGTTTAATTATTATATAAATCTTTTGAAAAATAAGTACTTTCTTCAAAGTACTGCTAGTCAAACAGTACTTTCTCAAAGTACTGCTTGCAGCATGAAACCAGTAAAGTCTTTTGATAAAATCAGTAATTTTTGATAAGTGCAAAAACATTTTGAAGCACAAAGATTAAACAGCAACAAATGGTTTTGAAAGCAACAACATGGTGTTAGTACTTGTACTACACAACAAATGGTAATCAACTCACCATGTTTAATAAACAAGAAAGAGTTTGACTCATCATGAGGGTACGGCTCTGATGTGATTATCAAATCCGTTTTTAGTTGACAATTTACTAAAAATTGTATGGTTTTCAACTCACCATATCTATGTTAGTGAAGAGTTGGCTAGCCCACAAGATAATGGCTTTGTGGTAAAGGCTGTGGAAAACCATTATATGGTAATTAGTTCACCATGGTAGTGATTGTACTAAAAGAACTAGCTAGTCCAAAAGCAAACGGCTATTTGGTAAAGACTAATCAAATCCGTTGATAGCTGATGATTTGCTAAAAATCATATGGTTATCAATGTACCATGGTTTCCTAAACCTAAACATTGGCTACTCCAGGGTTAATGGCTTTGGTAAAGAGACATCAAAATCCATTAAGTTTTCAATGATTCACCTCTCACAGGAGTTAACACACCTGGAAGTGACGAGAATAGTATGAAACTTTTAAGATCTGATGTACCTATTGCCAATATGATGCTGAGTTGCTAAAAAGATAAGTTGCTGAAAAGAATTGTTGCTGATGAAGATTGAAGATACTGATTGCATTGATGATAACAAAACAACAACGAGACAGATTTCAAAGATACAACCTTTCCTTGAAGATAAAGTGTTGAAGTTAAAGAAATACAAAGGAACTTGAAATCAAGCAAGTAGAATTCAAGTTAGGGGAGGATTGTTGGGCTATAAAGTTAAAGTACTGTTGGAATATCAAAGTACTGCTGGACGTCAAAGTACTGCTAATCAAGTCAAAGTACTGCTGCTCGTTGAAGGACTGTTATGCAAATATGTTTAAGGACTAATGTGTAATTCTAGAATGTTCGTATTAGATTAGAGTTATAATTAGAATTACTTGTCGTTCAAGTATTGTGATGCGTGGTTTTGCGACCTTACAAGAGGTTTTACCTCTCGAGGGATCTCAAGAGTCTTGCAATCCCCACCAGGCAGTGTACCTGACCGATGTAGTATAGTGAAGTGGCAAGTACCGGGGGATTGATCGTTCTCTAGGGGAATAGTGTCGTTAGGATTGAAAAACTACTCTAATAGGTCTAAGGGTGAGGGAAGATTCTTTTTGTATTTTTATATTTTATGGAAAGCAAGTAAAAATCTCGGGTTTGAAGGAGTGGGCGGAATTAGTTGCTAGTCAACTAACCCAAATAACTACAAATGCAAATAAAATAAAATAACTGAAAATGAAAAGTGGTGGAACTTATATGGAGAGAAATGTGTTTACTTAGATTTCCTTACTCCCTAACTATCTTTTACCGGTTGATTAGTGTGTATTAATTGCGTGGATAACGGGTGTATTCCTTAATACCAATCGTGGGGTGGCGTACGTACTTCCCCAACTCTACAAGCTCCTACTTCACTCCTATGTCGAGCCGGTAAGAAGCTCCTAACATGGGATCACTAGAATTCGCTCATGCATTAAATACAACCATAAAAACCTTAGTACGCATTGGTTCATGTTTCTTAAGACGTTCAAGCAAATTACCATATAGGAGGTTAGCCAGTTTTCTTAAGCCTAACATCGATAAACAATCATCCAATACAATTAATAACACACCAACAACCAATAATCAATAGTTAGGTTTCATTAGATCTAAGCAAACACAAGATAAATCTAGCCTAGCATGTTAATTAAAAGACAAGAACAAGATATAATCAAACAACAATAGACATATTGAATGATTAATTGATTACTTATCTTCAATTAAACATGGGAGATCCAAGGGTATAAAACCCTTAAAAATGGCAGAAAATTCGTCTTAGGGTTTCTCCTCACAAAGTTGCACACTAATGACTAAAAATTGCAAAACTATATATAGAATTTAGGGTCTGACGGCGTCACGTTGTAGGAGGTGACGCCGTCACCTCGCCGCGGCTAGGGTTCCCGGATGGTCTTCCTGACGCCGTCCCTCTTTAATCCTCCAAAACCCACTCTGGCGCGTCAAGGGTTGACGGCATCACAATTACGCTTGACGCCGTCTCTCTTTAACTTAAACCGTGACAGCCTTGATCACCTTAAAGGGTGACCCGTTAGACTTCCTTTGTAAAACTTTCTGGCGCGTCACGTGTATTTGTCATATCCACCTCTTTTGCCAAGCCGTGACGCCGTCAGGAGCAATCCTTGACGCCGTCACGTGTACTTTTCCAGCAGCTTTGAGACTTTGTCGTTTTCTTCACTTTTATGCTCCAAAAACGTCCAAAATGCTTCCTTTTCCAGATTTCTTCTCCAAAGTACCTAAAATGACAAAAGGAACGATTTAGGGCAATATTTGATCAAATAAATACGATTTAGGGCTTAAATGACCCCCTAAAAGCGGTACACTTTTCGCTTCATCAAATACCCTTACACTTGAGATTTGCTTGTCCTCAAGCAAATGCGCTTTTATTCTAATCAAAATACAAGTTAGGGGTTATTTAACGCTAATATAAAAGTAATTACAACAAATAGTCGTTCCACTTTAATCATAATAAGCACGGAGATTACAAACTAGCACCTCACAAGTAGTGTTTAGATACTCACATCTCTCAGGTGTCATAAAAGTACATCTCATAAATAAAAATGGATAATATCTCTCACTACCTGTCATAGCAAATAGATTACCATAGGCTTGGGAAAGGATCAAAAACCTCCTCCACTAGGCGTAAGCACCTAAGATAAACTATCAAAGAGGGCTTTTAAACGGGTTATAACGTTAGGTGTAGGGATATGATAAACACGGTTTTGTTGGATAAGGGATATTTTACTGGTGGCGAGTTAAAGATCTTGATTAATTACATGTACAATATGGCGTTGCTAAGCCAAGACTCGACTCAATCTTAAGCTAAAAACAAAATAACAAATACATAAAATAAACATAAAATGAAACGGGATGGTAGTCCGTTGTTATTTGGTTTTTTTTATTTTTTTTTTTTTTGACATACACTCTTGCCCTACCATCCAAAATAATACATCGTAGGGGCGTTGTATTCCCCTTACACTTGAATTTTTACATAACTTTACAATTAACTATTCTAATGACTCGAATTAAGATAATCGAAACACTTGGAGTACTTTTAAAATATTTAGCACATATGGGGGTAATAATTGATGTTCTTCCCCATTACTCCATTACACTAGTACTTTACCCATGAGTCCCAATCGTCCCAAAACAATATGTACAAGGATATGACTCGACTTAGCAACCATGTAATCAATTAGATAATTAACTTGGGGTTTAAACAAATGTTGTCACAATAATGCACTAAAGATGAGTGCATACAAGGTAGGCTAAGGCGATTTGGGTTACATTTAAGTGGGGTGTAAAAAATTCTTACTTTAAGTAAAATGCTTAAAGTTAGAAACTAAAAGATAGGCTCTGAGGGGTGTACTAGGGGTATCGTGTACTAAAAATGAGTACAACGCAAAGGGTGTGGGAGAATTACTTGACCAATGTAGCCAATGTAATTATAACAAAAACACAGGTGTAAAACAATGGGTTAATCCTAATGCCTCTTATCATGTAGTAAATCTAACTACACGAATGTAGTCTCACTTGTGGCCTCGGAATGGTCCTAACGCAAGTTCTAGAATCTAAGTGCTACTGGTACACACATCATAGCATAAATGCTTTTCCTACCAATTCTAGGGGCGAACCTCACATATTTGGGGGTGGAAATTTTTTTTAGTGGTACGGTTTTGTGCTAGTTATATAATTCCTATCCGTGAGACGCTCATTAAGACCAAAGTTTCACTCCTATATATTGTAAAAAATTTTAAATTTGGCACTAAAATTGCCTTAACAGGTATTTCTCTCAATTTTATTACACATCTACCATTAAACAAACGAAAAATCAAGCGTAATTGCATTCTTTAAAGTATCGTACTTTACCCCCCCCCCCCTTACACTTAAGATGAACATTGTCCCCAATGTTCAAATAACAAGATGTAAAAGTAAATAAGGTAAAAGAATAAAATCAAATACTCTCCTGATTCGTTTGGTGGATAAAGAGGTAACATGGTTAGATCTTCTTCCAAGAGAAAGTAGAAGCTTCAAGACTAAAGCATCGCCAAAAGCTTGATTCCACATACATTTCCTTATCCAAAATAACCTGTTAAACCTGAGAAAACAAACACGAAAACCTGCATAACAAGGCGGGATAAATCTATATAAGGATATAATGCTTGTGGAATGATTATTTTGCAGATTCCTGGAGTTTATAAGTTAGAGATTTAATAAAAAACTTTTTATGATTCCAGAAGAAAAACAAAACTTTCAAAAATTTCAGAAAATTAAAACCTGACGCCGTCAGGTTGTAAGGCCTGACGCCGTCAGAAATGATCTGACAGAATTCTCATGTTAAGTTTCCGGAAAATTTCTGGAAAAACCTGTACCTTACTTCCTGGAATTCCTGCAAAACATCGTTATGACTCGATACAAGCATTTGACTCAAACAAATACTAATATGTATGTTAATTTAATATTGTTATGATTCATGTTCATTTGTTCTTGTAAACAAACTTGGATTCCCTTACACTTAACACTTGCAAAATACCTTTATATGTAGTTAAGACGAAGTTAAAAACAAGATAAAGCATTTTCACAATTTAGTTTCGAACATGAATCAATAATAATAAAAATTAAACATACATACGGAAGCAAATAAAATCAAACAAACACATAAATAAACACACAAAGCAAATAAAGCTTGGGTTGCCTCCCAAGAAGCGCTTTTCTTTATTAACGAGTCTTGTAGCTAGACTCAAAGTCACGTACATTACGTGATTCCATCATTCATAATGACGTATCCCTGATAGATATAATCCTTGTTAGTAGGGTGGTGGTGTCTCAATCGCTCGACATTCGCAGTCACTTCACCTCCTCCCTTGCTGATCAAGCTTACTACCCCATCCTGATGTAGACTTTTAATTGTGAATGGTCCGTACCACCAGGGACTTGGTTCATCGGTAGGTGCTTTTGTTTCTGAATGCCTTAGGAGCACTGAGTCTCCTTTCGTAAATTCAACGGGGTTATTGGTCTGCTCATCAGTCTCAATATAATCGTTATTTCCACCCTTACATTCTCTAATCTCATTTTCATTGTAATTCTTAATCCTTGCCTCCCATGCAAGGATTTTCTCTCGAACATTACCACGGATTATATTGGGGTTCGCCTCCATCTTCTTTTGTAGAGCAACATCTCGTATACGTCGTGGGATCGTTGGGAAGTTTATTGTTTTCTTCCCCTTCTTCATTTAGATGGTACTATTTTCGTAATCGATTTGTGCCCTAGTGGTAACGAGAAAGGGTGCCCCAAGGATTATTGGCATATTCATATCATTCCTTTCAATAATCATGAAGTCGACCGGATACAGGAATCCGACAACGTTGACCAACACATCTTCTGCAATTCCTAACGGGTACTCATAAGAATGTTTTGCAAAGGAGAGTTTAGTACGGGTGATGGATGGCAGTTCGTCGGTTAACTGGACATAAACGGATAAAGGCATCAAATTTACGTCGGAACCTTGGTCAGCTACCGCATCCAGATACTTGAGTTTTCCAATGCTGCATGGTATTTCGAATACCCCGTAGAATTCCTGCTTTTCCACTAACTTTTGTCTTATGAGGCTCTCATACAATTGCCCTCCGGGTAATGTGTCAGATTCATCATCCGGTTCCATCCTCTTGGACTCCTTGTTGGGTAGATGAGTACGTCATAGTTTCTCACCCTATCGTTTATGGTCTCCTTGTTTATTTCGTGCTTCAAGTAATGCCTCACTTGTTGTGACTTTGGCGGTTCTACCAATTGGCGCTCCTCAGAGGGCGCCTCCTTTCCCTTGTCGGAATCGCATTTGTAGGCATTGGTGTTTCCGTCATTAAGTGGGACGAGGTCAATTTTGTTAACTTCCATAGTTATCAACTTCCCTCTTCCATCATTTTCGCCCTCTTGGACGACGGAGATGGCATTAACACATTTAGTGTTGGGAACTTCAACGTCTTTTCGCACTAACACATTTTCAGGAGCTTTTGTTTTTGTGTATTCTTTCAAAAGGCCCATCATCTCAGCCATCTTCTCTTCCATCTCCTCCTTTTGTTTGTAGATAGCTTCCTTAAATTTTGCCAAACGTTCGGAGTGTTTTGACATGTATTCTCTCATTCGAGCTTCGAAGGTTGGACTAAGTTCCTGAGGTGGTGGGTTGGGTTGAGCGTGCTTATGGAAGGGTTTAGTATTTTCCCTCCGGGGTGATTCGGACAATGGTATTTGCTTAATGCTTGAGACCGAGTTAACTGTTGCTTTTTATGGACTTAAGGGTCTCTTTTGCTTTTCCATAAGATATGCAACCCTCTTCTCAAGTTCACTAACGCTTTCCTCGGTGATTTGATTGGCTTTATCGGGCGATGAATATGTCTTGACCGCCGAGCGCACGTCGTGGGAAACTTGCCACAATTCATCATCGTCGGATGCAAGCTCATCAATGATTTCCCATGATTCCTCGGCGCTTCTGTCACGCAATCTGCCTCCGGCGGCTCGATCGATGGCACGCTTGGTGTGGTAATCAACATGGTCATAGAAGATTTGGATTTGAAGCCAGAGATCTATGCCATGATGAGGGACTTTTTGGAGTAAGTCCTTGAATCGAATCCATGCCCCATACAGTGTTTCGCCTCGACGTTGTTCGAACATCAAGATATCCTTCCTTAACTTGGTAGTTCTTCCTGGTGGGAAAAAACTGAGCGAGGAAACGAGTGGTGAGATCATCCCAAGAGGTGATGGATCCTGCGGGTAGACGCTCTAGCCATTGACTAGCTTGGTCCCGCAGAGAGAATTGAAAGAGACGCAGTCGGGTGTCTCTCGAGTGGCAACATCAAGGTCTATGGAATCAACGATTTTGAGGAAGTCCTTGAGATGTTGATTAGGATCTTCGGAACGAAGTCCATGGAATGCGCATCCGCTTTGCACCAACCGGATGGTGTCGGATCGCAAGGGAGTGACATTGGCTCCTTGAGTGAGCTCAATGGTGTTTCGATAGCCATGGTGGCTAGGACGGGAATAGTCTCCTAAGGTACGGCTTTAGGAGGTGGGTGTTGTTGTGGTGGTGGGTTGTTGGGATCAAGGATATTACCACCTTCCATGATGTCGGATGGTAATGGTTACGAACAAAGAAACGAAGAAAAAAGATAGACTAAAGAAAAACCTAGAAAAATAAAAATAAAAATCTCACTAGAAAGGAATCTAGTGAGTAGACCTAATAAAATAAAAATTCAACCTAAACAATAACTATTCCCCAGTAACGGCGCCAAAAACTTGATGCGTGGTTTTGCGACCTTACAACAGGTTTTACCTCTCGAGGGATCTTAAGAGGCTTGCAATCCCCACCAGGCAGTGTACCTGACCGATGTAGTATAGTGAAGTGGCAAGTACCGGGGGATTGATCGTTCTCTAGCGGAATAGTGTCGTTAGGATTGAAAAACTACTCTAATAGGTCTAAGGGTGAGGGAAGATTCTTTTTGTATTTTTATATTCTATGGAAAGCAAGTAAAAATCTCGGGTTTGAAGGAGTGGGCAGAATTAGTTGCTAGTCAACTAACCCAAATAACTACAATTGAAAATAAAATAAAATAACTGAAAATGAAAAGTGGTGGAACTTATATGGAGAGAAATGTGTTTACTTAGATTTCCTTACTCCCTAACTATCTTTTACCGGTTGATTAGTGTGTATTAATTGCGTGGATGACGGGTGTATTCCTTAATACCAATCGTGGGGTGGCGTACGTACTTCCCCAACTCTACAAGCTCCTACTTCACTCCTAAGTCGAGCCGGCTAAGAAGCTCCTAACATGGGATCACTAGAATTCGCTCATGCATTAAATACAACCATAAAAACCTTAGTACGCATTGGTTCATGTTTTTTAAGACGTTCAAGCAAATTACCGTATAGGAGGTTAGCCAGTTTTCTTAAGCCTAACATCGATAAACAATCATCCAATACAATTAATAACACACCAACAACCAATAATCAATAGTTAGGTTTCATTAGATCTAAGCAAACACAAGATAAATCTAGCCTAGCATGTTAATTAAAAGACAAGAACAAGATATAATCAAACAACACATAGACATATTGAATGATTAATTGATTACTTATCTTCAATTAAACATGGGAGATCCAAGGGTATAAAACCCTTAAAAATGTCAGAAAATTCATCTTAGGGTTTCTCCTCACAAAGTTGCACACTAGTGACTAAAAATTGCAAAACTATATATAGAATTTAGGGTCTGACGGCGTCACGTTGTAGGAGGTGACACCGTCACCTCGCCGCGGCTAGGGTTCCCAGATGGTCTTCCTGACGCCGTCCCTCTTTAATCCTCCAAAATCCACTCTGGCGCGTCAAGGGTTGACGCCGTCACAATTGTGCTTGACGCCGTCTCTCTTTAACTTAAACCGTGACAGCCTTGATCACCTTAAAGGGTGACACGTCAGACTTCCTTTGTAAAACTTTCTGGCGCGTCACGTGTATTTGTCATATCCACCTCTTTTGCCAAGCCGTGACACCGTTAGGAGAAATACTTGACGCCGTCACGTGTACTTTTCCAGCAGCTTTGGAGAGTTTGTCGTTTTCTTCGCTTTTATGCTCCAAAAACGTCCAAAATGCTTCCTTTTCCAGATTTCTTCTCCAAAGTACCTAAAATGACAAAAGGAACGATTTAGGGCAATATTTGATCAAATAAATACGATTTAGGGCTTAAATGACCCCCTAAAAGCGGTACACTTTTCGCTTCATCATATTGTAAACCGACTAGGGTTTTCCTTGTGCCTATAAAAGGATCCCTAGGTTGGCATTAGAGATATGCGATTTTAGAGAGACAAGTTCATACGAATATTAGAAGCTTGTTAGAGTATTAGTGATTAGAGTTTGTTAGTGAATCTGTGTAAAGAGCAGGTTCAAGGATTTAATAATATTCGAAGTTGTTTATTAATTCTTCTTAGCTTTGTTGAAGTAGATTCCGCATACTTAGCAAAGTATATCAGTGTTTCACCATTAACAGTTTTGATGATACAAAACAAGAAGAATGAAACTTGAAGGACTTAATGTGACAAGAAGGGAAACTATAAAAGATGGAGAATTTGGAAGATTCTAGAAGAATATTTAGTTTCCTTATTGTATTATGATTGTCTTTATTGTAAACCATAATCCTCTAGTATATAAAGAGGACATGGGTCATAGGTTTTAGAAGTGCACAAACTACAAGATGTAGTCGATTAGAGGTGTGTGTGTGTAACCTAGACGTAAGTTATAAACGTCTAGGGTTAGTGGTTAGTAGTTAGTTAGTTAGTTAGTGCAGCCTCAAGGTCAACAAGTTCTACTTTGATCAAGTAGAATTGGGGCTGTAAATAATATTAGTAATGATAAATAATAAACCTTGTTCATAATAATGTTGATTCTATGTTTGAATATTCCGCCTTCATTATTATGTGTTCCTAGATATAATATTAAATCTAGTCTAAGAGCTACAACGATTCTACACAATTGGTATCAGAGCTTGGGGCTCTCGATCTAAGGAATCTACAAGGTTTACTATCGAAGAGAAGTTGCTTTGATGAAGGTACGATCTGTTTTTAATGATTCTGTGGTAATCGCTATTTTTTTGAATTATTCTACCTCGTACTTGTGTTCGATGACATTAATTACGATTGAAAATTCGTATGATTGATATGGGTCGGTGAAGGTTATTATATTATCATGGCTTCAACAGATCTAAATTGCAAATTGATTCATTAGTCGATCGGTGGTTATTAATTGAAACGATTTTGCCGTCTTTCGCATGTGCGGATATGGATTATTAATTGGTCGATTTTTAATTAAGTGGAGCTGTAAATAGACTTTTGGTTTATTTAGTTTAAGAATTGTACAAGTGGGTCAGTGATACGAATTGCCATATTATTGGTTTAGTAGAAGAATTAGCTGCAAAGTGGTTATATTAATTGTTTATTGGATCGATGCAAGTGGTGCCGTGTAGTTTGATATTTATCCTGAATTGGATAATTGCAAGTGGGGTCCGAGATCGTGAGGCAGTGGAGGAATAGCAGTTGGTGACATATATTAATCTGTACTGCTCATGTGGGATGATTTTATTTAATGTACTGCTACATTAGAGAAAAGTACTGCTCATTGGATACTTCAACGTACTGTTATGTTTAAGGTACTGCTGCAACATACTGCTGCTTCAACGTATTGCTACTCCAAAGTACTGCTCTAAAGTACTGTTGTTCGTCTAAAGTACTGCTGCTCGACTAAAGTACTGCTATGATCCAAGGTACTGTTCATTCAAAGTACTGCTGTGTTTAGATGATTTATGGAGACAATGCATGATTTACGAGCAGTGAGGGGAAGTCGAGATGCTAATTATGAGCAGTTTGTTAGATTACACACACAGGTTATTAGTTTTACACACACAAGGAGTTTTTGGTTTATGTTCTTAAAGGTTTTAAAAGGCTCGTATTTGTTCTTATTGGATTAATTGATTACGAAGAAGGTTGAATATCATTTATTTGATGTTGTAGTTGCGTTTCACAGGTGCCCCGTTTTTATGTTTGTGTTATTGCGGTGACAAAGACTTGGTAAATCTAGCAAGGATTTGTGATCTATAAACTTAGGGTGCTGAATACACACATTTGCTATCACTTTAAGGAGTTACGTTGTAGTGCTCAGTGTCTCATATAATTGAGGATTTATCAAGAGGTCCTAGTAGCCTACTTCTAAGATAAGTTTGGAGTCACAAAGAGACGTGGATAGTGCAAGATATAAGACGAAGGTTTGGGAAATTCAACTTCTTCATCAAGTTTGTTATATTTTGTTTTCTTCACAAGTGATCATTACAAGGAGCTTACAGATTTGAAGAATCATGATGATGTAAACATATTGGTTTCAGGGAAAGCTTATTGATTGAATGTTTAATCATCTACATGCATCACTCAAGGGGAAGTTTTGCATACGTTCCCTATTTGTTGATAACAAAAAGGGGAAGAGATGTTAGAAGAGATGTTAGAA
The DNA here is from genome assembly GCA_021014915.2 of Artemisia tridentata subsp. tridentata. Taxonomy (NCBI): domain Eukaryota; kingdom Viridiplantae; phylum Streptophyta; class Magnoliopsida; order Asterales; family Asteraceae; genus Artemisia; species Artemisia tridentata. Next base: position 42,047,799 of record CP139507.1, on the reverse strand, counting down.
GAGATTTGGAGTGGCATGGCATGACTTAAGGGGAAGACAAGACTTGTTTCATTCATGGCGAGATTTAATTATCTCAATTTCTCTACTTCGTCTAGGGAAGTTCGTACAAGAATGTCTTTGTTTTTTCATCATCAAATAGGGGAAGATTGTTGGGTTTTATTGATTTGATGATACAAAACAAGAAGAATGAAACTTGAAGGACTTAATGTGACAAGAAGGGAAACTACAAAAAGATGGAGAATTTGGAAGATTCTAGAAGAATATTTAGTTTCCTTATTGTATTATGATTGTCTTTATTGTAAACCCTAATCCTCTAGTATATAAAGAGGACATGGGTCATTGATGAAGCGAAAAGTGTACCACTTTTAGAGGGTCATTTAAGCCCTAAATCATATTTATTTGATCAAATATTTCCCTAAATCGTTCCTTTTGTCATTTTAGGTACTTTGGAGAAGAAATCTGGAAAAGGAAGCATTTTGGACGTTTTTGGAGCATAAAAGTGAAGAAAACGACAAAGTCTCCAAAGCTGCTGGAAAAGTACACGTGACAGCGTCAAGGATTGCTCCTGACGGCGTCACGGTTTGGCAAAAGAGGTGGATATGACAAATACATGTGACGCGCCAGAAAGTTTTACAAAGGAAGTCTGACGGCGTCACCCTTTAAGGTGATCAAGGCTGTCACGGTTTAAGTTAAAGAGAGACGGCGTCAAGCACTATTGTGACGGCGTCAACCCTTGACGTGCCAGAATGGATTTTGGAGGATTAAAGAGGGACGGCGTCAGGAAGACCATCCGGGAACCCTAGCCGCGAAGAGGTGACGGCGTCACCTACTACAACGTGACGCCGTCAGCCCCTAAATTCTATATATAGTTTTGCAATTTTTAGTAATGAGTGTGCAACTTTGTGAGGAGAAACCCTAAGACGAATTTTTGCCATTTTTAAGGGTTTTATACCCTTGGATCTCCCATGTTTAATTGAAGATAAGTAATCAATTAATCATTCAATATGTCTATGTGTTGTTTGATTATATCTTGTTCTTGTCTTTTAATTAACATGCTAGGCTAGATTTATCTTGTGTTTGCTTAGATCTAATGAAACCTAACTATTGATTATTGGTTGTTGGTGTGTTATTAATTGTATTGGATGATTGTTTATCGATGTTAGGCTTAAGAAAACTGGCTAACCTCCTATACGGTAACTTGCTTGAACGTCTTAAGAAACATGAACCAATGCGTACTAAGGTTTTTATGGTTGTATTTAATGCATGAGCGAATTCTAGTGATCCCATGTTAGGAGCTTCTTAGCCGGCTCGACATAGGAGTGAAGTAGGAGCTTGTAGAGTTGGGGAAGTACGTACGCCACCCCACGATTGGTATTAAGGAATACACTCGTCATCCACAAAATTAATACACACTAATCAACCGGTAAAAGATAGTTAGGGAGTAAGGAAATCTAAGTAAACACATTTCTCTCCATATAAGTTCCACCACTTTTCATTTTCAGTTATTTTATTTTATTTGCAATTGTAGTTATTTGGGTTAGTTGACTAGCAACTAATTCCGCCCACTCCTTCAAACCCGAGATTTTACTTGCTTTCATAAAAAAATATAAAAATACAAAAAGAATCTTCCCTCACCCTTAGACCTATTAGAGTAGTTTTTCAATCCTAACGACACTATTCCCCTAGAGAACGATCAATCCCCCGGTACTTGCCACTTCACTATACTACATCGGTCAGGTACACTGCCTGGTGGGGATTGCAAGCCTCTTGAGATCCCTCGAGAGGTAAAACCTATTGTAAGGTCGCAAAACCACGCATCAAGTTTTTGGCGCCGCTGCCGGGGAATAGTTATTGTTTAGGTTGAATTTTTATTTTATTAGGTCTACTCACTAGATTCCTTTCTAGTGAGATTTCTATTTTATTTTTTTCTAGGTTTTCTTTAGTCTATCTTATTTCTTTGTGCTTTTGTTTGTGATACCTTCCACCTACCTCATGAGTAATAGTGATCGCTTGATCCCTGTTATTCGTATTTTCCGCCGTGCAAACTTCCAACTACCCGTCTCCGCCCCCCATCGTAGAAAAAAACAACCTTTCACCCGACCACCACTTTGGTAACAATTATGAGATGGAGGAGTCTGACCATGAGAATGACTATGCAGTTAGTCCATTTTACGACTAAGACTCCGATGAGGATGCTGGTAATGGAGATGTAGTTAACGAGGAATGGAGAAAAGAGGAAATTGATCCCTTTAAGTATGTTGACCCTAGGACTAAGATCGAAAATGATAGCCTCTTTAACATGCAATTTCATGTAAGATTGGTTATCATAGTTTTCATGCTTATCTTAACTCATCTTTGCCTATGAACATTATCTCTCGCGCTAATTATAATAAAATCATGGTAGATGAGCTAGAATATCAAGGAGATAACATTGTTGCTAGGATTAAGCCACTACACGTATTCGTAGGAAGTTTTGTGTATTTGGTGGATTTTATGGTTATGGAGAACTTAGGAGAATTTATTGATAACAAATTAACCCAAGTCATTTTTGGAGAACCCTTCAAAAGGTTGACCAACCTTGACGAAAAACTTGTGGACGGGTTAATTACATTCTCGGATGGGGATGAAGATTTTGTTTACCAAATGCCCCGATCACATCCTAGGTTTAAGAACTTCTCCATTGAATCTTGCAATAGACTTGTGCCTATTGACTTGTTAAGTGAGAATGATAAGAGAAAGGGGCTCAAATATCCACATGAGAAAAATAAGAGATATTATCATGGATGTCTGGAGCTGAATGATGAATACAAGAAAGATGAGGCAACAATTAGATGGCTCACACTCGGATACGTGAGCATAAGCGACACTAGATAAGCCTGACTTTGAGTCTAGCTACAAGACTCGTTAATAAAGAAAAGCGCTTCTTGGGAGGCAACCCAAGCTTTATTTGCTTTGTGTGTTTATTTATTTGTTTGTTTGATTTTATTTGCTTCCGTATGTATGTTTAATTTTTATTATTATTGATTCATGTTCGAAACTAAATTGTGAAAATGCTTTATCTTGTTTTTAACTTCGTCTTAACTACATATAAAGGTATTTTGCAAAAGATAAGTGTAAGGGAAATCCAAATCGGTTTATTAGAACAAATGAACATGAATCATAACAATAATAAATTAACATACATATTAGTAATTGTTTGAGTCAAATGCTTGTATCGAGTCATAATGATGTTTTGCAGGAATTCCAGGAAGTAAGGTATAGGTTTTTCCAGAAATTTTCCGGAAACTTAACATGAGAATTCTGTCATGTAACACCCCCAAATTTTAAACATAGCAGCGGAAGATTTATTTGGGTGTTACGGTGAGGATCGAAAACAAAATCATAGAAAACCAGCCTGAGACGGCATTTTTAATTTACATAGGTCCATAATACAAATTCAGTTATAAAGCGTTACATCAGAGTGCTAAAGTTTCTCCAAAGAAACATCAATTTAACAGAATTACAACTTTATTTTACACCATTTATTTAAGATAAGGCGCGCCTGCTCCATGCCTTGCCTTGCTCCTTTTTAGTTCCCTGAGATACATGCTTAAAAGTCAACATAATGTTGAGTGAAATCATGGAGTTTGTAATTTAAATATCAGTTCGATTCACAAGTAAGATTGTATTGGAGATACAATCAGTTTAGAAATTGATATCGCAGTTCATATATTGCCCTAAGTCTCATGACACGCAAATCGTTAACAAAGTACCGCATAAACGGAGGTGTCCACCAAATTAATGATGAAGGTTTTGCCCTCGTGTAATAGGTGATTTTGCCAATTCCTATTTCTCTCAAATATAATGCATCGCGACTAATACGACTAGCAAAAAGCATTCCGTCACAGTATTAGTGGGATAGGTCGTCAACCTCTAATAGATCTATTCATTATATTCGCGTTCACCGCAGTGATTAATGGCTCATGATAAAGGGTCTTATGGCAATATGGTGTACTTAGGCATATATCAAGTCAGGTAGCATACAGAAAAATACTTGTGATTTATTTATAGCATGTATCCCCCTCACGGAGTTTAAAAAGTGTAAAGAGTTTAAAAGTGAGGCCATGACTCACCTTAAGCGTTACTGGTGATGATGAGAATAAATTCAGAGGTGATTATACAACTTCGATATAGAACCTGGTGAATATATATAAATAACTGAGAATCTGGCTAATTTTCTAGTGATGTGTGGGTATGAATGGTGGATGATGATTAACTAATGGTATACAACGATCTAATCGTTGAGAGTGAAGATGTTATATGATTATAGTGCTTGTGCTTTCGTAATATCATATCTTCAAAGAGTAAATGAGTTTATATGAAATATTAACATGAAATATTTCTAACGCTATTAACTAATATGTAATTATGATGCGAATATGCATATGAAGTAAAGATATGATGCAAAAGTGAAAAATAAGATAAGAATGACAAGTTATAACAGTTTGTTCTTGTTCTTTCCAGATTTACATTTTCTACCCTAACCGTGGTTTGCGTTACGTCGTTAGTCCTTGTCCAGTCCATAGTCCAATAAGAATCCAATAATTGTCCAGATATCCATATAAGGCTTGGAGTTCAATGGTATGTCAAATTAAGTCCTTTACAAACTGTTTTCACAGCTTCAGTCCCTAGGTTTCACAGTTTGGCAGTTTTGGTCCTTTTCGGTTAAGTCGCGTTACATTCTTAGTCCTTTTTGCATAAAAATGACGGGAAAAATATTCTGAAAATTTTTATAACTTTATTAAGTTTATTTTAACTTATTTCAAGTGCTTATTCCAGAAACGAGCTTATTTTTATATTAATGGGCCGATCAACGAATTTATTTAAGGTCCGTTAATAAATTTAGAGGCGAGGGCGTGAAAATAGTTTTGGGCTTAGACTTGGGCTATTTTTAGGATTCTAAAAATATATTATATGGGCCTGTTGGACCTTGCTATCGACAACTCTTGTTGGACTTTGATTTGGCCCAACCGAATGTTTATATAATTTCTAAAAATGTTTGCTAGGTACGAGTGAGGGTCGATCAAAAGGAGGTATTTTGAGCGTGTTAACAAGCTTATGAGGTCGAACTTAAAACATGAAAAATATAGTTTGCTAGGTGTGCTATCGAGTTGTACCATAATATCTATGTGTTGTGTTTGTAAATTCGAAAATACCTTTGAGGTTTATAGTCTCGTAGAATGGTGTTAAGTCCAAAAGAAATGTCAAAAATTTTCTAAGTCTTTTACCCTAGTCGAGTAGTACTTGAAATGTTTTATTTTAGGCGTCGAGGTGAAAGTATAAGTGGGATCTTAGAACACGAAATATTTAGTTCGCCATGTAAACTATTGAAAGGTGCAAAAATATTTATGTTTTGTATGAAGTGTTTCGCATTAAATTAAACGTGAAGTGGTTAGTTCGAATAGGTTTTAACTAGTAAAATTTTGGATATTTTTCTATCTCTTTTTAACTGGTTTGGCGTGGGAGTTATAATTTGAGTTCGAGTTGAATATGCATGAATTGGTCATATGTTAAGCGTGACAAGAGTATGGTTAGTGGCATCTTAAGCCTTTCATAATAGTGTTCGTTACTTTACATGTTCTAAACTATCACTGTGATCGGTTTGTTTATAGTAAGAATGTGCTATACTTGTGAGTGGGAAAGTAAAAGATCATGCGTGTAATATTAATGTGAGACTAATGATGTTTCCTTCTTTTATTAATATGGTGACAAGGTAGAAAAGTGCTTATTTCGACTAAGTGTGCATGCATGGTGTTTTCGAAATAAACTGTGAGACATGCATGAGCGTGTTTATGGAGATAAAAGTAAAAGATCATAGAGTACTTACAATGCTTTAGGAAAGGTGGTGAGGGGATTGTGGTTGTTCGAAGGAGACACAAGAAAAGCAGTGGACTTGAAGACTTTATACGCCTATGCTTCTACTAAATTTATTTCAAATCTTCATGACAAAAAGTTATTTGGCTTTTTAAGGAATGTATTTGATTGTGAAAGAAAATGATAGGTGATAGGAAAGAAGAGTGGATCGAATGAATGGTTTCATTTTATAGGCAAAATATCTTCTACATTCCTTTGACTTATTGACTCAATGATAGTAGATACTGTAACTAGGGGACACTTGTGTGTCTTTGCTATCCCAATTTGTGTGTGAATGAGTATTGGTAGTTGGGGTTTTGGATGCTAGTTCTTGGAGTCTTGCTTATATTTGGTTCTATACATATGTTAGCATAAGTTGAGTTACTGAGTTACCATCGTGGTCCTTAGTTCATTTTGCATTTGGAGTATCACAATTAGTTAGTAATATAGTGGAAAGATCATAAGAAAAATGGTGGTATAATATAATTATGTGTTAACGTTTTTAGTTATATGTTTGTGTAGAAATGGAACAATAAATGAGGTTCATTATCATGCTAATATTCGACCATCGTGTTTGTGGCTTTGTACCAAAAGAGTTTGCTAAGGGATGATTTGAATGGTGTAAAAATAAATGAAAGTCACCTTCGATATTTAAGAATGCAAATGGGTTTTCTTTTAGGGAGACATATCGATCGGGTCTAAAGAAGTACGCAAGGAAAAGAAAATAAAATAAGTGGTGTGGTGATTGAGCTGTGAGATTCGGTGGTTTTATTGGTTAAAATGTATAAAGGCCATATTCGACATTTAAGATTTGCATGTGGGTTTTTGAAGGTGTGTTGTATCGATCGGGTGAAACAGAAAGCAAGGAAATACAACAATTCAAATGGGTGTGTTGGGTGGGCTGTGATGTTCATTTGGGTAGTGCTAACTCGATGGGCTAGTGATAATGGGGTTGAATGGTTGTTGTTGGGCCGAACTCTTTAGGGTCCGATTGGTCCTAGTTTAGGATAGAAGTAGAATTAGTGTTGTAATTAGATTTTGGTTAAATATTGTTGGTGATATTAATTCTTGCCAAGTGTAGTGTATTATCTAGTTGAGTATGATTACTTGTTGTCGATCATAATAATATGTTGTTGCGTCGGAAGGATTATCTCTAGTGTCGGTGTGTTCAATATATATATATATATATATATATATATATATATATATATTATATTAATTATATATTATATATAGAATGCATTGCTATTAATAACAATAATGAAGAGTTTAAATTTCTAGCAAAAATGGGTGTTAGTAAACGGTAATACGAGATTATCATTAATTATTAAGATTGATTACAGGGGTTTTTTGTAGGATCTTACAATACTCCTTCCTCATTCGAATTCCGTCCCGGAATTCAAGTCTAAAATGGCTACTACGATTGGTTTACGGGAATAGATGTGGATATTTTTCACGAATTTGGTCTTCGCTTTCCCATGTGTACGTTGGTCCTCTCTTAGAGTCCCATTTTACTTTCACAATAGGAATACAGCTTTGCTTGAGTTGCTTAACCTCTCTATCCATTATCTCTACGGGTTCCTCTGTGAACACAAGTTTGTCGTCCAGTTTAATTTCTTTCGGAGGAATGACGAGAGTCTCGTCCGATAGGCATTTCTTAAGTTGGGATACGTGGAAGGTAGGGTGTATCCTACTGAGTTCTTCCGGGAGTTCTAACTTATAGGCAACTGGACCAATCCTCTCGAGGATTTTGAACGGTCCAATGTACCTTGGGTTGAGTTTTCCACGCTTTCCGAAGCGTATCATTCCCTTCCAGGGCGAAACTTTTAGCATAACTCTATCTCCGACTTCAAACTCCATGGGTTTCCTCCTCACGTCTGCATAGCTCTTTTGTCTGTCATGAGCGGCTTGGATACGATGTTTGATTTTGAATATTTTCTCGGTGGTGTCGTGGATTAGTTCTGGTCCGGTAAGCTGCATGTCACCAACTTCTGTCCAACAGATAGGTGATCTGCACTTTCTCCCATAAAGTGCTTCAAAAGGTGCAGCCTTTAGGCTAGCTTGGTAACTGTTGTTGTACGAGAATTCGACCAATGGTAAGTGTTTGTCCCAACCTTTTCCGAAGTCAATCACACATGCCCTAAGCATATCTTCCAAGGTTTGGATTGTCCTTTCACTTTGTCCATCAGTTTGAGGATGATAGGCGGTGCTCATATCCAGTTGAGTACCGAGAGCTTTCTGTAAGGATTGCCAAAATCCTGAAGTGAATCGACTGTCTCTGTCTGAGATGATAGAGACTGGGACTCCATGTCGGATTATGATTTCTTTGAAGTACAACTGAGCGAGTGTGTCCAACTCGTCAGTTTCTTTGATAGGCAGAAAATGAGCTGATTTGGTTAAGCGGTCGACGATAACCCAAATGGTGTCATATCCGGTCGACGTTTTTGGTAACTTGGTAATAAAATCCATAGTGATTCGTTCCCATTTCCAAACTGGTATCTCAGGTTGTACAAGTAGTCCAGATGGTTTCTGACTTTCGGCCTTGACTCTTGAACAAGTCAAACACTTTCCAACATATGTTGCAATGTCGGCTTTCATGTTTGGCCACCAGTAAAGTTGTTTGAGGTCTTGGTACATTTTGGTGGATCCGGGATGTATGGAATATTTAGACTTGTGAGATTCATGCATGATAAAGTCTCGAATACCTCCATAGAGAGGAATCCAGCATCTTTTCTTGAAGCATAACATTCCATCGGATCTTCGTATGAATCCATTCTCGCTTTCTAGCATGCCCTTAATTTTCTCGTGAGCTCGATTTTCTTCCTGAAGAGCTTCCGATTGGGCTATGAGAATTTGAGATGGGAGTGGCGAATAAATTGTCATTTCTAACGATCGAACTCTAAGAGGTTTGATCCTCTCTTTTCTGCTCAATGCGTCAGCCACGACATTCGCTTTACCGGGATGGTAGCGAATTTCACAATCGTAGTCGTTGAGTAGTTCCAACCATCGGCGCTGTCTCATGTTCAGCTCCTTCTGATCTAGTATGTGTTGAAGACTTTTGTGATCGGTGAACACCGTGCACTTTGTACCGTATAGGTAATGTCTCCACATTTTAAGAGCGAATACTACTGCTCCTAATTCCAGATCATGAGTGGTATAGTTTTCCTCATTCTTCTTGAGTTGTCGAGAAGCGTAAGCGATGACTTTGTTTCTTTGCATTAGTACCGCACCTAAACCATGATGTGATGCATCACAGTATACTACAAAGTCGTCGTTTCCGTCTGGTAGTGCTAGAATTGGTGCTTCACAGAGTTTTTGTTTTAGGAGTTGAAATGCTGATTCTTGTTTCTCTTCCCAGATATACTTCTTGTTTTTCTGAGTGAGTTCTGTCAAAGGTTTTGCGATTTTGGAAAAACCTTCTATAAACCTTCGATAGTAACCAGCGAGTCCTAAAAATTGTCGAATTTCAGTGGGAGTGGTGGGCGAAGCCCAACCTTTGACTGCTTCGATCTTGGCGGGGTCAACGTGAATACCTTGACTGTTGATGATGTGACCTAAGAATTGAACGGTGGAGATCCAAAAATCACATTTGGAGAATTTCGCATACAGTTTTTCTTGTTTGAGTACACCCAAAATGGTTCTCAAATGTTCCGCATGCTCTTGTTTGTTACGTGAGTAGATCAAAATGTCGTCGATGAATACGATTACGAACTTGTCCAGATATGGCTTACATACGCGGTTCATCAGATCCATGAACACTGCCGGTGCGTTGGTAAGACCAAATGGCATTACGCGGAATTCGTAATGTCCGTATCGTGTTCGAAAGGCTGTTTTGGGAACGTCTTCTTCTCTGACTCTTAATTGGTGGTATCCTGATCTTAGATCGATTTTTGAGTAAACACTCGATCCTTGTAGTTGGTCAAATAGATCGTCGATTCTTGGTAATGGGTATCGATTTTTCACTGTGAGTTTGTTCAACTCTCTATAATCGATGCACATTCGGAATGTTCCGTCTTTCTTTTTGACAAACAGGACTGGTGCTCCCCAAGGTGATGAGCTGGGTTGGATGAATCCTTTATCTGACAGTTCTTTTAACTGCTCAGATAATTCCTTCATTTCGGAAGGGGCTAATCGATATGGTGCTTTGGCAATGGGTGTTGCTCCAAGTACTAAATCGATTCGAAATTCTACTTGCCAGATGGGTGGAATACCTGGCAAGTCTTCAGGGAATACTTCTGCAAACTCATTTACAACTGGCACTTCTTCCACTCGTTTTTCTTTCTCTTTCGATTTATCTTCTGTTACTTGGACTAAAAATGCGTGACATCCTTTGTTTATGTATTTCACCGTTTTGATGTACGAGATGATATTGAGTTGGGTTTTATAGTGGTCACAACGAACGATAAGCGTTTCATTGTCTATGGGGATTTGGATAACTTTTTCATCGCAGATGATTCGGGCACGATGTTTGGATAACCAATCCATACCCACAATCGCGTCAAAGCTTCCAAGTTGGATGGGCATGAGATCTATTGGAAATGATTTGTTTTAGAGGGTTAAGGTGCAGTTTTTGAGTACGGTGTTGGTGTTTAACAATTTTCCGTCGGCTATCTCAATTTCATACGAGGTATCTAATTCTACAGGCGCTATATTAAGCAATAAAGCAAATGAAGTAGATACAAAGCTTCTATCGGCTCTAGAATCAAATAATATTTTAGCACTATGTTGATTCAGTAAGAAAGTACCCGTAGTGACGTTGGGGTTCTGTGACACGTTTCCATCTCCGAGTACGTAAGCTCTTCCTCTGGCAACCTGATTGATGTTCTTGGGACAGTGACTTTTATAATGACCCGCTTCACCACAACTGTGGCACTTTACTGCTATTGGATGCGCATTCGCTCCCGTGGCTCTGCAGTCTCGGGTCACATGACCTATTTTCCTACAGTTACCGCAGATGGCGGTACAGGGTCCTGTATGATGCATCTTGCACTTGTTACACTGGGGTTTTGTCCCAGCATACATTTTTCCTTCAGCAGGTGTAGCCACATAAGCCCTAGCGGCTTCTTGTCTGCGGTTTTGTTGTTGATGTCTATCATTCCTGCTTTTCTGGTAGTCTCTATTGCGGTTGCTTCGATCATTGTTGCGGTAGCTCCTGCTATGATTGTAATAACTGTTGCTGTTCCGGTTGTTGCTGTCATAGTGATGAGGCGAAAAGTGTACCGCTTTTAAGGGGTCATTTAAGCCCGAAATCGTATTTATTTGATCAAATATTGCCCTAAATCGTTCCTTTTGTCATTTTAGGTACTTTTGAGGAGAAATCTGGAAAAGGAGGCATTTTGGACGTTTTTGGAGCATCAAAGTGAAGAATACGACAAAGTCTCAAAATCGGCTGATTTTTACCTTTGACGGCGTCAGAATAATCTCTTGACGGCGTCATGCCTTGGCAAGAAAAGTGGGATGTGAAATTTACTCATGACGGGCCAGTGAGTTAGCATGTGAATTCTGACGGCGTCACGCTTTAACTAAATCAAGGGCGTCACGGCTTAATTCATAAGGGGACGGCGTCACGTTCAAGAGGTGAGGGCGTCAAGCCTTGATAGGCCAGAACGGATTTTGGAGAATTAAAGAGGGACGGCGTCAAGATGGTCATCCGGGAACCCTAGAAGCGGCGAGGTGACGGCGTCACACTCCATAAGGTGACGCCGTCAGATGCAAAAGTCTATATATAGTTTTCTAATTTTTTGTCATTAAGGGAGAGCTTAGTGTGTGGAATTTTGGGATAAAACCCTAAGACGATTTTAGCTACTTTTTCAGGGCTTTTAGCCTTGAGATCTTCCATGTTTCATTGAAAGATAAGTAATCAATTAATCATTCAATATGTCTATGTGTTGTTTGATTTTATCTTATGCTTGTCTTTTGTTTAACATGTTAGGCTAAATTTATCTTGTGTTTGCTTAGATCTAATGAAACCTAGCTATTGATTATAGGTTGTTAGTGTGTTGTTAGTTGTATTGGATGATTGTTTATCTATGTTAGGCTTAAGAAAACTGGCTAACTTCCTATTCGGTAACTTGCTTGAACGTCTTAAGAAACATGAACCAAACGCGTACTAAAGGTTTTTATGGTTGTATTTAATGCACAAGCGAATTCTAGTGATCCCATGTTAGGAGCTTCCTAGCCGGCTCGACATAGGAGTGAAGTAGGAGCTTGTAGAGTTTGGGGAAGTAAGTACGCCACCCCACGAATGGTATTAAGGAATACACCCGTCATCCACGCGACTAATGCACACTAATTAACCGGTAAAAGATAGCTAGGGAGTAAGGAAATCTAAGTAAACACATTTCTCTACACATAAGTTTCTCACCACTTTTCATTTTTGTTATTTTATTTTATTTGCATTTGTAGTAATTTGGGTTAGTTGACTAGCAACTAATTCCGCCCACTCCTTCAAACCCGAGATTTTACTTGCTTTCATAAAAATATAAAAACATAAAAAAGAATCTTCCTCGACCCTTAGACCTAATTAGAGTAGCCTTTCATACCTAACGAACACTATTCCCTGTGGAGAACGATCAATCCCCCGTACTTACCACTACACTATACTACATCGGTCAGGTACACTGCCTGGTGGGGTTGTAAGCCTCTTGAGATCCCTCGAGAGGTAAAACCTGTTGTAAGGTTACAAAACCACGCAATCAAGTTTTTGGCGCCGTTGCCGGGGAATAGTTATTGTTTAGGTTGAATTTTTATTTCTATTAGGTCTACTCACTAGATTCCTTTCTAGTGAGATTTTTATTTTATTTTTCTAGGTTTTCTTTAGTCTATCTATTTTCTTCGTGTCTTTGTTCGTAACCATACCATCCGACATCATGGAAGATGGTAATATCCTTAACCCCCACAACCCACCACCACAACAACCACCACCACCTCCTAGAGCCCGTACTTTAGGAGAGTATTCCCGTCCTAGCCACCATGGCTATCGAAACACCATTGAGCTCACTCAAGGAGCCAATATCACACCCTTGCGATCCGACACCATCCGGTTGGTGCAAAGCGGATGCGCATTCCATGGACTTCGTTCTGAAGATCCTAATCAACATCTCAAGGACTTTCTTAAAATCGTTGATTCTATAGACCTTGATGTTGCCACTCGAGAGACGACCCGATTGCGTCTCTTCCAATTCTCTCTGCGGGACCAAGCTAGTCAGTGGCTAGAACGTCAACCCGCAGGATCCATCACCTCTTGGGATGATCTCACCACTCGTTTCCTTGCTCAGTTTTTCCCACCGGGAAGAACTACCAAGCTAAGGAATGATATCTTGATGTTCCAACAACGTCAAGGCGAAACTCTCTACGAGGCATGGACTCGATTCAAGGACTTACTCCAAAAAGTCCCTCACCATGGCATAGAACTTTGGCTCCAAGTCCAAATCTTCTATGACCATATCAATCTCTCCACGAGGCAAACCATTGACCAATCGGCCGGTGGCAAGCTACGTGATCTAAGTGCGGAACAATCATGGGCTCTCCTAGAGGATCTTGCTCTTTATGACAACGAAAGTTGGAGTGATCCCCGTGATTTGAATAAAACGGTCAAGGCAATATCTTTGCCTTCTAACAATTCAAGCACTTCCGACCGTAGGATCATAGAACTTGAAGACCAAGTCAAGTTTCTAATGAAATCCTACGAGGCTCCTAAACCTTCAAGCCAAGTGAACAAAATCACTTCTTCATGTGAATTATGTAGTGGTCCCCACGACACTCGTGATTGCATGGAACTCCCCGAACAAGCTTTTGTGGACTACGCATCCTCGCGTACCGACGGAGCGGGAGACAAGTGGTACACTTTCAAACCCGAGCCAAACCATTATGGTGATTCATACAACCCCTCATGGAAAAATCACCTGAACTTTAGGTGGAAACAAAACCAAAACTCACAACAAACCAATTCTTCCAACCCACCTAATCATTTCCAATCAAGCGGTTCCAACTCGAACCGTACTTTCAACAACAATCCTTCCGGCAATGGTAGTACCAATAACTTTGAAGGATTGATGTCTCAATTTATGGCATCTCAAGAAGCTCGGATAGCTAGATTCGAATCCGAATTCAATCAACAACAAACAGAGATGACCAACAAAATTGACAATTTGTTGAAAGCCCTCAATAACCACGTGCTATCACCTCCACATAAGGACGCTAGGAACACAAATAGCGGACCCCAAGTAAAAGACCCCTCTTCATCCAAACACGTCCACTTTGTCAACATTGTCACCATTAAACCAATTGATAGGAATGAGGATAATAGTGAACCTAAGGATGAGGATAAGAAAGTCGAGGTTGATGAGGAAGTTAGGACAAGTGAGATTGAAGAAGTAGATGATGATGAGGACTACTTCAATAGGCTACCCACTAAGGAAGAGCGCGCATATCATACAAACTTATTCGATGACCTCGAGACACCATACTTCCTAGGTAGACCAATCATTGAAATAGGCGACCCTTCTAATCTCAACATACCATGCAACATCGGACATCTACATGTGTGGAAAGCTTACATCGACCTTAGATCACCCATAAACATCATGACTAGAGCCCACTACAACTTGATAATGAAAAATCAACTTGGGTATAGGATGTTCCCTGACAAGGGTTGGATGAGTAACTTCACGGGAAGAGTTAAGGGATTACCGGTTTATGTAGGAAACTTCACCTATGTCACCGACTTTGTAATTGTAGAAGATATCCGCCCAATAGTCGATGCATCCTTAACTCAAGTGGTTTTTGGAAAACCATTTGTTGAGGTCTCTGGAATGACTTATGAACCCTCCTTAGGGATAGTTAGATTTAAGGATGAGTCCGATGAAGTAAGTTACCAAATGCCATATAAGATAGAACAATTCCAACACTTGTCGAATGTTGAGAAGGAGCTCAAGCAAGCGGTCTACTATAGGAATGATGAGGATAGAAGTAAAGGAGTAGACTATGTTATGGAAAGAATATTCGGTTTCTACAAGGATTGTTTGAAATTAGGACCGGAATATAAAACCGGGAAGGAGAATGGCCTAGGAACCGTGACTGATGATGGAGTCACGTAATGTACGTGACTTTGAGTCTAGCTACAAGACTCGTTAATAAAGAAAAGCGCTTCTTGGGAGGCAACCCAAGCTTTATTTGTTTTATTTGCTTTGTGTGTTTATTTATTTGTGTGTTTGATTTTATTTGTTTCCGTATGTGTGTTTAATTTTTATCATTATTGATTCATGTTCAAAAGTAATTTGTGAAAATGCTTTATTTTGTTTTTAACTTCGTCTTAACTACATATAAAGGTATTTTGCAAAAGATAAGTGTAAGGGAAATCTAAATCGGTTTATTAGAACACATATGAACATGAATCGTAATAATAAATAAATTAACATACATATTCGTAATTGTTTGAGTCAAATGCTTGTATCGAGTCATAATGATGTTTTGCAGGATTTCCAGGAAGTAAGGTAAAGGTTTTTCCAGAAATTTTCCGGAAACTTAAAATGAAAATTTTTGTCAGGTCATTTCTGACGGCGTCAGGGGTTATAACCTGACGGCGTCAGATTTAATTTCCAGAAATTTTTGAAAGTTTTGTTTTTAGAAAAGTTTTTATTTAAATCTCCAACTTATAATCTCCAGGAATCTGCAAAATTATCATTCCACAAGCATTATATCCTTATATATAGATTTATCCCGCCGATGTTATGCAGGTTTTCGTGTTTGTTTTCTCAGTCTTAACAGGTTATTTTGGACAAGGAGATGTTTATGGAATCAAGCTTATGGCGATGCATTAGTCATGGAGCTTCAACATTCTCTTTGGAGGAAGATTTAACCGTGTAATTTCATTATCCAACGAGCGAATCAGGGGAGTATTTGATTTCATTCTTTTACTTTATGCTTTTACATCTTGTTATTTGAACATTGGGGACAATGTTCATCTTAAGTGTAAGGGGAGGGTAAAAGTACGATTTTAGAGAATACAATTGCGCTTGATTTTTGTTTGTTTGATAGTAGATGTGTAATAAAACTAAGATAAATACTGTTAGGGCAATTTTAGTGCCAAATTTAAAATTTTTTACAACATATAGGAGTGAAACTTTGATCTTAATGAGCGTCTCACGGATAGGAGTTATATGACTAGCACAAAAACCGTACCACTAAAAAATTTTCCACCCCCAAATATGTGAGGTTCGCCCCTAGAATTGGTAGGAAAAGCATTTATGCTATGATGTGTGTACCGGTAGCACTTAGATTCTAGAACTTGCGTTAGGACCATTCCAAGGCCACAAGTGAGACTACATTCGTGTAGTTAGATTTACTACATGATAAGAGGCATTAGGATTAACCCATTGTTTTACACCTGTGTTTTTGTTATAATTACTTTGGCTACATTGGTCAAGTAATTCTCCCACACCCTTTGCGTTGTACTCATTTTTAGTACACGATACCCCTAGTACACCCCTCAGAGCCTATCTTTTCGTTTCAACCTTTAAGAATTTTACTTAAAGGAAGAATTTGTTACACCCCACTAAAATGTACACCCAAATCGCCTTAGCCTACCTTGTATGCACTCATTTTTAGTGCATTATTGTGACAACATTTGTTTAAACCCAAGTTAATTATCTAGTTGATTACATGGTTGCTAAGTCGAGTCATATCCTTGTACATATTGTTTTGGGACGATTGGGACTCATGGGTAAAGTACTAGTGTAATGGAGTAATGGGGAAGAACATCATTTATTACCCCCATATGTGCTAAATATTTTAAAAGTACTCCAAGTTTTTCAATTATCTTAATTCGAGTCATTAGATTAGTAATTGTAAAGTTATGTAAAAATTCAAGTGTAAGGGGAATGCAACGCCCCTTTGATGTATTATTTTGGATGGTAGGGTAAAAGTGTATGCAAAAAAAAAAAAAAAAAAAAAAAAAAAAAAAAAAATCGAAAAATCAAGAAAAATACAAAAAAAAAAATGAGAAAAAGAAAAATAGAAAAAACATACGGACTACCATCCCGTTTTATTTTATGTTTGCTTTATGTTTTTGTTATTTTCTTTCATTAGCTTAAATCGAGTCTAGTCTTGACTTAGCAACATTGTATAGTACATGTAATTGACCAAGATTTTTAACTCGCCACCAGTAAAATATCCTTTATCCAACCAAACCGTGTTTTCCTTTTCCCTACACCTAACATTATAACCCATTTAAAAGCCCTCTTTGATAGTTTATCTTAGGTGCTTACGCCTAGTGGAGGAGGTTTTCGATCCTTTCCCAAGCCTATGGTAATCTATTTGCTATGACAGGTAGTGAGAGATATTTTCCGTTTTCATTTATGAGATTTATTTTGATGACACTTGAGAGATGTGAGTATCTAAATACTACTTGTGAGGTGCTAGTATGTAATCTCCGTGCTTATTATGATTGAAGTGGAACGATTATTTGTTGTAATTACTTTTATGTTAGCATTAAATGACCCCTAACTTGTATTTTGATTAGAATAAAAGCGCATTTGCTTGAGGACAAGCAAATCTCAAGTGTAAGGGTATTTGATGAGGCGAAAAGTGTACCGCTTTTAAGGGGTCATTTAAGCCCGAAATCGTATTTATTTGATCAAATATTGCCCTAAATCGTTCCTTTTGTCATTTTAGGTACTTTTGAGGAGAAATCTGGAAAAGGAGGCATTTTGGACGTTTTTGGAGCATCAAAGTGAAGAATACGACAAAGTCTCAAAATCGGCTGATTTTTACCTTTGACGGCGTCAGAATAATCTCTTGACGGCGTCATGCCTTGGCAAGAAAAGTGGGATGTGAAATTTACTCATGACGGGCCAGTGAGTTAGCATGTGAATTCTGACGGCGTCACGCTTTAACTAAATCAAGGGCGTCACGGCTTAATTCATAAGGGGACGGCGTCACGTTCAAGAGGTGAGGGCGTCAAGCCTTGATAGGCCAGAACGGATTTTGGAGAATTAAAGAGGGACGGCGTCAAGATGGTCATCCGGGAACCCTAGAAGCGGCGAGGTGACGGCGTCACACTCCATAAGGTGACGCCGTCAGATGCAAAAGTCTATATATAGTTTTCTAATTTTTTGTCATTAAGGGAGAGCTTAGTGTGTGGAATTTTGGGATAAAACCCTAAGACGATTTTAGCTACTTTTTCAGGGCTTTTAGCCTTGAGATCTTCCATGTTTCATTGAAAGATAAGTAATCAATTAATCATTCAATATGTCTATGTGTTGTTTGATTTTATCTTATGCTTGTCTTTTGTTTAACATGTTAGGCTAAATTTATCTTGTGTTTGCTTAGATCTAATGAAACCTAGCTATTGATTATAGGTTGTTAGTGTGTTGTTAGTTGTATTGGATGATTGTTTATCTATGTTAGGCTTAAGAAAACTGGCTAACTTCCTATTCGGTAACTTGCTTGAACGTCTTAAGAAACATGAACCAAACGCGTACTAAAGGTTTTTATGGTTGTATTTAATGCACAAGCGAATTCTAGTGATCCCATGTTAGGAGCTTCCTAGCCGGCTCGACATAGGAGTGAAGTAGGAGCTTGTAGAGTTTGGGGAAGTAAGTACGCCACCCCACGAATGGTATTAAGGAATACACCCGTCATCCACGCGACTAATGCACACTAATTAACCGGTAAAAGATAACTAGGGAGTAAGGAAATCTAAGTAAACACATTTCTCTACACATAAGTTTCTCACCACTTTTCATTTTTGTTATTTTATTTTATTTGCATTTGTAGTAATTTGGGTTAGTTGACTAGCAACTAATTCCGCCCACTCCTTCAAACCCGAGATTTTACTTGCTTTCATAAAAATATAAAAACATAAAAAAGAATCTTCCTCGACCCTTAGACCTAATTAGAGTAGCCTTTCATACCTAACGAACACTATTCCCTGTGGAGAACGATCAATCCCCCGTACTTACCACTACACTATACTACATCGGTCAGGTACACTGCCTGGTGGGGTTGTAAGCCTCTTGAGATCCCTCGAGAGGTAAAACCTGTTGTAAGGTTACAAAACCACGCAATCACATAGCTATCATGGTTTCTCTTTTTCCCACTGACTGTGGAGTTAGAACCTCGTTTAAGCACTCGACTCATCATTCGCTAAGCAAATACGAATGCGGCTTCGAGAGTTTGTGGGTGTGATGCGGTGACGTCTCCCTCAATGCTTGAAGGTAGTCCTTCCACATATTTCTCTAATGTCTTTTCCAAGTCAGGTACCATGTGTGGACACAAAAGAGATAACTCTTGAAATTTTCGGTTGTACGCACTGACATCATTGTTTTTCACCACTAGCTGGTGAAATTCGTCTTCAAGCTTTCTGACCTCGGTACGGGGACAGTACTTTTTCAGCATTTTATTCTTCAGTTCGGTCCATGAGATTTGAAATGCTGCTTCAGTACCTATTATTTTGACAGTAGCATTCCACCAAGATAATGCATTTCCCCTCAAAGTTCCAGTGGCAAAAGTGACCTTGTTATTTTCTGCACAGTTGCTTCTCATGAATACCGTTTCCATGCATTCAAACCACTGCGCTAGTTCCGTCACTCCTTCTACGCCTCTGTAGGTGGTGGGTTGACAACTTACGAATTCCTTGTAAGTACATTTACGTGGTGTAGATGCCTCACTTTCATTTGTTGCTCCCATAGTATTGCTTGAGCGGTTTGCTGCATCGACCTCGCGTGCTGCGGCGATGCCTTCATCAATCATTCTTCGAACCTCCTCAAGCGTCAGTGTTACGGTGGCGTTGGTAGTCTCGTTGTCGCTATGTGCCATTTTCTATTAATGTCACAAGAATACAGATTTAGAATTTGGATAGAATGGCTGAGTATATGCATAATGTAATTATGGTGTGAAATGGTGGTTAAATTGAATATCTCTTCATAATTACTATGCCTCTTTATTTTATTCATTTACGGATATAAGATTTTTAAGGAGCAATTGATTTAATCATACAACTGAAGTTCATCAATTTCCTCTTCATATCACCATATTATATGTGTTCAGGTTTTTACAATATTTACACAATCAGAGAATCATAATAATAACAGGTAACATCACGACATGTCTGGATACAATTACAATACATACGAACAACCATAATTCATAAGTTAACAGATATATAGTACATCACTACCAATATTACAACATTAATAACTTGATCAGTTGAGTTATACAACAAAACGATACAAGAGTCTTTATTAATTGCCACATGCGGCAGATTACAATGTCTCAAACTATACAACATGCTAACTATGTCTACTGCTCAGGTCTATCCGTACGCCTCGTGAGCTCTGAGATCTGGTCTCTGAGTCTCTGTATCTCAGCCTGATGCTCCATCTGTATCTCTCCCATGACTCTCTCCAGTGCGTCGGCTCTACGCTGTGCCAGGTGAGCCTCCCAAGCTAAGTCCTGTCCCTCTCTGCGTATGGATATCGCGTGGGAACGGGTATCTGCCAAGTCTGTCTGCATCTGTCTCAAGCACTGCTGTACCACTGCTCTGTTGGAAGCCAACCTATGCAGAGTGTCAGTGATAGTACCCGGGGAATCCAATGGTACATGGTCTATCATCCGAAGAAGTGAATCGACCTGCTCTCCGTGACTCTCGAGTCGTGTCACTACTGTAGATGGTATAAGGGTGTGGGTGACTACTGGTCTAAATCCTTCCCAAGCATCATGGGTCTGAGCTGGGGGAGTGAAACCAGGAGGGTAAGGCAATGATGTTGAGGATGGGTGTATCTGCTCTGATATGCGAGGTCTACTCGATGAAGGAATATCCTCTGCAGGAATCGGATCCCGCTGTCGAGGTGGTAATGGATATGTCTGGGTATGTATGTCAAGCACATGGTCAGGTAGTAATGGTGGTGCAACATGATGGGGCTCGGGTAAGTCATCAGCAGGGAGCCATGGCTGACTCTCATAGTACAAGTCGTCAGGAGGTGGTATATAGAAAGGAGAGTAGGTGTCGTAAACAAAATGTGGTGGTAGCGTAGGTGCTGGCAAAGCTGGCACATGAGGGTCCTCTAATAAAGGTACGACGGCGGCTCCACCCTCTACAAAGGGCTCGATCGCGTCAGGCACAACCTCTGGTGCTACAGTATCGGGAAGTACAGGGGACGTGACTGATGCTAGTGATCCCTCGGAGTCCGGCTCCGATGATACACTAAAGTGGGTGATGAATGACATGATACTGTAATAATCCATATATGGTAAAATAAGTAGCTACTAACATCAAGTGGTGTAATATAAGCATGAAATGATCTAGTTGTGTGCAGTAACTATCAAGTATGCAAAAACTTCCATCAGATAATTCTAATGTATAACGTACCGATCGCGGCAGCAAGCAGGCATGGAGGGTTTAAGGTGACATGGTGTATAATTAATTTGTTTGAAAAAAAATGTAGTTATAGTCCAATGTTTGAAAACATTTGGTTCTCTATAACCAAAGCTCTGATGCCAATCTGTAACACCCCCAAATTTTAAACATAGCAGCGGAAGATTTATTTGGGTGTTACTGTGAGGATCGAAAACAAAATCATAGAAAAACAGCCTGAGACGGCATTTTTAATTTACATAGGTCCATAATACAAATTCAGTTATAAAGCGTTACATCAGAGTGCTAAGGTTTCTCCAAAGAAACATCAATTTAACTGAATTACAACTTTATTTTACACCATTTATTTAAGATAAGGTGCGCCTGCTCCATGCCTTGCCTTGCTCCTTTTTAGTTCCCTGAGATACATGCTTAAAAGTCAACATAATGTTGAGTGAAATCATGGAGTTTGTAATTTAAATATCAGTTCGATTCACAAGTAAGATTGTATTGGAGATACAATCAGTTTAGAAATTGATATCGCAGTTCATATATTGCCCTAAGTCTCATGACACGCAAACGTTAACAAAGTACCGCATAAACGGAGGTGTCCACCAAATTAATGATGAAGGTTTTGCCTCGTGTAATAGGTGATTTTGCCAATTCCTATTTCACTCAAATATAATGCATCGCGACTAATACGACTAGCAAAAAGCATTCCGTCACAGTATTAGTGGGATAGGTCGTCAACCTCTAATAGATCTATTCATTATATTCGCGTTCACCGCAGTGATTAATGGCTCATGATAAAGGGTCTTATGGCAATATGGTGTACTTAGGCATATATCAAGTCAGGTAGCATACAGAAAAATACTTGTGATTTATTTATAGCATGTATCCCCCTCACGGAGTTTAAAAAGTGTAAAGAGTTTAAAAGTGAGGCCATGACTCACCTTAAGCATTACTGGTGATGATGAGAATAAATTCAGAGGTGATTATACAACTTCGATATAGAACCTGGTGAATATATATAAATAACTGAGAATCTGGCTAATTTTCTAGTGATGTGTGGGTATGAATGGTGGATGATGATTAACTAATGGTATACAACGATCTAATCGTTGAGAGTGAAGATGTTATATGATTATAGTGCTTGTGCTTTCGTAATATCATATCTTCAAAGAGTAAATGAGTTTATATGAAATATTAACATGAAATATTTTAACGCTATTAACTAATATGTAATTATGATGCGAATATGCATATGAAGTAAAGATATGATGCAAAAGTGAAAAATAAGATAAGAATGACAAGTTATAACAGTTTGTTCTTGTTGTTTCCAGATTTACATTTTCTACCCTAACCGTGGTTTGCGTTACGTCGTTAGTCCTTGTCCAGTCCATAGTCCAATAATAATCCAATAATTGTCCAGATGTCCATATAAGGCTTGGAGTTCAATGGTATGTCAAATTAAGTCTTTACAAACTGTTTTCACTGCTTCAGTCCCTAGGTTTCACAGTTTGGCAGTTTTGGTCCTTTTCGGTTAAGTCACGTTACATTCTTAGTCCTTTTTGCATAAAAATGACGGGAAAAATATTCTGAAAATTTTTATAACTTTATTAAGTTTATTTTAACTTATTTCAAGTGCTTATTCCAGAAACGAGCTTATTTTTATATTAATGGGCCGATCAACGAATTTATTTAAGGTCCGTTAATAAATTTAGAGGCGAGGGCGTGAAAATAGTTTTGGGCTTAGACTTGGGCTATTTTTAGGATTCTAAAAATATATTATAATGGGCCTGTTGGACCTTGCTATCGACAACTCTTGTTGGACTTTGATTTGGCCCAACCGAATGTTTATATAATTTCTGAAAATGTTTGCTAGGTACGAGTGAGGGTCGATCAAAAGGAGGTATATTGAGCGTGTTAACAAGCTTATGAGGTTGAACTTAAAACATGAAAAATATAGTTTGCTAGGTGTGCTATCGAGTTGTACCTTAATATCTATGTGTTGTGTTTGTAAATTCGAAAATACCTTTGAGATTTATAGTCTCGTCGAATGGTGTTAAGTCCAAAAGAAATGTCAAAAATTTTCTAAGTCTTTTACCCTAGTCGAGTAGTACTTGAAATGTTTTATTTTAGGCGTCGAGGTGAAAGTATAAGTGGGATCTTAGAACACGAAATATTTAGTTCGCCATGTAAACTATTGAAAGGTGCAAAAATATTTATGTTTTGTATGAAGTGTTTCGCATTAAATTAAACGTGAAGTGGTTAGTTCGAATAGGTTTTAACTAGTAAAATTTTGGATATTTTTCTATCTCTTTTTAACTGGTTTGGCGTGGGAGTTATAATTTGAGTTCGAGTTGAATATGCATGATTTGGTCATATGTTAAGCGTGACAAAAGTATGGTTAGTGGCATCTTAAGCCTTTCATAATAGTGTTCGTTACTTTACATGTTCTAAACTATCACTGTGATCGGTTTGTTTATAGTAAGAATGTGCTATACTTGTGAGTGGGAAAGTAAAAGATCATGCGTGTAATATTAATGTGAGGCTAATGATGTTTCCTTCTTTTATTAATATGGTGACAAGGTAGAAAAGTGCTTATTTCGACTAAGTGTGCATGCATGGTGTTTTCGAAATAAACTGTGAGACATGCATGAGCGTGTTTATGGAGATAAAAGTAAAAGATCATAGAGTACTTACAATGCTTTAGGAAAGGTGGTGAGGGGATTGTGGTTGTTCGAAGGAGACACAAGAAAAGCAGTGGACTTGAAGACTTTATACGCCTATGCTTCTACTAAATTTGTTTCAAATCTTCATGACAAAAAGTTATTTGGCTTTTTAAGGAATGTATTTGATTGTGAAAGAAAATGATAGGTGATAGGAAAGAAGAGTGGATCGAATGAATGGTTTCATTTTATAGGCAAAATATCTTCTACATTCCTTTGACTTATTGACTCAATGATAGTAGATACTGTAACTAGGGGACACTTGTGTGTCTTTGCTATCCCAATTTGTGTGTGAATGAGTATTGGTAGTTGGGGTTTTGGATGCTAGTTCTTGGAGTCTTGCTGATATTTGGTTCTATACATATGTTTGCATAAGTTGAGTTACTGAGTTACCATCGTGGTCCTTAGTTCATTTTGCATTTGGAGTATCACAATTAGTTAGTAATATAGTGGAAAGATCATAAGAACAATGGTGGTATAATATAATTATGTGTTAATGTTTTTAGTTATATGTTTGTGTAGAAATGGAACAATAAATGAGGTTCATTATCATGCTAATATTCGACCATCGTGTTTGTGGCTTTGTACCAAAAGAGTTTGCTAAGGGATGATTTGAATGGTGTAAAAATAAATGAAAGTCACCTTCGATATTTAAGAATGCAAATGGGTTTTCTTTTGGGAGACATATCGATCGGGTCTAAAGAAGTACGCAAGGAAAAGAAAATAAAATAAGTGGTGTGGTGATTGAGCTGTGAGATTCGGTGGTTTTATTGGTTAAAATGTATAAAGGCCATATTCGACATTTAAGATTTGCATGTGGGTTTTTGAAGGTGTGTTGTATCGATCGGGTGAAACAGAAAGCAAGAAATACAACAACTCAAATGGGTGTGTTGGGTGGGCTGTGATGTTCATTTGGGTAGTGCTAACTCGATGAGCTAGTGATAATGGGGTTGAATGGTTGTTGTTGGGCCGAACTCTTTAGGGTCCGATTGGTCCTAGTTTAGGATAGAAGTAGAATTAGTGTTGTAATTAGATTTTGGTTAAATATTGTTGGTGATATTAATTCTTGTCAAGTGTAGTGTATTATCTAGTTGAGTATGATTACTTGTTGTCGATCATAATAATATGTTGTTGCGTCGGAAGGATTATCTCTAGTGTCGGTGTGTTCAATAAATATATATATATTATATATATAATTATATATATATATATATATATATATATATATATATATATATATAGAATGCATTGCTATTAATAACAATAATGAAGAATTTAAATTTCTAGCAAAAATGGGTGTTAGTAAACGGTAATACGAGATTATCATTAATTATTAAGATTGATTACAGGGGTTTTTCGTAGGATCTTACATGTCAGAACATTTCTGACGGCGTCAGGCCTTACAACCTGACGGCGTCAGGTTTTAATTTTCTGAAATTTTAGAAAGTTTTGTTTTTCTACCGGAATCATAAAAAGTTTTTATTAAATCTCTAAATTATAAACTCCAGGAATCTGCAAAATAATCATTCCACAAGCATTATATCCTTATATAGATTTATCCCGCCGATGTTATGCAGGTTTTCGTGTTTGTTTTCTCAGGTTTAACAGGTTATTTTGGACAAGGAAATGTATGTGGAATCAAGCTTTTGGCGATGCTTTAGTCTTGAAGCTTCCACATTACCTTGGAAGAAGATCTAACCATGTTACCTCTTTATCCACCAAACGAATCAGGGGAGTATTTGATTTCATTCTTTTACCTTATTTACTTTTACATCTTATTATTTAAACATTGGGGACAATGTTCATCTTAAGTGTAAGGGGGGGGGGGGGGTAAAGTACGATACTTTAGAGAATACAATTACGCTTGATTTTTCGTTTGTTTAATGGTAGATGTGTAATAAAACTGAGAGAAATACCTGTTAAGGCAATTTTAGTGCCAAATTTAAATTTTTTTACAACATATAGGAGTGAAACTTTGATCTTAATGAGCGTCTCATGGATAGGAGTTATATGACTAGCACAAAACCGTACCACTAAAAAATTTTCCACCCCCAAATATGTGAGGTTCGCCCCTAGAATTGGTAGGAAAAGCATTTATGCTATGATGTGTGTACCGGTAGCACTTAGATTCTAGAACTTGCGTTAGGACCATTCCGGGGCCACAAGTGAGACTACATTTGTGTAGTTAGATTTACTACATGATAAGAGGCATTAGGATTAACCCATTGTTTTACACCTGTGTTTTTGTTATAATTACTTTGGCTACATTGGTCAAGTAATTCTCCCACACCCTTTGCGTT
Source organism: Artemisia tridentata subsp. tridentata (assembly GCA_021014915.2). Classification (NCBI taxonomy): domain Eukaryota; kingdom Viridiplantae; phylum Streptophyta; class Magnoliopsida; order Asterales; family Asteraceae; genus Artemisia; species Artemisia tridentata. Next base: position 42,021,520 of record CP139507.1, on the reverse strand, counting down.
GTACTCATTTTTAGTACACGATACCCCTAGTACACCCCTCAGAGCCTATCTTTTCATTTCTAACTTTAAGCATTTTACTTAAAGTAAGAATTTGTTTACACCTCACTTAAATGTACACCCAAATCGCCTTAGCCTACCTTGTATGCACTCATCTTAGTGCATTATTGTTACAACATTTGTTTAAACCCCAAGTTAATTATCTAATTGATTACATGGTTGCTAAGTCGAGTCATATCCTTGTACATATTGTTTTGGGACGATTGGGACTCATGGGTAAAGTACTAGTGTAATGGAGTAATGGGGAAGAACAACATTATTACCCCCATATGTGCTAAATATTTTAAAAGTACTCCAAGTGTTTCGATTATCTTAATTCGAGTTGATAGAATAGTAATTGTAAAGTTATGTAAAATTTCAAGTGTAAGGGGAATGAAACGCCCCTATGATGTATTATTTTGGATGGTAGGGCAAGAGTGTATAAAAAAAATCAAAAAAATCAAGAAAAATACAAAAAAAAAGAGAAAAAAAAAAGTAGAAAAAACATACGGACTACCATCCCGTTTCATTTTATGTTTATTTTATCTTTTTGTTATTTCTTTCATTAGCTTAAGTCGAGTCTAGTCTTGGCTTAGCAACGCCATATTGTACTTGTAATCAACCAAGATCTTTAACTCGCCACCAGTAAAATATCCCTTATCCAACAAAACCGTGTTTATCATATCCCTACACCTAACGTTATAACCCGTTTAAAAGCCCTCTTTGATAGTTTATCTTAGGTTCTTACGCCTAGTGGAGGAGGTTTTTGATCCTTTCCCAAGCCTATGGTAATCTATTTGCTATGACAGGTAAAGAGAGATATTATCCATTTTCATTTATGAGATATACTTTTATGACACCTGAGAGATGTGAGTATCTAAACACTACTTGTGAGGTGCTAGTGTGTAATCTCCGTGCTTATTATGATTAAAGTGGAACGACTATTTGTTGTAATTACTTTTATATTAGCGTTAAATGACCCCTAACTTGTATTTTGATTAGAATAAAAGCGCATTTGCTTGAGGACAAGCAAATCTCAAGTGTAAGGGTATTTGATGAAGCGAAAAGTGTACCGCTTTTAGAGGGTCATTTAAGCCCTAAATCGTATTTATTTGATCAAATATTGCCCTAAATCGTTCCTTTTGTCATTTTAGGTACTTTGGAGAAGAAATCTGGAAAAGGAAGCATTTTGGACGTTTTTGGAGCATAAAAGTGAAGAAAACGACAAAGTCTCCAAAGCTGCTGGAAAAGTACACGTGACGGCGTCAAGGATTGCTCCTGACGGCGTCACGGCTTGGCAAAAGAGGTGGATATGACAAATACACGTGACGCGCCAGAAAGTTTTACAAAGGAAGTCTGACGGCGTCACCCTTTAAGGTGATCAAGGCTGTCAAGGTTTAAGTTAAAGAGAGATGGCGTCAAGCACTATTGTGACGGCGTCAACCCTTGACGCGCCAGAATGGATTTTGAAGGATTAAAGAGGGACGGCGTCAGGAAGACCATCCGGGAACCCTAGCCGCGGCGAGGTGACGGCGTCACCTACTACAACGTGACGCCGTCAGCCCCTAAATTCTATATATAGTTTTGCAATTTTTAGTCATGAGTGTGCAACTTTGTGAGGAGAAACCCTAAGACGAATTTTCTGCCATTTTTAAGGGTTTTATACCCTTGGATCTCCCATGTTTAATTGAAGATAAGTAATCAATTAATCATTCAATATGTCTATGTGTTGTTTGATTATATCTTGTTCTTGTCTTTTAATTAACATGCTAGGCTAGATTTATCTTGTGTTTGCTTAGATCTAATGAAACCTAACTATTGATTATTGGTTGTTGGTGTGTTATTAATTGTATTGGATGATTGTTTATCGATGTTAGGCTTAAGAAAACTGGCTAACCTCCTACACGGTAACTTGCTTGAACGTCTTAAGAAACATGAACCAATGCGTACTAAGGTTTTTATGGTTGTATTTAATGCATGAGCGAATTCTAGTGATCCCATGTTAGGAGCTTCTTAGCCGGCTCGACATAGGAGTGAAGTAGGAGCTTGTAGAGTTGGGGAAGTACGTACGCCACCCACGATTGGTATTAAGGAATACACCCGTCATCCACGCAATTAATACACACTAATCAACCGGTAAAAGATAGTTAGGGAGTAAGGAAATCTAAGTAAACACATTTCTCTCCATATAAGTTCCACCACTTTTCATTTTCAGTTATTTTATTTTATTTGCAATTGTAGTTATTTGGGTTAGTTGACTAGCAACTAATTCCGCCCACTCCTTCAAACCCGAGATTTTTACTTGCTTTCCATAAAATATAAAAATACAAAAAGAATCTTCCCTCACCCTTAGACCTATTAGAGTAGTTTTTCAATCCTAACGACACTATTCCCCTAGAGAACGATCAATCCCCCGGTACTTGCCACTTCACTATACTACATCGGTCAGGTACACTGCCTGGTGGGGATTGCAAGCCTCTTGAGATCCCTGAGAGGTAAAACCTGTTGTAAGGTCGCAAAACCACGCATCAGTCATAGGTTTTAGAAGTGCACAAACTACAAGATGTAGTCGATTAGAGGTGTGTGTGTGTAACCTAGACGTAAGTTATAAACGTCTAGGGTTAGTAGTTAGTGTTAGTGCAGCCTCAAGGTTAACAAGTTCTACCTTGATCAAATAGAATTGGGTCTGTTAATAATATTTGAGATTATGAATGTAAAACCTTGTTCATAATAATGTTGATTCTATGTTTGAATATTCCGCCTTCATTATTATGTGTTCCTAGATATAATATTAGACCTAGTCTAAGAGCTACAACGATCTACACAATGGTTTCATCATTAACAGTTTTGAATTTATTCAAGGTTGTTAAACCGTAGACAAGCTACAAGTTAGTTTGGTCAGAGTATATCGATCCAACACAGATGAAATAATGAAGATACAAAAACTACCTAATGATAAAACCGGATTAGGTTTTATTAAACTAGGAAGCTTAGGTGAGTTCGAGAAACAAACAGTGAAAGAAAAGGAAACTGTTCCAACTAAGTCTGAAGCTGACGGATCCAAAAGTTTGGATCCGCCAGTTGTGCCAAAAGGATCCGTCAGTATATGAAAGTAAACAGAAGATTCTTAAAACTGACCGTACTGAATTCGTTAGAGTCACTAGAAAACCTAGTACTAGTACAACTGATAATAAACAAAAACCATCAGTGTCTATAGGAAAAGATCAAGTTAGAAATGAGTATAGAGTCAAAACGGTTCAACAGGCACCAAAAACTAGTTTTCCCAAACACCCATTTCCAAAGAGTAACTTTAACTCGCAACATCATTATCAAAGAAATTGGAACCAAAACATGTCTAGAAACTTTCTAGGTCCCAACTTCATGCCATGGAACATGTGTCCACCATTTCCATACATGAATCATGATAATGTTATGTTTAACCCAAACGGACCCATGAAATATTGAGGACCAAACGCTTGAGTCTTTCTTGAACTTAGGTGTGCTTAAAGGTTGAACTTGAACCTGATGAATGGATCAAAGATAGTGGGTGCTCAAGGCACATGACGGAAAACAGAAGCCTTTTCTCAGACTACCAAGTGTACGACGGAGGTAATGTCACATTCGGTAGCAAGCTTAAAAGTAAAATCATCGGAAAAGGTACGATTTCTCATGACTCACTCACTATTGATGATGTTGCTCATGTAGATAACTTAGGATTTAACTTGCTTAGTATTAGTCAATTATGCCGCAAAAAGTATAACGTCCTTTTCAGTGAAAATGGAAGTAAAATACTTAAAGATGGCATAACTGTAGGAAAAGGTGTTTTGAAGAATAACGTGTACGTTATGAAACTCGACAAAACACCTAAAGACAAGCTTTGTCTTACCGCCCTGGATGAAAACTCAACTCTATGGCATCGACGCTTAGGTCATGCTAATATGAGGTTAATTCAATCCTTATCTTCTAAGGAACTCGTTAGGAACCTGCCCAAGTTGAAATATGACCAACACTTTTGCGATGCTTGCAAAATAGGAAAACAAGTTCATAATAGCCATAAGGCTAAAAACATGGTGTCAACATCTAGGTGTCTGGAATTATTACATATGGATTTGTTTGGTCCATCCGCTATACAAAGTTACGGGGGAAACTTCTATACTTTTGTTATAGTAGATGATTACTCTAGGTATACATGGACTAAGTTTCTAAAAACTAAAAATGAAGCGTTTGATAAATTTGAAATCTTAAGTAAGAAAATTCAAAATCAAACAGGAAGTAACATAGTATCAATTAGAACTGACCATGGTCGTGAATTCGATAACGAATTCCAATTCGGAGCCTTTTGTGATGCCAATGGCATAACTCATAATTTCTCGGCTCCTCGAACCCCTCAATCTAACGGTGTGGTAGAACGCAAAAATAGGACCATTCAAGAAATGAGTAGAACCATGTTAAACGAACAAAACATACCTCAAAAGTTTTGGTGTCACGCTGTAGATACATCTACATATATTCTAAATCGAGTTCTAATTAGACCATTCTTGGGAAAGACTCCATATGAGTTATATAGAGGAAAAAGCCTACTTTAGGGTATTTTAGAGTGTTTGGAAGCAAGTGCTTCATTTTAAACACAAAGGACTATCTCACCAAATTCGACCCAAAGTCGTATGAAGGTGTATTTCTAGGATATTCACAAACTAGTAAAGCATACATAGTTTTGAACAAAGAAACCTCAAGAGTCGAGGAATCATTGAATGTAACATTCGATGAAAGTCCACCTCCCTCTAAGACATCACCTTTGGTAGATGATGACTTAGTTGAAAACCAAATGGTTGATAATCAGGAAAACGTTGAAAATGATAAAGAAGATGAACCAGTAAAAAGAGATTTAGTCAACATCAAAGAAGCAAAAAGTCATCCATTAGAAAACGTCATAGGAAAACTCAACGAAAGAACATTAAGGTCTAAAGCCCAAAATGAAAGTAATTTCTTTTGTTTTGTTTCAACTATAGAACCTAAAAATGTTAATGAAGCAATAAAAGATGAATCTTGGGTCATTGCGATGCAAGAAGAATTAAATTAATTTGTTAGGAATGACGTTTGGACATTAGTTCCACAAACTAAAAATCAAACCATAATAGGTACTAAATGGGTGTTTAGAAATAAAATGGATGAAAATGGCATTGTGTCTAGAAACAAAGCTAGGTTAGTAGCCCAAGGCTATAATCAACAAGAGGGTATAGATTATGATGAGACTTTTGCTCCCTTAGCTAGACTTGAGTCTATTAGGATATTACTTGCATATGCATGTGCATATGACTTTAAGTTATTTCAAATGGATGTCAAAAGTGCATTTCTAAATGGTTTCATAAATGAAGAGGTATATGTAGCACAACCTCCCGGCTTTGCCGATTTTGAAAAACCTAATCATGTCTACAAACTTAAGAAAGCATTATACGGACTTAAGCAAGCACCAAAATCCTGGTATGATCGACTTAAGACCTTCCTAGTTGACCATAAGTACACCATGGGCCTAGTAGACAACACTCTCTTTACCAAGAAAAAGGGATCACATATTATCATCGTCCAGATATATGTGGATGAAATGAGTATGATGGGGGAACTAAACTTTTTCTTAGGTCTCCAAATAAAACAATTAGAAGATGGGATATTCTTCAACCAATCAAAGTATATCAAGGATATGCTTAAGAAGTTTGGTCTTGAAGATTCTAAACCCATGAAAACACCAATGTCTTCCGAAACCAAACTCACCAAGGATGACGAAAGTGAATCCGTAGATAGCACTAAATATAGAGGCATGATTGGTAGTTTACTCTACCTAACGGCTAGTAGACCGGACATTATGTTTAGTGTTTGTCTATGTGCACGCTTTCAAGAAGATCCCAAAACATCCCATCTTGAATCCGTTAAACAAATATTTAGATACATTAAAGGCACTACACATTTAGGATTATGGTATCCCAAAGGGACAGGTATAGAAACCATAGTGTATGCCGACTCAGAACATGCCGGTGACTATGTTGATAGGAAAAGTACAAGCGGTATTTGTACTTTTGTAGGACATTGTCTCACTTCATAGTTTCCTAAGAAACAAACAGCCCTCGCCATCTCAACAACCAAAGCCGAGTACGTGTCAGCAGGAAAAGCTTGCCAACAAGCACTGTGGATGAAACAAGCTCTCGTCGACTACGGAATTGTACTCAAAGACATCCCCATTCTTTGTGACAACAAAGGAGCTATCCATCTTAGCAAAAACCCAGTCCAACACGCTAGAACCAAACACATAGAAATACGTCATCACTTCCTTCGTGACAATGTTCAGAAGGGAAACATCTCAATTGAGAAAGTTTCCTCAGAGGACAACATTGCCGATATCCTCACAAAACCTCTTAAGAGAGAACCATTCAACTATCTTAGACTTGGTTTAGGATTAATGGAACCTAGTGAGTAGAATTAACGTTAGCTCAAACCTTAGATTAACCAAAACACGGCAACAGCCAAAACCATGTTCTGATCCTGCGGATCCAAACGACAACAAGGGCGGAACCCTTGTTTGGGATCCGCTGGATCCGTCACATGGAGATCAGGTTTTTATATTAAATAATCTCCTGTACTATTCATCATTCACTCCAAAACATATCACCCACTGGAAATACGACCCACTATTCATCACATTCACAAATTAGGCTATCTTCCACAACCAAATTGTGCTCAAATCATCACTGTAAGTATCCTTAACATGATTACACTCCTGATCTTCGTCTAGGATTTCTATTTCATGCACAAAACCAAAACTTGGGGTTATGCATAATTCTTGAAAAATCATGAAGCATACTTTCTAAATTGCATAACAAATCATGTTTTTCATAGTTAGGAATTGCATCTTGTAGTACATTGTCATCATTCATCAAAAACCCCATGAGAACGCAATCCGCAGAAATTCCACGAATCCCTTATTGGATAAGTCCGACGACTCAGCAAATCTTCTCACGACTAGGAAAAACGGTTTTTGGACATTGTTCATACAAATACAAAAACGTTATGTTTTAAGCATCACTTGCATAATGTCTCTTGAATGCTAAAGGGAATACATAATTAATATGTATTTTCGGGTACATTCAATCGTAGCTACATTGAAGTAGGAGCGTTTGGGTTATCTCTCGTTTTATCATAAAACCTGCATAAGCATAATTTTCATGCATCAAAATGAGTCGAGATAACCGCACCTCCACATAGTCCCCATGTAGGCACACACTAGACATAAAATATTTATATATAATATATATATATATATATATATATGTATTTTTGATAAAAAATAACTATATATATATAATATATATATATATATATATATATATATATATATATATATATATATATTTCGTGTCTAGGATAATCATGCCTCCCGCAACAAATTACGATCACAAAAAGACTCTTGATTACCTCCCAAAACACCACAAAACCAAAGGTCTAACCGATGCCCAGGTCAACATCTTTAAGGCACTAGAAAAACATTATGTCCATGAGGGTAGGGTAGTAGATCCCTCATTCTATGAAGACACCAACCTCCGCGAGCAATTAGCCGCGATTCATTTTGATGGTCTCCTAGATATTGATGAGCCTATAGTACCTAGGTTCATTCTTGAGTTCTATGCCACCATAGGACTTAGTTCAAGTGACAATGGTCTTATGAGCATTCACTTTTGCGTCAATGGAACTTTGTTGAATATTCCCCTAGATCAATTCGGTGAAGTCTTAGGAGTTCCTAATAGAGGAACATGTGTGTATTCGGATAAGTGGTCATTAACCATCTTAGACTCCAACTTTGATAGAACGGCACCATATGCCACTCCTTTTGTCCGACAAGGAAACCATTAGGCAACATCTCTTCCTTCCTAGGAACAACCCCACTAGGATGTATCGAGGTAAAGAAGTAGCTAGAGATCCGTTTGCTATGGAGCTAAATGAGCTTAGGCTCGAGTTTAGGAAGTTAGAAGAAGTTTTGAGAGATAATGTGATTAGCACGGTAGGAAATCGAGATCACATCAGTGCTTGTCTTTGCTACATGATGTATAGTGTGTCCACCCGTCAACCCTTCAACCTTGCCTTCTATATCGCCAAGCGAATGGCTGATATTCCTATTCAAGGAAAGATGGCAATGCCATATGGGATGCTCTTAACTCGTCTCTATAGAGCGTTTGCACCCATTCCTAGAAATGCCCTAGGTTTTGTTCCCGATTATGATGAAATTCAACACACCTTCGTTCCCTTGAGCGACTTTAGGGTAGCGGTTGACAAGGGCAAACGTCCTCGTGCTCAAACATCATCATCATCATCATCAATGAGTGACGATGACGGATTGCCAAACTCTAGGATTCCTCCACCGGAATATTTGCATCAACTTCCACCAATTGCTAATGAGTCACCGGAGTTCAAGCAAACCAAGGGGATGATGAAGAACTTGGGGCGTTGGATAATGAAACTTCACAAGGGGTACAAGAAGTTGAGTAAGAAGTTCAAGTAGAAGGAGTGTTTGGATCTAGACATTATTTGACAATTATGTGTTAACCATGTATGGTTCTTAACTTACTGTGGTAGTACTTGTCTTGAATATAAACAAACTGATATTTGCAGGGCTTTAAGCCCCCGTTTGGCTTAACTCCATATATGGTAGATTATGATGATCGGATTTATTTATATGCAAACGTGTGTTAGAATATATATATTTAGTATATTTATACTATATATTAGCTATTACATACGTTATAGGAGAAATTTCGGGTTTTGGTCGGAAAACGCGAAATTTGCATAGTTCTCTGTAAAGAATTAGCACATTCGGACGACGGATCCGGCGGATCCCAGAATTTGGATCCGCCTAGTGTTAGACTTGGTTCCGCCAGTCCAGGACCCACGGATCCGACGGCTCCCCAACTTTGGCTCCGCCTTTGTTGTCGATTGGATCCGTGGGTACAACAATCACTTTTCAAAAATTCCCGACTCATCCCGAAACTTGGATTTTTGGTTGTAGCTTTCTTTAGATTATGATCACTGATCATTAAACTCCTTAGAATGCTTTAGGAAACTCTTAGAACATTAGAAACTCAATTTTCCACCAAAATTTGAATTTTCAAAATTTTCTTTTGAGTTACCTTTCCTATACAAGCAAGGAACCCTTTTTAGGGATCCGTCAAATCCGTGGAAACATCTTATCATCAGAATTTCCACTATCTCCTTACATTTACTGCAAATCCTTCTCATATCACTCAACTCTATTTCAATGGATTGACCTTAGGATGTGACAAGCTTAATTTTTTGTTCCAAATCATTAGAAACCAACATTCTCCATTGGATTCACATCCAATCCAAACATACAGACTCACAAACCTTCTGCCTATTAATTAGTACTTTAGGATCATCACTAAACTCACACAACAACCATTTCCTCTCTTGTACATCTTAGCTATCATACTTAACCATGACTAAGTCAAACACCTCTTCCACCTTTAGTCCTCCAAAATGAACAGCCCGCGTTAGTGTTAAACCATGTTGGTTCATCAACTTAGCAAACTCATCATCAGAGGAATCGTCTCCTCTAAATATCTCATCACCCATTGCAAGTGAGAATTTCCTCACACTCTCCACTCCAACACAATCCAATGTTGTTATCCATACACCACCACCAACCATTACTCCGATAGCCACTACTCCACCACCGACTCCATCCCAGCCTGTTAAATCACCATCACCCCAAAATCACCCAAACTACAACCAATGGAGCTATTTAGGACTCCACCTTCATCACCACATCCATACCTTGATGACTTGGAAGACCTTCCACCAAGGTTAACCAATCCTCCACCCATGACCTTTAAAGGTCAACAACCCATGCTTTTTCATCCAGTTTACCCGGATATCCATGGTCCTTTATACCATGATGTACCACCACCTCAACCTCAAACATAACCTTTATCACCCACATCCACACTAGTTGCCATTGATGAGGCAATGTGGATCAATCTACCACAAACCCAAGAAGAGATTAGTGAGGAACTCACCCGCCTCTACTCTCTCTCTAATATGGTTGGATCTCGCCTTGATGAAGCAATGGATCTCTAAACCATCTTGATGAACTCCATCCCCACTCCACCATCATCAAACCAACAACAACAACAACCATCCAACAACAACAACCAACATCACCACCACCACCACCACCACCACCACCACAAAACCTTGAGACTATTCTTCCTCCCGGTTTTTCGAGTCATGATTGATCCCATTGTGAGAGAACAAATCACTTGGCCCAAAGGACCAACATTTTGGTCCATGAGCTCCAAAATGAGATGAGGTTCATCTTAAACCATGTTCTCGAGCGTCTCAATACAATCTCTCATCCTCCTCAATAGGAGCCTTGTTAGTTTCCTCTTATAGGAACTTTTTAGGATAATGTTGTAGTATTTGACTTTTTAGGATTTATTTTTATTGTTGCAATGTAACATCATTTTTGTGACTTTTGTCACATATTTTCAATGGATGATTGTTATGTGTTTATGCTTGTGGGTGATCAACATTAAGCATATTATTTCATTTTAGAATACTAACATCATTGTGTGGTTGTTTTAAACTCCACATATTGCATTGATCAAATGTACATTAGGTACAAAAATTTGATCAGACACTTAAATTTTGACTTTCTAGAAGTCAAATGGGTTGACCTTTCTTGGTTGACTATTGCATATGCATATTGCTTCTTGATTGAAGTAACTAACTTTTCTTTTGTAGCTTTTCTCAACCTTGATTAATATACGTTGGTACCCTAGCAACGGGGAGTATAGATCGAGGGGGAGTATATCATATACTAACTCATCATTTTTAGCATTTCTCATCCTTGAAACATATACGTTGGTACTCTAGCAATGAGGAGTATACATCAAGGAGGAGCATATCATAGTCTAACCATTTGTTTTGTAGGAGCATTCATCATATCATACTCTTGAAATATATACGTTTGTACTCTAGCAATGGGGAGTATACATCAAAGAGGAGCATAGCATATTCTAACAATTTATTTTGTAGGTTCATACATCATATCCTTGTTACTCCATTTAGGGGGAGTATAAATCAAGGGGGAGCTATAAAGTTCTCAAAATCGCATTCCGCTACGCATATCTTCTTTTTGTTTCGACAAAAAGGGGGAGATAGGATTAAGTTTGCATCAACTGTGAAACATCACAGTACATACATTTTAGCTCAAAATAGATTTTAAAACTTGCATAAACTAACTTAATCTATATTTTTAAAAGACTCATCCCTTATTTAAGCTCTCTACTTAAAAATACACTTTATGTTTTGTCATCAACAAAAAGGGGGAGATTGTTAATACAAATATCGTCCTAAAAACGTTATTTATATTTTACGATCTTTGCTTAGTTTTGTTAATGACAATTACAAAGTTTATCTTTAAGCAAAGCATAAATAAGATTAAGTCTTTTACATTTATAGTGATAAGCATTTTACAAACACATTTTCACATCACAAGTTTTCTAGAAATGACATATACAAGTTTACATGTTTATTTCTTAAAATGGAAACTTTATTAGTTAAATATTAGGATGACATCATGGCATGCATCATCTACACAATCTTGGTAAGATTTTGTGATATTTTGTTTAGATCTTCAAGCCAAAGAGTTGACATTTGAAGATATGGAAAGATATGGCAAGATTTGGAAAGATTTGGAGATCTCTTAGCTGGCCTGACACGGCGGTACCAAAGTGGTACACGGACAGATCCTTTTTGAGGGATCCGCCGGATCCGTGGACTGTTCATCAGCCTTGCCTATAAATAGCAAGCTGATCATTTGGCCAATTCATCACTCATACAGCTTAAAATACATACTCATTCATTTGCATATCACTAACCCTTAGCTTACTAACATTTTATAGATCCTTCCTTTTGTAGAAAAGAAGATCTCAACATATAAGGAGTAACAGTGTGTTATCTTCCTTCTAACATAGAGTCTGTGTGTTCTTGTATTAGTCACACATCATAGTTAGTATCATTCATACTGTAGTATTTGGTTAGTGTTTTAGTCCTTAAAACACATAGAGTGATCGGGAGTGGTTGAACCCTTGTAAAAAACCAACGGGAGTGGTTGTACCCTTGTGAAAGAACCAACGGGAGTGGTTGTACCCTTGTAAAGAACTCGGTGTTTAGCTTAGTACCGGAAAAAGATTAAGCGACGTGTAAAGGTTTTCTCCACCTAGAAGGGAGCTTGTTTGTTAGTGAAGATAAACTCTCGAGTTAGAGGCTCGAGGAGTGGAGTAGGACAAGGAAGAGAGTCCTTGTAGCTGAACCACTATAAACGACTGTGTTGTGTGGTTTGATCTTTCTTATCTTTACTTACTTACTTATATTGCTTGTTTGTGTGATTGATTGTTTACTTTACTTTGAAATCACAATAAGTAACAAAGCAAATTAATTTTAAACGGTAAAAACTATTCAACCCCCCTTCTAGTTTTCCACATATTTGTTTAGGCTGCCAATATTGGTTATGTTGTTTGCTTCAGGATAATATGATAGTTGGTTAAGTTCTATATGCATAGCCAGTATTTCTTTAACAGGCAGTATTTCTTTAACCAGTACTTACTTTTTTTAACACACATTTGATATTGCAGGTTTATATACCTATTAACGAGCCACATATTCACTGGGCCCTAGGAGTGCTGCACCTTCGATCAGGTGTAGTTAAAATATACGACAGCCTCGGGGGTCCTGATAACGAAGGCAGTTCGTGGTGGGATAATTTGATGGCCACCTTTGGACGGGTAATACCAGCATATTTGGCAGACAATGACGTAATGGCCAAAAAAACATTGATCAAAACAGTTATTCAATAACTTTTGAATATGCTGAAGATGTGCCTCAACAAGGGGGTTATTACGGGGATTGTGGTGTTTGGGTATGCATATTTTTGTACCGTTTAACACACAATCTTCCTTTGATGGTGGCTGATCCCGTTGAGTTTGCTGTTGCCTACCGTGAACAGTTGATTTTTTCTTTTGGAAATACAAAAATGTAAAGTCCATTGAAGATAAAAGGTTGGTGAAGAAAGATGACATTTGGTGAATGTGCAGGTAGACTAACGTTGAATATGTCATTTGGTAAACAATTAGTCACCTTGTATATGTGTAGGTTGGTTAACAATTAGTCAGTTGCTAAACAATATGTCAGTAGGATAACTATGTCATTCGGTTGTTGTGAAAACTTATTTTAGACCGACTTACATCTACTAAAATAAGTTACGAGATCATTTATGGGCTCAAGGTTGTTGCACCTTTGATCTAGAATTTTGTCTATGACAAGTATGATGATAATATTGACGGAATATTCTATGAAAGAAACAATACTATCACAACAAGGTTTTTTCCAATTTCACTGTTTGTTATTCCAACTAGCCCCAATGCTATGTGATCAAGTATAGCACGATTACAATCTAATCAGGGATCAAAGATCCTTGAGGCTAAACAAACCTAACAACATTAGACCCCATGTCTAATGTTCATCACACACACTCTTTTAGGTGCTTTACATTTTAACACAACTTTGTGTTATTGTAATTTGTAAGTACGAAGTACCTTGGTGATTAACATCTAACCACTAATCACACTTTTATCTAAGGGGTATGATCTCCCTTTTATAGTATAAAGGAGATCATTACAAAGTTGATAAGACTTGTCTACTACTTGCTTGTGTATGTCAGTCAATAAGATACAACATGTATCTTTTACAATTTGTTGACTGAAAACATATCTAGATATTATCTATTTGATATACTTGACTCAAATACAAAATATCTTCTTCATCCTTATCCATCCAGCAGTAGTATGACTCACAGTAGCATCTGATACACTAGAAGACTTAACTGTGTAATCATTAGACTTTACACTAGAAGACTTAACTGTGTAACACTACCAGACTTAACTGATTAACACTACCAGACTTAACTGATTAACACTACCAGACTTAACTGTGACAAGACTTAACCACCAGACTTAACTTTGAGAAGACTTAACCACCAGACTTAACTGGGAGAAGACTTAACAACTCCTTGTTCTATAGCGTATTTTGCTTATCATTTCAGTATTCTTCATGTTTCATTCTTCTTGTTCTGTGATCATCAAATCTATGAAAATATAATTCCCAACAATCTTCCCCTATTTGATGATTACAAAACAAACACGTTCTTGTACAAATTTCCCTAGACGAAGTAGAGAAATTGAGATAATTAAATCTCACCATGAATGAAACCATACTGTCTTCCCCTTAATCTATGCTATCCACCACATCTCTCCCCCTTTTTGTTATCAACAAATAGAGAATATTACAAATATGATCTTTACAATTACAAACTAATACTACACATCCAATCTATCCTTCTAATATCTCAAATTACCCTCCATTAAGCTTTTCGCACTAAAATTGAACTTGAGACAGTAAAATTTTAAACCATCAGTAGCAATACTAATCAACAGTAATAAAAATCAATAACTTTCCCTTGTGGTGTTGCACAAATACAATAAATGGTTAAACACTTGAACATTTAAGCTTCCCCTGAAACCCATATGTTAACCATTTTTGATTCTTCAAACCTGTAGGCTTTTATGACTAATGAACAAAAACAAACCATTACTAACTTGTTGATGAAGCTGAATAAACCAACCTTGTGTCTTATGTCTTGTACTAAAACTTACTTCGAACGTATACCCAACTTTCTTGTATAGGGAGACCGCAATCTCATGACAATAAACTCATCTTCTATTAGACACTGAGTGTAGGGTATTCACAATACAAGAAACACTTATGAGAGGCTTAGTTTGGATCGAATAGATAAGAAAGTCTAGAGAGAAGTAGGAGAGATTGGAACCTTAGAGAGAGAAAGTAATGTGTATTAGATTAATATGAGAATAAGGTCCAACCCTTCCCATGAGTGGAAAGGGAGTATTTATACTACTACATAATATGTCCCTAGTGGACTGTGGAGCGAGCTGACAGAGGGTAAAGACCCGACTCACTCCACAATACTAATTAATAACTAAACTACTGATAATATTACTGATAATCCTACGAGCTATGATGATCTAATAAGTACTCGGGGTGACCGAGTCTTCTGCTGAATATTCATATTCCTAACAATCTCCCCCTAAGGGAGGTCACCCCAGAAGTAGTGTTCTGAATTTCAGTACTTCTTCCTTGGATCTTGACATCATAGCTCTTAATCATTGAATCTTCTATGTCATAGATTGTTGTGCAAACATCAGTGATCTGAAGATGACTTTTCTTTTGTCTTGGATGAACTTTGAGTAATCTTTGAAATTATCATCCCACTTGAGTCTCCAAGTCATCTTTCTGTAGTAATACTCCATGTGATGAAATGTACTTAGAGCCGACATGCTCACACGATATGGGGTCATGATCTTCAGCATCAGAGTTAGCAGAAGCTGTGTTGAAGGTCTTTTAGGGTGATCATGACTGCTTTGATGATGATGTGGTGTGAACATGTGGTGATGGATTGGCATCTTTTCTGCAACCAGCTACAACAGCAACCAGCTACAGCATTCCACAGCTACAATCGCCAGAAGTTCCTGCATACGACAGTTAGCAATAATTCGACCGGTACTTACAAGTTTGGACTTCGAGATAGTCAACAGCATATTGTGAAAACTATCTCTAATCCTTACCAAGACCGTTCCTAATCGAAAACCCACAAAGGGCTTTTTAAGATTTTACCGTAGTAAATCAACGATTAGGTGAGTCGCTGGAGATCACTCCACGACTGTAGATCGTTTGAAACCGCCGCGACCACTAAGCGTAATCCATAAAGAATTACCGAAGTGACCTGCTTTCAGGGCTGCTTGATGTTGACCCTGGCAGGAATTTCCATTCAATCATTGAGAATTACATTGGTAAATTCCCTCATAAATGTTCTGGCAGATTGCTAAGATCTGCGTAGGACTCTTAAGATTACAACTGGTGTCCTTAATGTTGAACACCCAGTGTAGAAATAATTTGTGTCCCTATGAGATCTTATTATGCATCTCGTGGCTCTAGACTCAATTGTGCGTTATGATTTGGTGATCGGAGGCTGGAGAGGACTGCCACCTTTTCAATATCATCTAACTCGGAGTGAGAGAGATGATAGAAATGTATTGATCTCCGTGACAAGTGAAACAAGAGTCCTTTGAGGGACCTTGAGTGGCTAGGGAGGGTTTGTGCAGCGTATCACTGGGTCCATGATACTTTGTCTTCAATGCCAGCAACCAACTAAGTGATTCTGACAGCATATGTATTGACCCGGTTTCTGCCTAAGTTGTAAGGAGGGCTATTTCTTTTCACCCTTTATCTTTACAATTCTTTTTCATTCTTCAACCCCTTCAGTGCTTACCGAGACTTCCTTACTAGAACCTTGTTGGGTTTGTTCCAGTACTAGCTCCATCTCAGTCGGCACTTTTCCCTCATTCACTTTTCTCCTTTTTAATCATACCTAAGGACTTCTACACTAACTAGTGGATTGTCCCTGGGTAGATCCCTCCGGCTCTGGCTGGATCGTGGGAACTTGAGCCTAACCTAACCATCCTTATAACTCCATGCATTAATTAAAATGGTCGGTCTTTGGTATTCATCCACGATTGCCAAACCAAATCTTTGAAAAAATCTCTTCAAGTGTTCATGATTTTGAAACACATTTTTGCAAACACTTGAGAGTTTTATATTTTTCAAATTGCTCCCTCTCAACATGTGCTCGGTTGATTGTTTTATAAATTTGCACATGTTAGGTAGAGCTCGCACTTTTTGAATTGATCCACTTTCAGTGAACAAGACCGATTCGAGACACGCTTACATCACTAGTTAGACTAGCTTGAAATTGTTACCCGGCCTGGTCAAGTCCACAGAAAGTTTCTCGAAATGGTACACTCTACTCAGATTCATCTTTTTCGAGACACGCTTACATCACTGGTTAGACCAGCTTGAAATTATTACCCGGCCAAGACGAATCCTTTCGATTGATGACAGTTCAAGTTTCGTCAATTCATTGGTTAATTCTGAGTCACTGCCACATGAGATGCCAAATCCTTTGTTTTGTTAAAACCATTTGCTCCCCCTCAATATGTGCATTGATATAAGAAAGATTCTAGCACATATGAAAGAGCTTGCGTTTATGACCAAACCATTTTGCTCCCCCTCAATATGTGCCTTGATATACAAAATGGTTTAGCACATACGGGGAGAGCATACGTTAACTTCCAAATCATCACATTTTATCAGAATTTCCTATTTAAATCACATTCTCTCCCCGATCAAAAATTTTAAACCATTTGAGATTTGTGATCTCAATTGATTTAAATACATTTAGAAAATTTGGGAGAAAATGTGGTCAGGTTTAACTGTATTCTGATTTTGGAGCATACTATGCTCCCCTTGAAACAGCGAAAGAGTGTCACTGCTGATGTTTGCACAAATATGGCAAGGTGTCGGAAATTTGAACAAATATGCTCCCCCTCAATTAATGACCCGTTTTCCATTAAAAGAGCTGTAGTCATTCAATTGAGCGACTGACATTTGTGAAAATTTAGTTCAATTTACCACCTTGTGTAACATCAAGACTCTCTTGAAGGATCAAACAAGATAGAGAATCTTGATGAAAAGAAGACTTCTCTTCTTATATACGAAGTGATGCACTGAAACGTACATCAAGTCGGGGAAACATGGATGTAAAGTAATCCATGCCCAGGTGAACATCACCCGGTTGGAGGAACAGCTGTCTTTTTGGCGACATGCTTTCCCCATTGTACAGCGCGGGTTGCAGTATGAAGTAACTGCAAGCCATTAAGACATGTTTTAACCGATTAGTATAACTTCTGCTCGAGCTTCATTTAAAAATCCGTGCCATTGTTGAATGACATTTCTAGATCCGTAAATGTTATCGATAAACAGAAGACATGCCTAGGTAGGACTATTTTTGGTATTTTCTGATTTTTCGATTTTTATGTTTATAGATTTTATATTTTTGTATTTTTCTTTTTGATTTAAGGTATATACAACTATGTACAAGGATATAAGAAGACAATCCTTTACTCCTCCTTTTCTTCCTGAAGACACTTGAGGGTTTCAGGAGTCATGCTTTTCATGCCAAGGCGTGGGAGAATAAACTGAAACCTTTCTCTTGGGAGGGCCTTGGTGAAGATGTCAGCTAACTGAAACTCTGTCCTCACGAAGTAAAGTTCCACAATTCCTTTTTCCACTTGTTCCCTGATGAAGTGATGCCTGATGTCGATGTGTTTAGACCTGGAGTGCTGAACATTGTTACAACAAAGGGCAATGGCGCTTTTGTTGTCACAATATAGGGGAATTTTGTGGTATGAGAATCCATAGTCCGAAAGCTGTGACCGCATCCACAGAATTTGAGCACAGCAAGCAGACATAGCAATGTACTCAGCTTCAGTAGATGATATGGAAGTACTCATCTGCTTCTTAGAAGACCAACTAACCAACTTTTCCCCTAAAAACTGAGCTCCTCCTGAAGTACTTCGACGAGTGTCTTGACATCCCGCATGATCAGCATCCGCGTAAGCCGTTAACTCCATTGCCGTGTCCTTAGGATACCAGAGACCCATATGAACCGTGCCTTGAAGATATCGAAATATCCTTTTCACTGCTTCAACATGCTTCTTGGTTGGTCTGGATTGATACCGAGCACACATACACACAGCAAACAGAAGATCTGGTCTGCTAGCCGTGATGTACATCAAAGACCCAATCATGCTTCGATACTGTGTTATATCTACTGGAATCCCTGAAGGATCTTCATCCAGTTTCGTTCTATCAACCATGGGAGTGTCAACAGGTTCACTTGAATAGAATCCAAACTTTTTCAAGATCTCGTTGGCATATTTGGATTGATTGATGAATATGCCTCCGGGACTTTGAGATACTTGTAGTCCTAAGAAGAATGACATTTGCCCCATCATGGACATTTGGAATTTGGAATTCATCTCCTTTGAGAAACTATCACATTCACTAGGATCTATTGAAGCAAAGATGATATCATCTACATATATCTGAACTAGCAGTAGATGGTTTCTTGATTTCCTGGTGAATAGTGTGGGATCAACAACACCCTTGGAGAATCCGTTTGCTAGAAGGAACTTGGACAATGTATCGTACCATGCCCTTGGCGCCTGTTTTAGCCCATAAAGAGCCTTCTTCAAGCGGTAAACATGAGTAGGGTGTTCAGCATCCACAAATCCTTCAGGTTGACTCACATAAACTTCTTCCTTTAAGTCCCCATTCAAGAATGCTGTTTTGACATCCATCTGGTAGACTATCATATTACAACTAGCAGCATTTGCCAGGAAGATTCTTATAGCTTCAATTCTAGCAACCGGAGCAAACGATTCTTCAAAATCAATGCCCTCTTCTTGTCTAAACCCTTTAGCAACTAGCCGTGCCTTGTTCTTTAAGACATCACCATACTCGTCAAGCTTTACTTTGAAAATCCATTTTAAAAGCAATGATCATTGCACGCTCCGGAGGAGGCACTAATTCCTATACTTCAAGTCGATCAAATTCATGGATTTCATCCTGCATAGCCTGGAACCAGCAATCTTTAGTCATTGCTTCTTTGGCATCTTTTGGTTCGACTTTAGACAGTACGGAGTTGAAGAAGCACCATAGTGCATCAGTGGCTAGTTGATTACGTGTGGATACTGGACGTGAAGGATTGCCTATGATGTTGTCGATTGGATGATCACTGGTCCATTTCTTGAGATGGTCGTGAGGTTGATGGTTATGAACGGACGTAGCAGTGCTGTGTTCCTCAGGTAAGGATGTGTCTGATGAATGTTCAGGAGCAAATATGTTTTCAAAAGGAACCTCTTCAACAGGAGCAAAAGGATTAACTTCCAAAGAATTATTATCTGAAGATTCTTGCATTACTGGAGTAGTTTGAGTGTTTGATGACGAAGGCGATTGACTGGCAGCAGGAGCATTGTGACTGACTGATACTGAAGCTGCAGGACCTTCTGAACCTTGTGGGGCTTGAACCTCATTCATAGGAATTATTGCTGGTTCACTCGGGATGGTTCCATTCGTTGGCTCAAAGTATTCATCAAACATAGGATCGAATAACTTTTTCAACTCCTCACATGTAGGTGGCACATAAGAATCTGCAGGCGTGGAATTCTGTACAAGTCCTGAACTAATGGGTCCAGGAGACAAAAGGTGAAGATCGGGTCCAGAACTGATTTGTCCTGAAACAGGTAGCTCACTCAGCTCATCGAACGTAACATGAATGGTTTCCATGATTTTACGGGTTCTTTTATTGTAGATTCGATACCCTTTACTGTCAGGTGCATATCCAACGAAAATACCTATATCTGCTTTAGCTCTTAACTTTCCCAAGTCTTGACTATCGTTAGTTGGATAGCAGAGTGCACCAAACACACGCAGAAAGGAAAGATCTGGTTTCTTGTTATGAATTAACTCGAAGGGAGTCTTCTCATGAACCGGATGAATTAGGGATCGGTTTTGAGTGTAACATGCTGTTGCAATAGCTTCTGCCCAAAGAAACATCAGAGTCTTTGAAAATATAAGCATAGTTCTTGCAGCCTCCACCAGAGTACGGTTCCTTCGTTCAACCACCCCGTTCTGTTGAGGGGTGCGAGGGATACTTTTCTGATGCGTGATGCCAATACTTTCATAGAAATTACGGAGTTGTTGGTTAACAAACTCAGTACCATTATCTGTGCGGATGATTCTGACAGTTTTATCGAGCCTTACTTGCAGCTGTTTTATCAGTTTAATGATAACCTCTGGAGTTTCGTCCTTGGTTCTCAAAAACTTTACCCATGTGAACCGAGAATAGTCATCTACTATCACCAGAACGTACTTCTTTCCATTTATGGTTTGTATTCTCATTGGACCGCACAAGTCCATGTGGAGGGTATGAAGAACTTCCAAGTTGGTGTTGATGGTTTTAGGCTTGTGGGTTTGTTTCTTGCTTTTACCCAGTTGACATGCAGAGCAGAGATGATCTTTCTCATACTTCAGTCTGGGCATCCCTCTAACAAGATCTTTACGGGAAAGATTATTTATGGTACCGAAGTTTAAGTGGTTCAAACGACGATGCCACAGCCATGATTTTGTTTTAGAGGCTTTAGAAAGCAAGCATATGGGAGATGACTTCAACATTTCTTCAATTGATATGGTGTATAGATTAGTGCCCCGACTGCCCTTGAGGAGATCTAAACCATCCAATTCTCTGACGAAACATGTATGCTTTCTGAAAGCCACTTCCAGATCTGAATCACAAAATTGACCCACAGAAAACAAATTGTGTCCTAGTCCTTCCACATAATATACCCTTGAGATTACACTATTACCAAACACATAATCTCCATAACCCATAATAGCACCAAAGTGGTCGTTCCCAAATCTAACTGTCCCGATAAACTTTTTCACGAAGTTCTTGAGCCGTGAGCGATCCCCAGTTATATGTTTTGAGCAGCCTGAGTCCAAATACCATAGGACGATTTGTACGACCTGCATTTGAAACCAGACAACAATGGATAACTGAAAAATGTGGATCCCCAAGTGCAATTGGGTTCCATTTGGTCAGCACATACATATTCAGAAGCCAAAGATTTCACAGATGCTACTGCCTTTACTGAGGAGACAGAACTAGAGGTAGGACAAGACCTAGATGGAAGGCATTGTGATTCTAAAGATAGGATTCTACCAGTTGGTCTCCATTCCTTATTCATCACAATTTCATGCACATTCATTTTAGACAATGATCTATGTTTTCCTAAATTTAACTTCCTTCCAGTGGGTCTCCATTCCTTAACATTCACAGTTTTATGCTTATTCATTTTAGGTAACGTGCACTGTTTTCCTAAATTGAATTTCCTTCCAGTGGGTCTCCATTGATAGCCTATGCTAGCAAATGTTTTTCCTGTTGCTTTCCAAACCTTTTTGCATGTTTTAGTTATCTACCATTCATAACATGGGATGATGCAGAAGACATCAGGAAAGACACAACACATTCATCATGATTAGCATAAATTAAACAATTGTCGCATGTTTTACAGATAGCATTAGAATTCGAATTAATTACAGTACTTTTGATACTAGAATCAACACGATTCATCCTACTCATTACAAACTTATTGTTCCTAGGTTGGACTTCTACATTCTTCAAGTGATCATTCTTAGCTGGCGCAGTCATATCCTTTCTTTCATTTCCTCTAGACCTTGACCCGCTAGCTTGGGTGTCACTTTTTACTCCTGTAGAAGTATCGAAGGTAACATTAGTTTGTTTTTCTGTCACATGCCTTCCTGATAATGATGTGTTGGATTCTGATTTTTTTGGTGGTAGATCAAAGGCTACATGCTTGTTTACAACATTGGATGATGATGCAACAAATCTATCTCTATGGCCTCTAAACTTAGGAATTGAGCCTATGGCATATTCTAAGTTTTCCTGAATCCTTTTTGTGAGTTTGCATGCATAGAAAACTGCTTGATCAAGTGGCTTATCATTCCTATCCTCTTCAACTACCTCACGAAGTGTGTCAAGGCCTTCTCTAAGATGATCGAGATATGTTTGATGGGCAAGGCTGTTATTTCTAAGCTTAAATGGAATACGCCCAACATCAACATCATACTTCTTACTATCAGTAGCCTTTGGTGCATCACAATTACAAGTGGTGCATGGCATTTTACCTTTCACCCGAGCCTTAAGATTCTCAATTTCATTTGTCAAAGAGGTTATTTGATCAGTGTGATAGTTTCTTGTAACTTTTATAGAATCATATAACTCTTTGAAATGTTGTTTGACCTTTGAATTTTCTTCTCGATAACACTCATTTTCATAATGTAACTTATTTATGGTGTTTTGATATTGAAAATTCTGAGAATCTGAAGACGAAGGTTTATTGGTGCCATACACTTCATACTTGTTGGATTTCAGTTGGGCAATTTGGGCCCTCAGCAGTCGAATCGTGTTCGTGTGAGCTTGAATTGTTTCATCACGTTTGCTTAATTCAAAATATGTATCAAACTCAGGAGCATCCGTGGATGTCTTGACATTTGATATTTTGCATTTTTCTTCTAAGTGTTGATGTTTAAGTTGCAAGTTCAGATAATCAACTTCTAGTTTCGAAAAAACGTTTAACCATGTTATCATGGTCATCATTTTGAATTTTTTCAAGCAATTTCAAATTCTCCCCCTCAAGCTCAACAACACGATTCTGGGTGACATTTAACGCAATAGCATACTCATTAAATTGACAAGCAGACAATGCAGAATCAGTGACAGTGTAAAATACATCTTGTGCAATACATTTAGCAATCAAGTTGTCGTTAGTAATGAGTATGTTTTTTCTTTCAATCTCTCGACTTTTAAGTTCTATTGCATGTTCATTCACCTCATTTTCCATATCTTTAAACACTACTTTCATTTCATTTATTTCGGCTTTAAGGGCAGTTTGCAACCCTTCAAAGTGTTCTTTAAGTAGTTTAAAGAATGGCATGACCTCAGTTAAGTAACACCTTTTTGCATGTTCAAAAACACCTTTCCCCCTCAGTAATGCCAGTGGGTGTGATTCTCTTCTTACATGTTTTATCGAAATCAGCAAACAGTTGCCAAAGCACATATAAGCTAATAAAGGTTTTGCATTCATTGGGAAGAGACAAAGGCACCAAATTCCTAGGTGTATTGGGAGGATACACCGTTATGGACGCAACTTTTCTAATGAGGGGGGTGTTGGCCTTAAGTTTTTCTACCTTAAGTTTTTCATTATCTTGTTTCCAAAATATCTGCTCAGGTGTTAACTTCTTTTGAGGAGCAAACACAGTCAAACGATTTTCTTCATAATAATCATGGGGTTTGATTATTATTCGTCTGGCTATGCACTCGGGATCCTCATTTTCTCATTCATTTTTTCCCTCGTTTTATCACTCAACTCATCCTCTTCATCAGTGTAGATATGCTCAGGTTGGTCATGAATAGGCATAAGCATCACATTACCATCATATAGCGATGGTTGAAGTACTTTCATGTCCCTAAGGATGGTTGACTTAGGTTCACCTATCATGATTTTACTGTGCTTATCACTCAACTTTCTGTGCTTATGAATCATTTGAGCAGTTTGTATGGTTTGATTTTGTGTGTACAACTTATCTTCAAGCTTATTTTTTAACGTCTTGAGTCTAGTGAAATCATTTAAAAGAGTTGTTTCTTTCTGTTTGAATTCTTGCTTAAGTGTTGTTACACACTTTTGTGCTTCTTGTTTCTGTATGACAGACTGTTCTAGCTGACTTTTCAAAGAACTTAACTCTAATTTTAATGTTTCTTCTCGCACTCTAGACTCTTTAATAAGTGTACTCATTTGACATTCTAATTTCTGCTCACGATCATTAAGCTCAAACTTAGCACGCTGTTCATACATAGCAACTTGTTCTTTATAGATGTTTAGTCTAGTGATCAAGTTATCATCAGGGACAGGCAATTTGTTCTCATGATACACACATGCATTATCTACATTACCCGCATTATCTAAGGCACATACATTACTCACAGCACATACATCATTATTGACAATGGATTCACCATTTGGTACATCAGACGAGTTGTTGCTATTCAAATACTGTTCATATGAGACAATATTGCTATTTTCCATATCAACATCACTTGAGTCAGAAACAACTGCCTGATGTACTTCTTCGGGAATCTGTTGTCCCTCGACAATATTATATGTGTCATAAATTTTTAGTACCTCAGATATCACGGATGCATTAGAAGGGCCGGCTTGACGAGATGAGGCCAGGGAAGACAAGTTAGCCATGAAGATTGTTTGAGCAGTAGGTTCATCATCCACATCAGAGTCAAATGCATCACAGTCATCTGCCTTGAAGATGTTAGGATCATTAAGTGCTAGATCCTGAACAGGTTTCTCATCCACATCTTCATCAAACGTATTTCCTCCATCTCCTGCCAAGAACAATAACTCTTCCTCATCCAATACAGCTCCATTTTCTTGAGCTTGCATTAACAGCATCTTGTCTTTGAAGTAATCTGAGTTCTGAGGACGTTTAGGTTGATTGCAGTTTCTAGCAATGTGTCCAAGCCCCCCACAATTATAACACTTGATCTGTTTACCTTGCCCCTGATTGGCATTCCCTGCTCTATTCTGCCCATAACCTCGACCCATGTTTCTACCAGCTCTCCCTTGCACATTCTGAACCACAATTTTCCCATCCTCCACCATTGCTAGATTACGTGGGTTGGAAGAATTCCTTAACTGATTGTTGGTCTGAGGGAGTGATGCTTGAAACTGTTGAACCAGTAGAGATACTTGATTGGTGAGGTTGTCAATCATTTTGTCGGTCTGAGAGTAGCCTGAGTCAAGTTGTGAACTCATAGCAGGTACTTGTGAGTGAAGTTGGTGATAGCTTGGATTGGATGATGATTGGATTGTTGGTTGTACATTTGTCATGAAAGCCAGTGGGTCATTTGTAGTTGAAGGATTCAACTTTTCTCTGAGCACCCGATCATAGGCAGCATGCTTCTCATGTTGTTGCAAGTAAGCATACAGCTGTTCATAGTTAGTCTCCCTTAAACCTTTGTTGAGTTTGACGGCAGTAACAAATCTGTCCCATTCAGGAGTCATGTTGTTCACAAACTTTGAGTTAAGTTGGATATTGGGCATAGTCATTCTGATCATCCTCATATCATTCACCAACTTATGAAATCTCACATAGTAATCTGTGATATTCTCTCCTGGGTTCATTTTGAAATGCTCGAACTCATCATACAGCTGTGACTCACGATCTTCCTTTGTGAGTTCTGACCCTGCCAATAACATTTTAACGTTGTCCCACACAGCCTTGGCTTCAGTGTTAAAATTGATGAGCTTGTATACATCCTTTGGAAGACCTTGAATGACTATGTTTGAGGCTCTAATATCAGCATCATACCTCTTCTTTTCTTCTTCATTAAGATCATTATAGTTTCTAGGTCTATCAATGCCCAAAGTTACAGTCCCATCTTCACCAGTTGTGACAACGTCTCTGGTGGTACCCATCTGATATGGTCCTTCATCAATTGACTTAAGAATGTTAACACCATTATCTTTTCCCAAGCAGTAAAGTCTTATTCGTTGTGCCCAAGACTCATAATCCGTCCTATCTAGCATGGGTGGACGAGTGTCAGACCCTGCAGCTTGAATGTCATCTGATGATGCACTTGATGTGGTAGCCATAGTAACTACGGGATTTTACAGATCTTGTGATTTAACCGAGAAATAGAATCTTTCGCGGGAATTTCTAAAATCACCAAGACACAAACCGCCTAGACAAATAGCATAGACACAAACCGCGTATGCGCCTAAGAGACAAACCGAGTTCACAATGGAGATACAAACCGCGTATGTGCCAAGAGACAAACCGAGTTCACAATGGAGATACAAACCGAGTTCACACTAGATACACAAACCGCGTACGCACCGTAGAAACAAACCGAGTTCACACAAGAGATACAAACCGCGTTGACACAAACCGCGTATGCACCTAATAGACAAACCGAGTTCACACTTGATATACAAACCGCGTAGACACAAACCGCGTATACGCCTAAGAGACAAACCGAGTTCACAATGGAGATACAAACCGCGTATGTGCCAAGAGACAAACCGAGTTCACAATGGAGATACAAACCGAGTTCACACTAGATATACAAACCGCGTAGACACAAACCGCGTATACGCCTTAGGGACAAACCGAGTTCACACTGGAAGTACAAACCGCGTAGACACAAACCGCGTACGCACCGTAGAGACAAACCGCGTTGGCACAAACTTCCAAACCTGTCACTATCAATGCCGTTTGTCCTTTTGCCTAAACTAGTATAAAGACAAACCGCGTACCCGATGCTACACAAACCGCATTCAAGAACGTCCAAACCACACAAACCGCATCCAAGAACTCTTGAAAGAAAAGCACTCGAATCACCCACAAACACCACACGAACCTTAAATCTGTGAATCCAAGCACTAAATACTACTCCTATACTATTTCTAAGCTAGAAAGTACAAATTATAACAACTTTAAATAACTAAACAAAGCACAAAATGAAATAAATGTATCTAAACAAATATCTTAAAATTCGAACCAAAAACCTCACAAACTACACAAATCCGTGAATACCAACTCTCATGGACCTAACCATGGCTCTTGATACCAATTGTAGGGTATTCACAATACAAGAAACACTTATGAGAGGCTTAGTTTGGATCGAATAGATAAGAAAGTCTAGAGAGAAGTAGGAGAGATTGGAACCTTAGAGAGAGAAAGTAATGTGTATTAGATTAATATGAGAATAAGGTCCAACCCTTCCCATGAGTGGAAAGGGAGTATTTATACTACTACATAATATGTCCCTAGTGGACTGTGGAGCGAGCTGACAGAGGGTAAAGACCCGACTCACTCCACAATACTAATTAATAACTAAACTACTGATAATATTACTGATAATCCTACGAGCTATGATGATCTAATAAGTACTCGGGGTGACCGAGTCTTCTGCTGAATATTCATATTCCTAACACTGAGTACTACAACGTATCTCCTTTAAGTGTTTGTCATTTCGTAGTCACTTGAACGAACGAACAAGTTATCTTTAAAGTGTAGTCAACCACTTTAAGATATGATAAGAACACAATTTTGAAAAATTCAACTTTAACTTCAAATAAGCAACAAATAATCTTTTTCACCAATAATAACTTGATAAACAAGCCTTTAATCTTTTAAGAACATCATCCTAACTCTCTGTGTGTGTATTCTTCCCCTGTGTGTGTATTTCTTGAAAGAAAACCAAAAATTCGATAATACCTCAACTGTTTTCTGCAGCAGTTTTCAACGATGCATATCTTAAAACCTAAGGTTCAGATTGAAGATCCCTTCGGTGAGAATCTACCTTGATATACAAGAACCTTCAACAAAAATTTCAGCCCGCTCCAACAGTTAACGAAGGAGTTATCGCCTTTTGAAAACAGCCCTGCAGTGAGTTACGAAAATACGAACCAGATCCGAATTTTTCTTCTTTCTTTAGCTAAAACCTTTTGTTTTCCCAGATCCAGAGCCCCCAGCTCTGATACCAACTATGAAAACTTATTTTAGACCGACTTACATCTACTAAAATAAGTTACGTGATCGTTTATGGGCTCTAGGTTGTTAAGCCTTTGATCTAGGATTTTGTCTATGACAAGTATAATGATAATATTGACGGAATATTCTATGAAAGAAACAATACTATCACAACAAGGTTTTTCCAATTTCACCGTTTGTTATTCCAACTAGCCCCAATGCTATGTGATCAAGTATAGCACGATTACAATCTAATCAGGGATCAAAGATCCTTGAGGCTAAACAAACCTAACAACATTAGACCCCATGTCTAATGTTCATCACACACACTCTTTTAGGTGCTTTACATTTTAACACAACTTTGTGATATTGTAATTTGTAAGTACGAAGCACCTTGGTGATTAACATCTAACCACTAATCACACTTTTATCTAAGGGGTATGATCTCCCTTTTATAGTACAAAGAAGATCATTACAAAGTTGATAAGACTTGTCTACTACTTGCTTGTGTATGTCAGTCAATAAGATACAACATGTATCTTTTACAATTTGTTGACTGAAAACATATCTAGATATTATCTATTTGATATACTTGACTCAAATACAAAATATTTTCTTCATCCTTATCCATCCAGCAGTAGTATGACTCATAGTAGCATCTGATACACTAGAAGACTTAACTGTGTAATCATCAGACTTTACACTAGAAGACTTAACTGTGTAACACTACCAGACTTAACTGATTAACACTACCAGACTTAACTGATTAACACGACCAGACTTAACTGTGACAAGACTTAACCACCAGACTTAACTTTGAGAAGACTTAACCACCAGACTTAACTGGGAGAAGACTTAACAACTCCTTGTTCTATAGCGTATTTTGCTTATCATTTCAGTATTCTTCATGTTTCATTCTTCTTGTTCTGTGATCATCAAATTTATGAAAATATAATTCCCAACAGTTGTGCACCTTGGGTGCATATGCAGGTAGGTATATGCATTAACATTATGTCATTTTGGTTGTGCACATTGGTTGCATAACAAAATAGGTTTGGGTATGAGTTTAGGTTGAGTAGCCAACCTCCATCTTTTGTACACATATATGGCTGGATGGTTGTGCATCTTGGTTTGATGGATGGTTGTAAACATTTTGGAAACCTCCGTCCTTTGTAAAAATTTATTGTTGTGCACCTTGGTTATGTAAAGTGAAAATGTATTTAATTACAGATGTGCGAATGTGTGAACTGGCCAAATTATTGTTTCTATCCCGTCAATTATTGTTTCCACATGGGGCCAATTATTGTTTCTACAAGGCGCCAATTATTGTTTCTATCCTGCCAATTATTGTTTCTCCTGGCACCAATTATTGTTTCTATCCCACCAATTTAGATGTGCGAATGTGCGAATGTACCACAATAAATACCTGGTAGGTATGAGATTTGCACAACTGTGTGGTCTTACAATTATAAATTATGTATCTAAAATTCGTGTAGCCAAAAAAATATGAGTGGTAAATTGTGTGTATTTTTGGTTTGTGGAGATTTAACATTTGGTGTATCACTTCTAAAAAATATTACATACACACAACTTGTAACTGTCGTCAAGAAAAAGTTCAACATCGGGCAAGAATATGATATTCAGGTATCTTACAATGTTGGAAATAATTGTGTCAAAAAAGTTGACGATGATGATATGGCGTTTTTTGTACATCAAGTTTTGAAAGGGAAATCTAGCGTGTTGCATAATGTGTATATTAAGAAGATTGAAAATGGCTAAAAGGTAAATCCTTCTTCATCCAATACTTTTTCATTGGATCTTAATACCGAACCTTTTGTCAAACAACCCAATAACGAATTTAAGTTTATGTATTAAGCTATGTTTATGTAATGTTTTTAATATATGTGTTGTTTTAATTATTAATGAAATTTAAGTTTGTGTTAAAGTCTTGATGGGATATGTCCTTACTACGATTGATTGATTTCCTTATGGTATATGTTGTTTGTTTGTTGTAAAGCGAGAACGTATATAATATTGAGATATGCGAATGTACGAACTGGACAAATGTGCGAATTATATAATTATTGTTTCTACAAGGCATAAGGTACCATGAGTACGTCTCTTTTACAAATATAGTGGTTATAAAAGATGTGTTTTATAACGTGTCCCCACGTGTGGTTGTTGTAAAGTGAGAACGTATATAATTTTTAGATGTGCTAATGTGCGAACTGGCCAAATGTGCGAATTCTATAATTATTGTTTTTACAAGGCATAAAGCACCATGAGTACATCTCTTATACAAATATATTGGTAATAAAATATGTGTTTTATAACGTGTCCCCATATGTGGTTGTTGTAAAGTGAGAACGTATATAAATTTTAGATGTGCACATTCGCACATCTAAAAGGATAGGCAAAGACAGACATTGTGGATTTCTACCCTATAAATACCCAAGCATCTCAAACACATCTCACACACAAACACGTTCAAACTTATAAAAGATATTCAAGATCCAAACTTCTCAAATTCAATATGTCTTTCAAAAAAGATAAGTCGACCCAATTTCCAAGTCCACCTCGCCAAGATAAGTCTTGTCAATTTCCAAGTCCACCACATGATGAATTCCATACTCCACCTGAACATATCTTTCTGGTTTTCCAACCGGAAAATTTTCCGGTGAACAATCCACCGAAAAATGAACCAGTGCACAATACACCGGTTGCCGTCCAAGACCCAAATCCATTTGGTTTACCTGAGGAACAACTCAGACAAATGGACCAAGATATGCAAGTCTTACTGGAAATGGAACAACTTGAAAGTGAAGAGGAAGCTGCTCGTTTGGAGCGGCGAGCCAGGAAGGATGAAGAACGTAGGAAGAACTGGGAAAGTGGTTGGTTCCCACCTGATTCTTCTTCGTCTGAAGATGGTTACCCAGACTCAGATGATACCTTCCATTAAGTTGTGGTTGTTTATGTTAATCGTTGGTTGTTTACGTTTATCGTTGGGTTTTTTTTTTTCAAATGGTTGTTTAATGTATTTCTATTTGATGTTTAATGTATGTTAATTTCATACTTTATAAAATGTTAAAAGTGTTTGTAAAACATTACAAGTCATATTTAAAAACGTATTGGATGAGAACGTATATAATTTTTAGATGTGCGAATGTGTGAATTGGCCAAATGTGCGAATTTTATAATTATTGTTTCTACAAGGCATAAAGTACCATGAGTACGTCTTGCTATACAAATATAGTTGTTATAAAAGATGTGTTTTATAACGTGTCTCCATAGGTGGTTGTTGTAAATTGAAAATGTATATAATTTTTAGATGTGCGAATGTGCGAACTGGCCAAATGTGCGAATTATGTAATTATTGTTTCTACAAGGCATAAAGTACCCATGAGTACGTCTCTTATACAAATATAGTGGTTATAAAGGCATGTGTTTTATAACGTGTCCCCATATATGGTTGTTGTAAAGTGATAACGTATACAGTTGTTAGATGTGCGAATGTGCGAATTGGCCAAATGTGCGAATTATATAATTAGGAATCCAGCTATAATTTTTTACCACTAAAAAGGTCAAAGGTAATTTAATTAAAAGTGCCACAATAAATATGTGGTAAGTATGCAAATTTAATTAAAGATACCACAATAAATGCCTGATAGGTTTGAAATTTAATTAAAGGTACCACAACAAATGCCTGGTAGGTATGAAATTTAATTAAAGGTACCACAATAAATGCCTGGTAGGTGCGAATGTGCGATTTGGCGAAATGTGAGAATGTGCGATTTGGCCAAATATGCGAATTATACAAGTTTATAACTATAAATACTAGGTACTAACATACGGAATTCCTACAAACTTTTTTTTTTAATTTTTTATTTGCCACAAACTAAACTTGAAAATGAATTCACCACCAAACTGGGAAGAATTACTTGATGTGGACGACTCCGATCTCCGACTGTCCGCCACCACACAAAACATATTTTCATCTGGAAACTCTAATGTTGAAAATTGTGACGAAATGTCAGTAAGTATAATACAAGGTCCTGCAGGTATAGTTCAAACGGCTAATATTCAGGAAGGTGTAGCTGATGGGGTAATGACACAGGAGTACATTAGGAAAGTAGTTAATGATGTGGGTGAGGATTCCAATTTAAATAGTGGGCCATAGGTTAGGGCCGTTGAGTATGTGAAACGTGATGGCGGTATCATGATCGGTTGTTTTGCCGATATCAAAAATTTTGCAAGAAAGGGAAACTTGAAAAGGTTGTTGCGATAATCAAGTCTTGTACTCCAAATGTGTTGGGTGATCTAACGGTATTATTGAAAGACGTTTCAGGTTTAATTTCAGGAACAATACATCACAAAGTGATTAAGGATGAGAGGTTTGAAAAGGAGATTACCGTCGGAGCTGTTTTGGTACTTCATAATGTTTCTGTTTTTTCTCCAAAACAATCTGGCAATCAATTTCTTAACATTACAATAAGAAATGTGGTTAAGGTTTTTCCCAAGGATACGGTTCCTAACAATGGAACTGGTGTTGGTGGTAGTGAAGTGTAATCAGTGTTTAATTTTAAGTTATGTAATTTTTTTATCTAGTTTTTTAATGGAATTTATGGTGTTAGATGTGATATGATATTGAACAATTTTATTCCAAACAGATGTGTTTTAATAATTGGTGGTTGTAAAGTTTTATAACGTATATAATTTTTGATGTGTGAATGTGCGAATTGGCCAAATGTGCGAAGTATATAATTATTGTTTCACCAAGGCATAAACTACCAAGACTACGTCTCTTATACACATATAGTGGTTATAAAAGATGTGTTTTAATAATTGGTGGTTGTAAAGTTTTAGAACGTATATAATTTTTAGATGTGCGAATTGGCCAAATGTGCGAAGTATATAATTATCGTTTCACCAAGGCATAAACTACCATGACTACGTCTCTTATACACATATAGTGGTTATAAAAGATGTGTTTTAATAATTGGTGGTTGTAAAGTTTTAGAAAGTATATAATTTTTAGATGTGCGAATGTGCGAATTAGCCAAATGTGCGAAGTATATAATTATTGTTTCACCAAGGCATAAACTACCATGACTACGTCTCTTATACACATATAGTGGTTATAAAAGATGTGTTTTAATAATTGGTGGTTGTAAAGTTTTAGAACGTATATAATTTTTAGATGTGCGAATGTGCGAATTGGCCAAATATGCGAAGTATATAATTATTGTTTCACCAAGGCATAAACTACCATGACTACGTCTCTTATACACATATAGTGGTTATAAAAGATGTGTTTTAATAATTGGTGGTTGTAAAGTTTTAGAACGTATATAATTTTTAGATGTGCGAATTGGCCAAATGTGCGAAGTATATAATTATTGTTTCACCAAGGCATAAACTACCATGACTACGTCTCTTATACACATATAGTGGTTATAAAAGATGTTTTTTAATAATTGGTGGTTGTAAAGTTTTAGAACGTATATAATTTTTAGATGTGCGAATGTGCGAATTGGCCAAATGTGCGAAGTATATAATTATTGTTTCACCAAGGCATAAACTACCATGACTACATCTCTTATACATATATAGTGGTTATAAAAGATGTGTTTTAATAATTGGTGGTTGTAATGTTTTAGAACGTATATAATTTTTAGATGTGCGAATGTGTGAATTGGCCAAATGTGCGAAGTATATAATTATTGTTTCACCAAGGCATAAACTACCATGACTACGTCTCTTATACACATATAGTGGTTATAAAAGATGTGTTTTAATAATTGGTGGTTGTAAAGTTTTAGAACGTATATAATTTTTAGATGTGCGAATTGGCCAAATGTGCGAAGTATATAATTATTGTTTCACCAAGGCATAAACTACCATGACTACGTCTCTTATACATATATAGTGGTTATAAAAGATGTGTTTTAATAATTGGTGGTTGTAAAGTTTTAGAACGTATATAATTTTTAGATGTGCGAATGTGCGAATTGGCCAAATGTGCGAAGTATATAATTATTGTTTCACCAAGGCATAAACTACCATGACTACGTCTCTTATACACATATAGTGGTTATAAAAGATGTGTTTTAATAATTGGTGGTTGTAAAGTTTTAGAACGCATATAATTTTTAGATGTGCGAATTGGCCAAATGTGCGAAGTATATAATTATTGTTTCACCAAGGCATAAACTACCATGACTACGTCTCTTATACACATATAGTGGTTATAAAAGATGTGTTTTAATAATTGGTGGTTGTAAAGTTTTAGAACGTATATAATCTTTAGATGTGCGAATGTGCGAATTGGCCAAATGTGCGAAGTATAAAATTATTGTTTCACCAAGGCATAAACTACCATGACTACGTCTCTTATACATATATAGTGGTTATAAAAGATGTGTTTTAATAATTGGTGGTTGTAAAGTTTTACAACGTATATAATTTTTAGATGTGCGAATGTGCGAATTGGCCAAATGTGCGAAGTATATAATTATTGTTTCACCAAGGCATAAACTACCATGACTACGTCTCTTATACACATATAGTGGTTATAAAAGATGTGTTTTAATAATTGGTGGTTGTAATGTTTTAGAACGTATATAATTTTTAGATGTGCGAATTGGCCAAATGTGCGAAGTATATAATTATTGTTTCACCAAGGCATAAACTACCATGACTACGTCTCTTATACATATATAGTGGTTATAAAAGATGTGTTTTAATAATTGGTGGTTGTAAAGTTTTAGAACGTATATAATTTTTAGATGTGCGAATGTGCGAATTGGCCAAATGTGCGAAGTATATAATTAAGAGTCCAGCTATAATTTTTTACCACTAAAAAATTCAAAGGTAATTTAATTAAAAGTACCTCAATAAATATGTGGTAAGTATGTAATTTAATTAAAGGTACAACAATAAATGCCTGGTAGGTATGAAATTTAATTAAAGGTACCACAATAAATGCCTGGTAGGTATGAAATTTAATTAAAGGTACCACAATAAATGCCTGGTAGGTATGCAAATTAATTTTCAGATGTGCGAATGTGCGAATTGACCAAATGTGCGAATTATATACTTGTATTATATTGTTTCACATACACAACTATGTGGTCCTACATTACTGAATCTAAAATTCGTTTAGCGAAAAAAAATGAGTGGTAAATTTAGTGTATTTTTGGTTTGTGGAGATTTAACATTTGGTGTATCACTTCTAGAAAATATTACATACGCACAACTTGTTACTGTGGTCAAGAAAAAGTTCAACATCGGCCAAGACTATGATATTGAGCTCTCTTACAATGTTGGAAATAATTGTGTCCAAATAGTTGACGATGATGATATGGCGTTTTTTGTACATCAAGTTTTGAAAGGAAAATCTAGCGTGTTGCATAATGTGTATATCAAGAAGATTGAAAATGCCTCAAAGGTAAATACTTCTTCATCAAATACTTTTGCATTCGATCTTAATATAAAACCTTTCGTCAAAGAACCCAAAAACGAAACTTTCGAAAATAACGAACCTGTTTTTTCAAACGACCATTTTGATCATGCATGGAAAAGTAACACATTTAACTATATGCCTCCTCCACCCGAACATCCAACACAACCTATTAAAGCGCAAATACTAGGGGCCGGGAAAATTGCAAAAAAATTATAAAAACGGGTGATGAATTTGATAGTAAAGAATTATGCATGTTCGAAATTGGTGAAAAAGCTCTTTTAGAAGGTTTTCAATTTAGACCAAGAAAAACAGATAGGTTTAGGTATGATGTATTTTGTTTGGTTAACGATTGCGAGTGGAAGATAATTTCAGCTAAGGCGGAATATAGTATGAAATGGGTAATAGGAAAAGTAAATGACATTCACACTTGTGACAGAACACAACTCTATCCCAATCACCGAAATGCAACCTCTAAATTGTTGGGTCATTTGTTGATACCGAAGATGGGAGATCCTAGTCGGATATATAAGCCAAATGACATAGTAAAAGACATCAACCTTGAGTACAACATCGACATTTCGTACAAAAAGGCATGGGGAGGAAGAAATATAGCATTGGAGACGTTGTCCGGTTGCCCCAAAAACTCTTTTTCACAATTACCGTATTATTGTTATAATTTAAAGTTGAAAAACCCCGGATGGGTAACACATATTGAGACAGATGATGAAGACCGTTTTGAGATGGTTTTTATAGCC
The DNA here is from genome assembly GCA_021014915.2 of Artemisia tridentata subsp. tridentata. Lineage (NCBI taxonomy): Eukaryota > Viridiplantae > Streptophyta > Magnoliopsida > Asterales > Asteraceae > Artemisia > Artemisia tridentata. The sequence goes on along the minus strand of CP139507.1, from coordinate 41,985,043 downwards.
TTTGGTGTTGCGGTAATAATTTATGACTATCTAATTAATATATAGTTTATGTTATTATTGTAAAACTAACACTTTGTTAATGTTCTAGATTCGGGCTTTCTTGGACCATTTGCGACCACTAATAATAATTGATGCAGCTCATCTTAAAGGTACATACCTAGGTACAAATTTGCTCACCGTTGGAATGGATGGAAATAATCAGATTGTTCCTCTTGCGACTGGTGTATCTCAGGGTGAGACTGGGAGATCGTGGACATGGTTTTTGACCCACTTGAAAGAATGCATTGGCGAAGTTCCAGGTTTGGCTATAATATCTGATAGACATCTAGGAATACAAAAAGCTTGTCAGACGGTTTTTCGTATTTATTTCATGGTTATTGTTGTAGGCATTTGATGTTGAATTGCAATTTTGGACAAAGCAAAAGGCTTAAGGCTTTATATTGGAAGACTTGCAAATGTTACACAACCGACGAGTTTCAAGAAGCATTCACACAACTTGGACGAAAAAGTCCGGAAGCTTACAACAAACTATTAGAAGCTGGGATTAGTTATTAGTCTAGAGCGCATTGCACATGAAAACGTTACAATTATATGACTTCGAACAGTGCAGAGTCAATAAACAAAAGGTATATATATATATATATATATATATACATATATATATATATATATATATATATATATATATATATATATATATATATATATATATATATATATATATATATATGTTTATTATTATTAATTATTATTATTAGTATTATTACTGTTATTAGCTCTTATTATTATCATTATTATCATGTTTATAATTATAATTATTACGCCAATGTTTAGGTGCAACTGTGGGTGAGCTTAGTGACTGGGCTAATGCAAAGATTCAGGGCATAATGTTTAAGAGTGCTAATTGGACAGTGAATGCCATTGAACATAAAAGGATTTACGAGGTAAATGATCGTAGAAAGAGACATATTGTAAGGGTCAGGAAAAATAAATGCACATATAGAAAATGGGAACTTTCTGGTTTGCCATGTGGTCATGCTATAGCTGTTTGTAGAGTTCAAGGATTAACAAGTTGTAATCATTTGGCGCAAGATTGGTTTAGAACAACCACTCTAAAAGCTACATACCAAGAGTTGGTATATCCCGTTGGAGAAATTCCAAGTTGGGAGCTTCCAACAAACTTGCCGCAAGTAAAGCCACCGAATATGGATAGGCGCCAAGCCGGAAGACCGAGGAACAAAGATCGGATTAGATCTCAAGGTGAGGTACCAACTAAAGATACATGCGGAAGGTGCGGTGTACGTGGTCACAACCGAGGAGTTTGCAATGCACCTTTGCCAAAGAAAAAGGTAGTATGAAATAGGTGACATTATTATCTTATTATTTTGTATTCGATTATTGACAAATGTATTAACTTGATAATTATGTTTGATAAATTGTAGCCTAGGAAATCTACAGGAGGAGGATCGCAAAGCAATCAAAGACGATCAGAAAACCCAACCAAAAGCTCACAAGGATCACGTCTATCAATGTCAGAAGACTACGAGCATGTTATCTTGGCTGACCCGTAATTGAAGTTAACTCTAGAAAATAATTTCTTTGTTTTAGCATTAAGTTAAGTTGTATTAACAACGTAGTTTAAAGTTTTCACCTCTATCTATGTAGACCTGATAAGGTCAAAGTGCCCCAAAAAAATGTTATGGCACACATCTTGTAATCCAACTAAGTTTTCATAAAATCTATGCCTTATAACATTCCAACATAATTGATAACATCACACATCTTATAACATTCCAACTAAGCTAACATACTCCTGCTCACATTAGTAACAAAGTCAGAATTTAAGTTCAAAACAAATATTTCCTGTGCTTGAAATATTTCCTGTGTTTGATATTTCCTGTTCTGCCCGGGTTAGATTATCGACGTTCAAAAATACAGAGTTAACAATGAGTCACAACCATTAGATTCAAGCACAGTTTATCCTGTGCTTGAAATAATAACGGATCAATCCCTCTCGATATGCAAGTGCTGCCTGGATTGGATTATCGACATGCAAAGGAATTCCATAAGCTAACCTGTGAAACCAAATTTATGATTGGATTATTATCAGTTAAAAAACAAATGAAATTAACTTTCTAACCTGATAAGTTGCGTGAAGCCTCTAATCCATTTTATTCCATTTTATTTCACTGTGGACTAAATTTCAAACCTGATAAAGTTGGTCAACACATCACTTCTTGTTTGTTTTTTACACCTGGTTAATCCCCACCTCTACTGTTAGTCAGGCATAAAATGTCATTCCTTAGTGGTTTGCATGTGATAATTTTTTGGAAGTTTGTTCACGGATTATCATATTTAAAGCATGGGCACAAGGCATAGATTATCTTACCATAGTTTATATTTGCAACAAACTAACAAACTTTATGGCAGGACAATTTAGGTTGAATGAGTTGCGTGAAGCGACAGAATCATGTAGATGGGAGGACATGTTAACCTTGTATTGTCAGAGGGCGTCAATTGAGTATTTCCAGATGGCTAGGGAGGTTAATAGGATTTGCTTGATGGTTGATCAAATGAATCGGGAGAGGGGTTATTTTGTGGAGGAGTTGCAGGCTGCAGCTGAGCAGTTTCTACCTAACAAAATGGCTGAGTTTTCTCAAGAACTTCTAAGGAAAGATGACATAAAACTGATGGAGCTGAGGATTGTGGCTGGGGAGTTGGAACTAAGGGGTCGAGAGATTGACCTATTCATAGAGAAGATTAAGGGTATGTTGCCTTGGTAAGATAAATGTTGGCTAGTGTGATCGTGTCCTGTAATGGTGTGTAAGGAATGTGTCATGTCTATCTATCTTAGTGGTTGTTGTAAGGAGTGTTTCATTTCTTAGTTTCTAATTAACGTTTATGTTTATGTTTATCATAATCTAATTACCAATGCAAATAGCAACAAGAATTACTAACCTGTAAAGAAACATACACACAAAGACACCGCAATCACCAAATACCCCACCCTGCTTTGGAACGTTCTGGGCAAATCGAAACTTGATCTTGTAGGTATTCGGGTCGATACGTTTCTTGGCAAACACACCTGTCTCCCGTAGAATCAAGGGAAGATTCACTTCCAAACAGCTCCTCATTTGCAGATACCAGTCACGACCTTCCTCTTCACCACGATAAAGACTGTCATAAAATATAACATTCCCAGATTGTATGTGAAACTGGGCAACAGACCAATGTTTCTTAGGTTCATTTATCGGAATGAACACCTGCAAGGAATTAAAAATAAATAAATAAATAAATTCCACAGGACAAAATTTAAGTAGAAGTGTCAAGAAGTAACTGCTAAAAAGATAAATACCCGGTCAACATCAGACCATGCCAATTTGTAAACTTCGTCATTAGCATAAAACAGTGGCAATGAACCTTGGAGTAGAAGTGTCAAGAAGTAACTGCTAACCATGGACCAATCTGCAAAAAATGGTCTAAAGTGCTACAAATACATCACCCAAAGCTCAATGTGCTGTAGACATTTAAGAAAAACAAAACATAGATCAATAATTCCATTAAAAAACACAAAACTAGGTAATATTTCCATTATTTACATTATTTAATTACCTCGTCACGGAACCAGCCTTCACGAGTATCGTCCATCCCAACAAAAGAATCCCAGAAAAGATGATCAACAACAATATCATTGCACCAAGGAAACTGGCAACGAGACTTACAAGAACTTTGTAGATAAGCCTCCAACTCACGATTAACAAAAACTTTATCAATCCTTTTGTTCGGCCGTTTTAGATCCTACACGTTATAGGCCCGAAGAGTATGGTGAGCACAATGGAAAATGTATAATTATACTCCTGAGTGAAAACATATAGGCATGAAAATAAGTGTAATTCATAACCTGTGAAGGCTTCTAATTTGCAGTCCTAGATTAGACAATATCAAGATGAGTAAGTGTAATTCATAACCTGTGAAGGCTTCCAACTTTTGTTAACCTTTAAAGATTATGTAATTTGCAGTCCTAGCAGAATACTTAACAATCAACTACCAAACGGCTGATTTTTCACTAATTTTATACCTTATATCCAACAAAATAAACACAACTTATAAACATTTAGCAAAGCATTGCTAACAGAAGACCAAATAATTCGCTAACTAGACTATCACTCTCATCAACACTATATCTACAAATACCTATACATCACATTTCACTGATTCACAACTTTCACAAACCAGAACACGTTACATAGAACTCTGATAACAATTCACACACAAGAATTTACAAAATCAGCACACATACATGAACCTATACCTAACAGCACACATACTCACGTAAAATTCCCGTAACAATTTACACACCATTTCAAGTCCTATTCTCCTTCCTCAAATAAGAATATACATATATCAAATACCTAACATCACATTCTACTAATTTCAAAATCATGATATATCAGAACGCCTTAAATAAAACTATCATAACAACTTACACACCTAAAATCATCATCACATTCTACCCAATCGAGTCCAATTTTCCTTCCACAATCAACAGGTCACATATACATACATGAAAACATACCTAACATCACATTTCACTAAGCCCTATTGAATGATTATCTAACATCAAATAAAACCAACAAAAAAGTCAACGTTTATATCACATTTCAATCCTATTATAACTTTATATCACTAAGCCCTATTGAAGGATTATCTGAACTTAAAGTCAACGTTTACACAATTATATAAATGATTAAAATGTTAAACATAAATGAACGATATAGGTCATACCTCTTCCCAAGGTTTTAGATCTCTACACTTATTGAGCTTATAAGGAGATAAATGAAGAGTTTGTTCTTTTGAGTTCATCCAGTGTAGGAACTTTAACATTAGTATCTACTTCCGTAAATTCCTGCCTGGGTACTTGTTCATACTGCCTCTTCTTTTGCAAAGGAAACTTGATGTGAGGGGCTTTCAAAATCTGGTTTCTAATCTTCGCACTTCTTTCCTCTTCCTTTAAGACTCTGGCCCTCTCTTCCCTTTGTGCAGCTAAATGTCGAATCTCAGCTTCTTGCTTTTGAGCTGCTACGCGATCTTGGGTAGCTAAATAAACACATTCATTCTATGTGCATCACACAAAATACAAATACAAACCAACATATAATTAACTTTAAAAGACAATTTACATGTAATATTCTTAATGTTGTACAAACCTCTCCAACACCTTCAGCTTCGACATCCTCATTCTGGACTTCAAACTCAAACAGTTCTAGGAAATTATGATTTAAATTTGGGCAAAACTCATCACCAAGATCAGTATCCTTATCATCACCAAGATCAGTATCCTTATCATCACCGAGATCAGTATGTCCACCCATCATTTTTCTCTTCATATACTGGGTAATACAAAAGATCAAGTACATGAATCAGTCACTAAACTCTTAAAATTTTACGGTAAACATTTGAAGTAGAAACAAACCTGAATAATTGTTTCAAGCTTGTGGACCCTTGCTTTCAAACTGTTGACCTCTGCGGGTAACATCAACAAACAATTACATATACCCTGCAGGGTCCTAACACGATCCTCAAGAGTATCACGAGATTGTGGCGCTTGAGCTTCATTGTCCATAGCATGGGCTTTCGCACGAAGTTCTGCTCGTTTACGCATGTAATCCTCAAAAAGCCCTCCATGGACAACAGGCGCGGGTCTCGGTGCATACCAGTTAAAAAACCGAATGCCTTTGGTGTACCATTCTGAATCAGCCTCAGCTCTCGTAGGATATAGATCATGGTTTGTTTCTTTCGCCTAACAAAAATACAAACATAATCAGAGTAAACTAGTATACCTTTCTATCGTAAATCCTTAAAAAAGATATTACAAAATAAACACTTACCTCAGGAAAAAGCATTCCGAAATACTCTCATTCTTGAAAAGGAACCTTCTTAGACCATGAAAGTGCTCTTGGGATAACATCAACGTCCTTGCTCCACCAAAGACAGCTCTGGGTAGAACACTCTAAAATCCATATCTGAAAAAACAAATTTTATTAAAAGAATATCAGGTAACAAAATAATTCATTGAAATAATTCGTGTAATAATTCTAACCATGAAACAGAAAACAAATCCAGCCAAAGAATATTCCACATTCTTTCTTGTGCACCTATTTCGAATGGCATCGTACAACTGTCTCCAAATGTGTTCCCCCCAAGGAAAGTCATTCCAGACTTCCAAGTTCTCAACCATTCTGAGATATACATCATCCACCACAGATAACAGGCCACGCCCCATAAATATGACCTGAAGTGATAACAGAAGGAAAACTCGGACGGCGTCTTCGTCAGATAGTTTTGAAAAAAGCTCGTCATCCTCAATCAAACATAGAAGATCAATGGTTTTTAAATTCTCCCCTACCTTCTGAGGAAATACACGGTCACGAAATATGATATCACCACTTCTAAACTTACGAAAACTAAGCAATCCAAATTTAAAACCTGTTATCAGGTGAAATTCACGGCGTCCAAAATGAAGTTGATGTCCATTTACAAAATAAAGTAGCGCCAAATCATAGTGGTCATCATCAGATGGAAATTGTTTTTGAAGCATATAATGTACAAGACTCTCCTTGTTCGCAAAGTAATTTAAATCTAACCATGGACCAAAGCGTGTTGACCGAAACAGTGTACGAAGATTTTCAGCTAATCTGTCTTTAATCAATTGAAAGTAATGCAATTTGCTTCGAATGTGAACCTTGGCATCATATTCCTATATTAATAAACAAAAAGTTATAATAAGAAATACTACAAATACAAGCATCACCAAACACACATAATAACACTAAAGAAATTAGTATTGTAACAATGAACTATGAAACTACATGGCTACTATGTGGGCAATCCCAAAGGATAGTAATGCACTGGTTCTCAGTTCAGTAATGCCGCAGGATCATCTCAACTATAGATTCACTTGGTACAATATTATCCATTCGTCTCATGATCCTACTATACTGAAGTGTACTAAATTGGTATGAACACACCCTAAAATAAGCACACATACTACATAAGCGGATTCAAATTCAAACGTCTTTTTGTCCTATAATACTAAAAATATATTCTGAATACCATGAAACAGCCAACCATGAAACAGCCAACCTACAATACCATCAGGGGTGTTTGGTACAAACTTGATCATAACCTCAACTTCATAAGCTAATCCAAACACATTTAAGTCCATAACCTAAACTTCATAATCTCATAAGCACAAAAGACCAAACTTAACAGCTTTTCCAATTTAAAATAAGCCCATAAACAAAAAAACAAAAAAAAAAAAGCTAATCGAAACACACCAAATACAGGAATAAATTAAGTACATAAGCTAATCCAAACACACCCTAAAATAAGCAAAGATACTACTACGAGCCATTTATCAAGTTGGTATGAACAAAATTGGTATGAACACACCCTAAAATAATCACACAAAATTCACGAAAACGACACCAACCATAACCAAAGATATCATTAACAAAAACAAACACCCAAACAGTGATTTCATAACCACAGCCATTGTTGTCACACCCAAACAGTGATTTGAGTATTAGGTTTGTTGCATTGTAGTGTTATGAACACTAATAAACATATAACGACTACCAAAGAAAAAACTTACCATTTGTATGAACAAAATTGATATAATCAGGTTGTTGATAATGTGTGTGGATTTGTGTGTGTGATAATGTAGAATTAGGTTGTTGAAAATCCATGTTACTGATAATAAAATTAAAATTAAACTAATTTCAAAGATAAATCAAACAAAGGATTTGATTCAGTTTGGAAGATTTTGCTTGTTTCCAATGTTGCTTTTTCGCCGTCGTTCGCACATTAGGCGCAATTCGCACACCGTCGTTCGCACATTTGTTTTAAAAAGTCAATTGGGCACGTGGGGTTATTGGTGGGGTGAATTAATGGTTTGGTACCATTTTGTCGACACGTGTCAAATTTTTTGTGGATTCGCACATTCGCACATGACTCGTTTGGGAAATGGCATTATTTTCATACCATTTTTTGAAAAAAGCTTTTTTAAAGTATTATTTTCGTAATTAGCCCTGCAGACAAGATATGTTTAATGTTCCATGCATGGTAAAATAACATAAACATACTGTTGGTAATTGAAGAACCCACACTTTATCTTTATCGGTAAAAAGCTCGTCTCCAAGCTTTTTAACTGCAACTTTAGTTCCACGCCATGTAGCTATGGCGAAGGTACCCTGCAAAGTTTACACAAACATTAGTCAAAAGAAGTTGTTCAATAGGGCGGATTCTAATATCAACCAAGAAAAGTTAATTACTTATCAATGTTAACGCTCCCTTTAAAATCAAGTTCTGTTGCAGAAATTTCATATTCTGGCACTTCACGCGCATTTTTTACATTCATAGGAGCCATCTAAGAACATAATCATTATAAAAAGAAGCCATCAGAGTAACCCCCAAAGTATAAATTTAATGACCAGCAATATATGTGATAAATGGCTTCATGTTTCCACAAGTTAAATATGAAAAATCCATTATGTCATACAGAGATACTGAATTTAATAACCAACAAAGCAACAATTCGACGTTTATCTAACGCAAAACAAGCAAAAAAAAAAAAAAAAAAAAAAAAAAAAAAAAAAACTTACCAAAGGTTTAGCACTATGTTTCTCCAATAGTTTGACCATGTCATGGTTCTTGTAATGGACTGCATCTGCAAGAGGCTGTTCAACCAATATCAGAATCTAAAGCGAAGAAAAGAAAAGAAAAAAGGCCATGAAACATAACTTCTCATCCAAAGGCAAGAAATTGTCTCATAACTTTAAACAATTTACACAATTGTGATACATATACATTTCCCATATGCATAAAACACACAAACAATTCCATATATCAAATTCTATCATGGATATGAACTAAAAACATGATATGTTGCAAACTTATAGTTAGTTGCAAAGAGCTAAATTACCAATCATCTGAATTCTGATCTAATAATTTAATATAGGGAAAATTCCCGAAATGCCCCACAAGTACACTAGTGTTCACCCTAAATGCCCCAAAATGTTTTTTCCCCAAATACCCCATGGGATAGGGTCGCCCAAAAAACTTGGGCGGATCTCATAAAATAGTGATATGTGTCCCTATATATGTCCCCACAAAAGTACTAACATGTACCACTTGCAGTACCTACTTTTTGGGCGATTGAGACCCACATATCTTGGGCGACTTTGGAATTTTTGTCTTTTTGTAAAAAAGAATAGTCTTATTTTATTATATAATAGTACATAAGTCTTGGGCGACTGGGTCCCACTATTCCTTATTCTTGGGCGACTTGTTAGGTAGAGGGTACACTTTTATATTATTTTTTTTATTGAAACTTGTGTCCAATACTTTATACACTTAAATACACTAAATACTCCTTTTATTTAAAATACAAAATACACTTTATAATAATAATTTTAATACAAAATACACAAAATACCCAAAACAATTGAATTAAAAAACCAATCAGACAAACTCACACTTCTTCTTCTTCCTGAAACCTTAATCACGTTTGAAACCCTAATCACTTTTCAAAACACACAAACCCACACTTCTTCTTCTTCCCCATCCCACAACCCCTCGAATTTCTGAAACCCTAAACACGTTTCGCCATACTTTACTTCTTCTTATTCTTCTTCTTCCCACTCACAGTATTTCGCCATTCCTGCACCATATTTTGACCCATTTTAAACTTAAGGGTAGGGCTATCAGAATATTTCGCCATCCCTGCTACATATTACAATGTCTGACGCAAAGGTAACAGTTAGATCTAGATTAGAATATATTACAAATATCAGAGGTATGTTGAATAGTAATAGAACTACCTTGTTTAGGAGAACTGTATTTGGGCCATGGTTAGACATCCCCCCTTTTCTGCAGATAGCCATTTGTTAAATCATTTTTTATCAAAATCAGGTTAATGTGGTTGAAAGTGAGGATTGCCCTTCCCTTAGTTTAAAATAGGTGATAATGTGGTTGATTTTGGTTGTGAAGAATTTTGTCTGATAACCGGTTTTGTTTTTGGGTCTGTTGCGAAAGAAGAAACTATCGTAGGTCGTAATGTTCGAGGGCTAAGAAATAGTCCTTTCTATGATCGTATGTTTCCTCATTTCCAAAACCTTAGGACTAAGAAAGTAAAGGGTGATGAGCTCATGGCTCTGATGAAGCCTGGTCCAGCGTGGGATGCTTTATCGGATGCGGATGCTGTTAGGGTTTGTTTGTTGATCATTGCAACATGTGTATTCATGGGTCGTGAAGGAAGGTTCTACATTCCGGACCACATGTTGACAATGATTGAGGATTTGTCTGTTTGGAATTCGTATCCATGGGGGGAGTATTTGTGGGTACATTTGTACAAAAGAACGGTAAATGTTGTAAAGAAGCATAATGACGGTGCAGCAAAGAAGCCGGTCAAAAAATCCCCTAAGAAAGATCAAACATACAATTTGTATGGATTTGATATATGCCCTCAAGGTAATAATTTATTCTACACTTACTTGACTAATGTAAGATTTATGCTTAATGTGTATACCCATAGATTTATTCTACAGTTACTTGACTAATGTAAGATTTATGCTTAATGTGTATACCCATAGATTTATTCTACAGTTACTTGACTAATGCAAATAGTAGACTGCTGTCAGTGAGATATTAATAGCCTTCTTGAAATAAACACAACAAGTACATTATAAATTCATCAGGTAGATGTTTATAGTAAACATGATGCTTTCCTAATATATAAATGACAATCAGAACAGGAACATATTTGATCATCACATTATGAACTTCCAAGTTCCAACAATCCTGTATTGATCATTTTCGGCTAATGTAAGATTTATTGTTGTAATCAGTAGATTTACTTGACTAATGTACACCCATGTAAGTGCAAGTACATGAGCTTATTTATTAATCATCATATAAGTTAAAATGTTGTTTGTGTTTAACCTTTGTGGTCATTGCTTATTTTTGGGCGTAACTTTGTTCCTTTTTCCAATATGGATTTTGGAAAGCTTCCCTAACAACATGCAGTGGTGGAGCAAAGACCATACAAAGACCCCACGTGGTGTAGCCTGGTCGAAAATGAAATCCTTTGAAAAAAAACACTACTCCATGCTATTTGACCCGGTGAGTAAACCCTTTATATGCATTGTTTGTTTTGATTGCGTTCATGTTATTATTTTGGACGGTTTATTTTTCTTATAGGGTTTTAAACCAATAAGCAAGATGGTTCCAAGAATTGATGAGGTGGTCCTTCCATGGTACATTCGTAGCATGGATTATATCCGAGGACTACATTGCAAATGACAGTTGCAACAAATATGTCGGTTGAGCCAATCGCTTTGTAGAAGATGGTGGTGATGTTCATGTCGGGGATGTTGGCGTTGATGTTAGTGAAGGAGCTGGAGTTGCTGAAGATGGTGGTGAAGGACCTGTAGATGGTGGTGATGGTGGACAAGTAGTTGTGGTTGCTGATGTTGATGTTGGTGATGTTGATGTTGGTGATGATGGTGGACAAGGAGTTGGACTTGCTGGAGGAGCTACAGTTGGTGATGATAGTGTTAATGATGTTGATGTTGTTGGTGACGGTGGACAAGGAGCTACAGTTGGTGATGATATTGTTGATGATGTTGATGTTGGTGATGACGTTGCAAAAGGACCTCGTGTTGGTGGAGAAGGAGCTGGAGTTGTTGGCGAAGGTGGAGAAGGAGCTGGACTTGGTAGTGATAAAAATGTCTCTGACGAGGCTGAAGTGTTGCCTACAGCTCAGATTGAAGCTGAGCTTAATTCTATTAAGTCAACAGTCGGAGGCATTGAAGAACGTGTTGGAGCCGACACACCTGTCTCAAACCTGTTAAGTGAGTTAGAGGTTGTTAAGAAAAGGATCGGGGTGCTTGAGGATGTGTTAGGAGTACGGAGCCAAAAAAAGGTATGCCGACACACCTGTTTCAATTGCATTCAATTGCAGAATATTTGCCCATAAACCATAAACCAATTTCTATTACTGTTTCAATTGCAGAATATTTGCCCAGATTTGCATGCCGACACACCTGTGAAGGCCAGTGGTGTTGATCATGATGATCATAAGTTGTATTATACGGACACACAAGGGTTTCAAGGCCCCATGACACAACTTATCAAAGCCGCCTTCCACACCCCATCTGATCCTTGTACGGAGTTTATGCAACTGGACGATAACAGTAGGTTTGATTGTTCGTCCTTACCGAATTTGAATTCAGCATTCTCCGAATTTGTTGATGATGGGATTGATCTTCCACCTCATGATGTATGTATAAATAATACTGGTTTGTCTTATTTTTCTTTTTTAGTTTTATTGATACAGTTAAATATACTACCCTTTTGCTTTTTTTTAGGATTTGATCGATATGGATGTCGATAATAAGGAGACTGAGGAGGTGGCGGGAAGGGGATACAACAACATCCGGCTGGGGACAACCCTCAAACAGAACAACAACCGTCTGGGGAAGGGAATGAAACACTTGATGAACCTGCTGCTGACGGGGGTAATGGAGGTGACGAGGGTGTTGAAGTTATTTGCATCGATGTGGTGGTCCCCACGGAAGATGTTCAGGTAATTTTTTTGTTAATTCAATATTATGGAAGGCTACAATACATCACCTACAAAACCCAATAAGTTGACAAAACAGAAACATAGACGGTTGATGCACATATGGCACAAGCTTATGTACATGAAGTTGAATGATTGTTCAGAAACATACATTAATAGATTCTTTAGAGCCATAACTTGACCCATCACATCCCTCAACACATGTCTTACAAGGGCAACATACCGTTGAGCCTCTGAATAAATATATTAATTTCTTTGTTCCTCATCTCCATCTCCGCAGCCAGTATCTGCAACTCCATCACCTTTCTCTCATCTTTGTATTGAAGCTCCCTCAAAAACTGAGCAGTTTTTTGAGGCACCCTTTGCCCAACATATGTCTCCAACTCCGTAATAAGAATAGCCCTGTCACGATTTTTAGCATTCACCTTGCTACACATTGCGGTTATCTCTGTAGCCAACCTAATATACTCGATTCCTGATGTTTGGCAATAGAACTTTAGCATGTCTTCCCACTGGTACGAATTCGCCGCTGCCCGAAGCTCAGCCACCTTTACATTATTTGCCATTATTCCTTATTTATTTTATTTTTTTTCTTTCAGATGTGAATAAAGAGGCCTCTCTGCACTCTTAAATAGCAATAATTCTTACAGAGTAGTCTACTTGAATGCACTCACATGCAAACAGTGCACATTTTGTTTTCATTCAGTTGTATGCAACCATCATTTATATTTGAAAATAATTAAGCATGAGTGACACAATATTCCTGACTCACAAAACTTTATTTTTTTACTAAAAAGGCAATGTAGAAAAATCCAAAGACTTGTATATGGTATATCTTCATGTGTTGATGATAGCGTTACTTTTGTACAGGGACAATATATCTCCCCTCCTGACATCAACGTTGTAAGAGAAAATGTAAGGACCATTTTCACAGGACTTAAAAGAAAGAGGAAAGCAAGCAAATTCCACAGCTCTCCTTATACGAATCCTCCAGACACTACTCCAAGAGTCTTGAGAAAGCGTTCATCCAGAATCACTCAAGAAAATATATCCCCTCCCAAAGGTCCAGATTTTGACAATAGTTTGCAATTGCCACAATTGGAACCATTTGTAGAGGTATGTAAAACTTTAAGTATGTATTACCGTTACTTAGTTGCCTTGATGTCTTGCAACATAGTTACATTAGTTTATATGAGTTGGAACAACCATTAAGCAATTTTTTTTAAGAACCTGTCAAGAGCCTCGAAGGCGAAGAAACATAGCGTCACTGTCCCCCAATCTATTCAAAAGTTTGTTAAAAGCGGCGATGAAAGTAAGTTCATTTTTCCATGGGGCAATCAAGACACGGTTGCTGACCGCCGTTTTTGGATGTGTTTATTGGGCATGGGCAAGGAAAGTGGCGGATGGCTTAGGGATGAGGTATGTATAACTGAGTGGATACTTTTTTACGTTAAATATTAGTTTGTCTATCACTATTGTAGACTGCAACATAACACAAACTAATTCACATCTATAATTAAAACAGCACATAGACGTATGGGTTGACTTGCTGTGGGCATTCCGACCACCAGAAGCAGATTGGGCTATGGCGGTGCATTTTTCAGCCCTTCTGTCATGGAGAATCGCATTAGAAGCTTTTGGTCAAATGGTGTCAAGTATCCAGTGGCTTGGTCCGATGTCGAGAAGGTATTTATATCTTATCTTTACATTATGCATATTATTTTTTACACCTTGTGTGATGGCCAATAAACTGTTGTAGGTGCTATTTCCACTTAATGAGCCGGAAAAGCATTGGGCGATAGCAGAGCTTCATATACGTACAGGTGTTGTAACAATATATGATTCGCTTCCCAGATACTCAAAAAAACGAGAGTGGTGGACTAAGACCATGCCAGCAGAATTTGGTAAAAATTTGCCTACGTATCTTAAAGACGAAGGGGTGTTGCAGGCAAAAGGCATAGAGGAGGATGGTTATCAGATAACTTTGAAATATGCAGAGGATATCCCCACCCAATGCAGTGGATATGGTGACTGTGGAATATGGGTGTGTATAAACCTTTACCGGTTGGGTAAAGGTTTGTCATTAAAGGTGGACAATCCTGCAATAGCACCTCTAGCCTATCGTGAACGAATTGCTGATTATCTGTGGAAGTACAAGGTGCAATCCTGCTGATTACATGTTGAGGGAGTGTATGTTGATGGTTCTTTAGATTGGTGTACAAATACTTGAGGTGTTGATGGTTCTTTAGATTTGTGTACAAATACTTGTGACGGAATGTCGTTTATGTAAGACAGCATTTATCCTATGGTTAGCTATTCATGCCAGATTGGTGTACAAATACTTTTGATGTAATGTTTTATATGTAAGAGTTGTGATGCATTGGTGTACAAATACTTTTGATGTTTAATTATACTTTGATGTTTAATTTCATTTGCTTTTAAATTATCTGGCTTCACTACATTTCCTTAAACATGTAGGTCTATTATCTGGTAAATAACAAACATTAAATAAACCACAAAACATTACAAAGTTCCTGACCATCTTCAAATCAATCTAAGATACAAAGCACAATGAAAAGGAGAACAACTACCAAACCTAAAAATAGCATGAATGTATCATGGACTTCAGATTTTTTCTTTAACTCCTTCATCTCTTGTTCTAACATTGTGATAATTTGTAAAGAATCTTCCGCATTGGCCACAACACCTCCTTGTGGAGTGGCAAGTGCCTTTTTTTCTTCATGCTCTCTCCAAAACAATTCTTTGTAGTATTGTGATGGGAGCTCGGGGTCTAGAAAACCATAAACTCCACATCTATCCATAGGACATGCTTTGTACCTTCTTCCTGGGTTCTTATGTGACCAGGATACTTTGATAGGTAGTGGATATGCCGGACGACAATTGCAATGCGTCATGTTAGCAACATCGTGGTATTCGAACTGGTTCCTACGATATGACATACTTGAGGAGGAAGATGAATTCATGAATGTAAATTTTATTTTGTTATAAGACAAGGGAAGTTATGTGTTAGAATTAAGTAGATAATGCAGGATTGTGTAGTTGTGAGGCTCCATTTATATTGGACTCAAACATAATGACGCAAGTACATGAGATGGTTGATGAACCTAAATGAAATGGTACAACTGGTGGTTCCTTCACTTAAATATTCTTGGGCGACCTAGTACAATATTTGCTGGAAACAATTTGACATTAGAAGTAAAATGTCCAGCGAGAGCTGATGAACATTCATGTGGAAAGTTAAATACATACTATTAAAACCACCTAGACTTGATGAACATACAGGTTACATTACCACATTTAAAAGCATAATAATTGAAAATAACACATTAGATTTTATCCTTCATTCTTGACAGCATCACATCCCAGTTGGTTTCGTTCTTGTAAATCCCAAAGTCTTCAGGTTCCGCTATCCCATACTCTATCTTCAACAACAACTCCTCATGGAAACGGTCTTGCCTCATTCTCTCCTCCATTTCCCTTTCAGCCCTATCTTCTTCTAGCACTTGTTCCATTAATGCTTCTTCTTCTAATCTTGCTTCAATTTCCTTATCTTCAGTAACACCCTCATGACCATCTACACTTAATGCCTCCTCATAAAACGCTTCCTCATAAAACGCTTCCGCATAAATTTTCTCTAAACATGTACCAGTTTCCTTCACCGATTCACCAATTAGTTGCTTCCCAACTTCATTTCCCACATCTTTCAAAGGTATTGAATCCATCTCTACAAAAAACTATAAAAAAAATAAAAAAAATAAGTATGTATATAAAAAAATAATAAACAAGTACAATGGGGGTTGATACACATTTAAGTCTTAGGCAACTAGATACTTGACTTATTAATGGCAACTAGACACACATTTAAATCTGTGAGTGACTTTGTAAGTGAGGTTGAGATACACATAAATTTTATATATTGACCTCACAAGCTCAAATTCCCCACTGATATAACAATGAACGTGTCTGATATTGACCTCACAACCCTCTGTCACTCCTATGTTGTAACAGAAATTATTCTTGGCCATTACCATAAAGAGATTCTTCAAGACATAAAGAGGTCACACGATTTGGAGAACTATTCAAAAAAGATTACAGCTAGGGTCGGTCGTAGAGCGGAGCTTATAGCTGAACTTCGAATCTTTTCACGTTCGAGAAATGCAAGGGACAATACGAAGAAGCTTAGGAGACTCCAGACTATCGATTTGCGTAGGGCGAGGGCGTTGATGAGGATGGCCAAGGAAATGCGCAAGAAGCTTCTTAAGAAGATAGAGTTTGCTGTGAGGGAGAGGTATACATGAGGGGGTTGGTTGATGTAGGCTAGGGTGGGTTCCTTTTGTAAAATAAGCTGGTTATGGTTAGTTGAATGAAATGGATCTTATGATTCACATTTTATGTGTATAATGTGTTCAAATATGTTTTTACTTTTTGAGTGTCTTTGATATGAATCACAAACATAAACAGCTGAAAAACCCATTAATGAAACCATAAAACACAGACCAAACATGATAATGGAAATATGCAAAAACATAGTAGTGGCTTGGACATGGCCAAAACCATGACACCTATCTAACAGACCATAATCATTAATTAAGTTTCTTGCCTTCTTCTTCAATACTCTTCTTAGTTGGTGTTGTTGTCCCACTTCCATCTATACCACCAACTGCACCACCCCCTGCAGGTTTGTTTCCACTTCTAATACCCAGACCTATAACACCACCACTTACTTTCTCTGCCTCTGCACCACCAGCTCCACCAACTACAACAACACTTCCACCTGTGTAAGCATGCCTCCAACACCTAACATCCATACAACAGACAATGCATCTTTCGTCCAACACCTCTACGTGTGCACCACCCCCTGCAGGTTTGTTTCCACTTCTAATACCCAGACCTATAACACCACCACTTACTTTCTCTGCCTCTTCCATTTCTATGTTGGAAGGCA
Source organism: Artemisia tridentata subsp. tridentata (assembly GCA_021014915.2). Classification (NCBI taxonomy): domain Eukaryota; kingdom Viridiplantae; phylum Streptophyta; class Magnoliopsida; order Asterales; family Asteraceae; genus Artemisia; species Artemisia tridentata. The sequence goes on along the minus strand of CP139507.1, from coordinate 41,967,434 downwards.
AGTTGGATGTGACTATTACAAAAACCTACCAGATACTTGACTTATGTTAATGGCAACTACAATGGGGGTTGATACACATTTATATCTTTGGCTATTACAAGTACAACAATATAAATGTGCAAGTACAATGGTGGTTGATACACATTTAAATCTTTGACAACTAGATACTTGACTTATTAATGGCAACTACACACACATTTAAATCTGTGGGCGACTTTGTAAGTGTGGTTGAGATACACATAAATGTGTAAATGGCAAATTGATTAGACTGTATATCGTCCTAAATACCAGTTCAATATCAATGTTATTCAACTGAGCTGAATATATATAAGCTAGTTTGCCTACACTTTACAGTCGTACATAAATGACAGCAGGGTACTAACTTCACTGTATACTAAGCACCATAAGGTTCCACTTAAAATTCAAGTCTCATTGCTAGGCCAGCTTACCAAGTGGACTAGCTGAGTTTATACTTATTTTCTTGGGCGACTATGGAGTTTGCTTTTTTTATTATATTTGGCGACTTTGTGACTATTACATATGATATACATAAATGAACAAGTACAACAATATAAATGTTCAAGTACAATGGGGGTTGATACACATTTAAATCTTTGGCAACTAGATACTTGACTTATTAATGGCAACTACACACACATTTAAATCTGTGGGCGACTTTGTAAGTGTGGTTGAGATACACATAAATGTGTAAATGGCAAATTGATTTGACTGTATATCGACCTAAATACCAGTTCAATATCAATGTTATTCAACTGAGCTGAATATATATAAGCTAGTTTGCCTACAGTTTATAGTTGTACATAAATTACAGCAGGGTACTAACTTCACTGTATATTAAGCACCATAAGGTTCCACTTAAAATATAAGTCTCATTGCTAGGCCAACTTACCAAGTGGACTAGCTGAGTTTATACTTATTTTCTTGGGCGACTATGGAGTTTGCTTTATTTATTATATTGGGCGACTTTGTGACTATTACATATGATATACATAAATGAAAAGTACAACAATATAAATGTTCAAGTACAAATGCAGGTTGAGATACACTTGGCAGGTTAATACACCTAAAATGCAAGAAGGCTTGTGTACAAGCTATTTTTCTAACATTCAAAATTTAAACAACAAATTCAATATGAGTAATGAGGACAGATCTAAGTTTAAAGTTATCTTAGTGCATCCGGATTCAAAGCATGCTGTTAAACTACCTAAAGACATCAGTTATAGCAATTTAATGGCGTACGTGAAGAATAAGTTGGGCGCCGTTAAAGAGAAGGGTGATTGTGTCGTAAGGTTGTTTTACAAAGACAGTGTTGGAACATTGGACATTGTTGATGATGATGACGTCCAGTACTTCATACAGGAATCTTGTTATAAGAACCTTCACGTTCAGAAACTATTCGTATCAATAACAGAAATACCTTTTGAGGTAAAATCATCTTCTGCTTCTAATCATATATCTATCGATCTTAATGTACCTTTGTTACCAGAACAATTTCATTATCCAGCAACACCAAAGGTTGAACAATCTTACTTTCACCAACAAGATGACTTGCAAAAAAACTCATTTACAAACATGCCCATGCCACCCAGCGCCCCTAATCCGGTCATTAAAAACACCCATCCCAATAATACCTCATTTAAAAACGATAATACTTTTTACTTGTATAGGGAATTTTTTAATAAGGCAGAATGCATGTTTGCTATAGGAAAGAAATCATTAATTGAAGGATTTGAATACGTAGTTATAAAATCCGAAACCATGAGGTACAGCGTAAAATGTAGTAAACAAGGTTGCCCATGGAATATATACACTCGCAAAGTTAAAGTGGGTAATAAATTCTATGTATCAACCATAAATGACGTGCACACGTGTTCAAGAACTGAACTACATCCTAATCATCGTAATGCTATAATGAAATTACTAAGTCACTTAGTTCGGGAAAAACTGAAAGAAACTAACCGAGTATATAAAGTGAGGGACATACAAAAAGATATAGGGCTTGAATGGCAAATAGATGTTTCTTACAAGCGAGTTTGGGGGGGGAAGAAATTTGGCATTGGAGTTATTGAACGGTAGCTATGAAGATTTGTTTGAGAAGTTGCCTTTATATTGCCACAACTTAAAGATGGCAAACGAGGGGACGATAACACACATTGAAACAGACGACCAAGGAAGATTTAAGTTTGTATTTATAGCGTTTGGTGTTGCGGTAAGGATCGTTATAATTATATATACATATTTGAAAGTATTTTATTTTTGTTTAAGCTATTATGTTATTACAACTAATATATGGTTAATGATGTAGATTCGGAGTTTTATAGCCTTCATGCGGCCGTTGTTGATAATCGATGCCGCGCATCTAAAAGGGAAATATCTTGGAACCAACTTGCTTGCTGTTGGTATGGACGGTAACAACCAGATAATACCAATGCTACCGGTGTCTCACAGGGTGAGACCGGTGAATCATGGACATTGTTTTTGACAAAATTGAAAGAGTGCATCGGTGTGGTTCCTGGCTTTGCGATTATCTCAGATAGGCATGCATCGATAATATAACCGTGTAATACAGTTTTTCCTGATTGCTTTCATGGTAACTGTTGCCGTCACTTGATGATGAATTGCAATCTCAAGGGCGAGAAGGTCAACTATATTTACTGGAAGGCGTGCAAAAGTTATACGACGGAAAACTTTCATAAAGCAATGGCTGAGCTAAGGTCAAAAAGACCTGCAGCGGTAAAAAAAACTCGAAGAAGCAGGTTATGAAAAGTGGTCAAGGGCATACTGCCCAGTAAAAAGATACAATTACTTGACGTCAAACAGTGCAGAATCAATTAATGCTTTAACGAGAAAAGTTCGTAAGGTTCCAATAACAATGCTCATGGAGTATTACAGAAGGCTTTTACAAGACTGGTATTTTGAACGTTGAGAAAAATATCACGGTAATTAGTGTGTCAATTATTTTTGAAATAAGAAGAAGCAAAATGTTTTACATTTAAAAATTATAACAACTTTTTTATGTTTTCATGAATTGTTTAGAGGTACCTGAATTTGAACTTACTGATTGGGCAGCTGCGAAGGTGAAGGACAGAATGTTAAAGAGTGGTAACTGGGAAGTTAGAGGCATTGCCATGTGTGCTGTGTATCAAGTGCTAGACCATCATAATGCTCATATAGTTGATTTTTTAAAAAGGGAATGCACGTGCAGGTATCTAATAAAACCATGTTGTTTAATAAGCTTTAGGTTGTTTGTTGTTGAATGGAATCAGTTTTTACTTTCCACATGCAGGAAATGGCAACTTTCGGGGCTACCTTGTGGTCATGTGTGCGCCGTATGTAGGGCAGAATGTTTGACTAACTGTAACAAATGGGCAGACCCATGGTTTACAAAAACCAACCTGAAAGCCACATATAATGATATGGTATTTCCTTTGCCAGAAGAAGATAAATGGCATAATCCAGGTAATTTGCAAAAGATTTTACCACCGGTTATGAAGCGACAATCAGGAAGACCAAAAAACAAAGATCGCATTCCATCAAAAAATGAAGAGCCAAAAGGTAAAAATTGTGGTAGGTGTGGATCCAAAGGTCACACACGTGAAGCATGTAGGGAACCATTGCCAACAACAGAGGTAATTTTGAAAGAAGCTATAATTGTATAAATCATGTTTGTGCAGTAGTTGTTGCTGATATAATAAATATGTTCTCAGAAAATTCGTAAAGGAAGTCGTAAGCGTAAGGCAGATACTGAAAGCGTAGTGGTAGAGGAGCCGAAAACAGATGGGGACGATGAGTATTTCTGCAATGGCAGAATTTATGCGGATTGGGAAGACTTACAGTGGATAGGTGAATCATCTAACAACCTTTACGAGGGTGACACAGTCTGGGGCGGTGAACCTTCTAATTCTGGCATCAACCTAAATTCATACTCGGAATATCACTTAGATGATTTATGATCCTATGCGTGAACTGTAGGCTTAGTGTCTCAATTATGTGTGAACTGTTTTATATGTATAATCTACTATTTAAGTTGGGTTACTTTAGTTTTATGTCTTTATGATGTTCAAAAGATCTTTAGGATATATGCATGCAATATTGGTAACAATTTAAAAGCACATATATGCTTGAAACAACTTTCTAGCAACTTAAAAAGAATGGTAAGTTAAATAACGTGTACCTGGTGAAACAACTTTCTAGCAAGTCCATGAGTCGTTTAACGCTACTTGTGTGCTGCAAATAAATTATCTAAGTGAGCAGTAACCTAAATTGAAATATATAAACCAAACAAGCTTAACCAAATTATGAAACTGTCTTACTAGTTAGTGCAGTCGAATACCCAAGAACAAGCCATGAGCAAAAACAAATCCATGACATTTTAATGTACAAGGATACATACATGACAACCATTGTTTAATGTACTAGTCCCATAACAGGGATCACATTACATAACATATCCTAAGCCTAAGTTCTATTACAATTGTTAGAATTACAACCACCATAGCCGACAATTACCAACTACACACTCTGTGTTGGAAAAAGAACCTAGCCATATGTTCACGGTAAGCAATAGCTGCCTGAACAGGACTTTCGACGTCCAACGACTTCCCATGTGCCAATCGGTATAAGAATATGCAGACCCAAATACCGCAATCACCAAACAGGCCCCCCTGCTCTGGAACGTTCTTTGCATATGTAAAGGTGATGGCATACGTTTTGGGATCTATACCTTTCTTCTCAAAAACATTGGCATCATGTAGGAGAACGGGAAGTCCAGCCTGCATATTGATTGAAAAATATTAGCAAAAACAACCACAACAACAATATATAGTACAAATGAAACAAAACATATAGAGAAACGAGACAATCATGTCACTCTCGTCTTTCTTTTTTTTCTCTTTTCATATAGAAACTAGACAATCATGTTTTTTCAACAAGAAAAAAGAAAGCAAAGCAAAATTGGTCAACTCAAGTTAACTTTGGAGTGTTTGAGAAACACATCTTGTTTCTGTGCAGTGTACACAACAAAAGGTAAATACGTAACAATAATTAAGAAACATTAACACAAGGAATCACACCATACATAATAATTAAAAAGATACAAATGAACTTCGCATTTTCTGATACAGAAATTAACTTCGTCGTTATACACGACTAAAACATGAACTAACCCACCACACCAGATACAAAGTAAAACCCTAAACACTAGGTATCACAGCTAGATAACATTAAAAACCATAAACGACCCTTCTAAACCATAAAGCATGAGCCAAACATGCACATAGACTGACTACAAAAACCGATAAAACACAACAATAAAACCCATTCCCCTCGGCACCAAACAATCTAATAAGCCATTGTATCATGATGAGTTTGCAAAATCAAAGACTCGCAGTTCGGACTGATGCAAAATGAAGCACCATTTCCCTCTGCACCAATATTATAGAAATTATCGGAAGCAACATTGTAGAGTACAAGATTGGTAGCCCATTCTTTCGGGTTCTGAACTTCCAGTATTGGGTCATTGTTATCAGTAAACCCAATTAACTTAAGTGCACAAGGAGTAGGAAAAGCAATCAGACATTGAAACGATTCAATGATTCCCCCAACCACCTCTAAGCTCCATACACAGAAAACAAAGTTGTCCTCACCATCTATGTTTCCGGAAACAACAACGTTGTCTCTTAGGTTAGAAACAAAGAATGGTAGAGGAAGTTTGAATAACTACTCATCTGGTATGTCAAGAACCTGGAAACGATGGGTCACCAAGTCGAAAGAAACCATCATATAGCTCTTGTATGAGCTAACATCACTAGCAAACAACTTTTCATAAGCACACCAGAAGATACGGCCATCAACAACAGCTTGAGTTGCCTTTTTCAGTCGGATTGACTGACGAGGAAAAAACTGACTTTCTAATACATTCCATTCTCTTGATGAGAAGGAGAAAAGTAAGACACACCATGGATTTTGGGGATCAAACGGGTATGAAATCTTTAAAATTGTTGGGTCCAGGTTGTCAGGTCGAACCCCAAAAGCCAACATACGCTTTTCATACTCCTGACCAGTTGTCACATAAGGTACAAATGTTCCCACAGATCTTCTGATGGATGGGTTCCAAACAAAAGCCATGTAGTGAGGGAGAATTGGTCCATACGAAAAACCCCAAATGCCGTGTGAGCAGCCAATAGGAATCAAGTCAGAAAAAGATAGGTTTGTGGGTACAGGTGTTAAAGATAAATTCTGAGAAAGGTAAGACATGTAACCTTTAAACCCTTGCTGATAGCGTAAAACATATGGGAAACCATCAGCTGGGCGAACCCCGAAACGACAAGTGAAATGCATGGTGTCAATACCAGCCTTCCAGGACTTTGATACACTTCGGCATTGAAGTACTTGCTTCACAGGAAGCCTACGTACAATGTCCAATTGTACTTCAAGTGGAATACAGTCAGACATGGTGCAAACTAGTGTGGATGTAAACTAGTGTGGAGAAGAAGAGTATAAAGGTATAGTTGGAGGTTTAAAGAGTAGTGTGGGTGTAAACTAGTGTGGAGAATAAGAGAATATATAAGACTTAACATTTAATAATCTACTTGTCCATGTACCTGAACATTAAGGAAAACTTAATGGACAATTTTACTTGCATAGAGTGGCTTTGTGTTGTTTGCCTTTAAGACAAGCAATGCATGTTTGATCATTTTCAAATCTTTTGAGAGGTAAACCTCTTACCAAACCATTCTTAAAAATTTTATTTATGGTTTTGAAGTTAATATGACCAAGCCTTCTATGCCATTTCATTGATTCATCCAATGTGGCCTTTGCAACAAGACAAGTTAAATTCTCTTTAGGAACAATGTTCTTCATGTCTACACTGTACATATTGCCCTTTCTAGGAATTCTAAGAAGTACTTGACTTTCATCAGGCATCTTAAAATCAGGAGAAAGTACAAGACATTCAGTCTCACAGAAAAGAACATTGTTCTTTTTTTCACACATTTGTGAGACACTAAAAAGATTATAATTTAGCTCTTTTACATAGAACACATCTTCAAAATCTAAATTTCCAGTTTTAATGGTACCTTTACCGGAAATTTTGCCACCAACACCTCCTCCAAAGGTAACATAGCCTCCATCTATTGATTGAAAATTGAGAGATAAGACTTGTTGCCTGTCATGTGCCTAGAACATCCACTATCTGAGTATCCTTGATCCTCTTGTTGATCATTTGAATGCTCCTGCACATAAATGAGAAGTATTAGTTTCTTTTGGGGACCCAAGCCATTACTGACTTGGATCTGCCTCTTGCATCAATGTAATTTAATCTTGTAAGGACAGTTGATGCAACATTGGATTTAAGAATCCAACATGCTGAGGCCTTAACAGCATTTGCCCTGTTTTTCCAAGCAGCAGTACTAACTGCTTTCCTAGCAGTTTTAACTGCTGGCTTTGCAGTTTTACTCTTTGGTTTCCAAACTTGTTTTTGGACCACTGCTTTTAATTGAATGGGCCTTGTAACAGTTTTTGGTGCATGTTTTGAAGTTATTTTTGCACTTTCAACTGTTGATTTTGGGTTAACAGTCTTAAATGGTCTAGCAGTTGAAACTGCTTGCCTAACAGTAGAGACTGCTGTCGAAACTGCTCTGGGTTTTATACTTTTAGACTTAGAGTGAAAATGAGTTTGAGGAGTTTGCCTTTTGAAATTCACCCTATTATTTTCATAACCAGATACCCAATGGTTGCAGAAAGCTGCAAGATGGTCAAAACTACAACATGTGTAACAAGCTTTGTTATAAAAAGCAAAGTCATCACCTAATTGGTTAGACTTGAGGTTGTTCCAATTCCTTTGGTTACCTCTGGGCTTGTTGGTGGTTCTATATTGCTCACAATATCTAACTGGTTGCCTAACATGCTTAATGTTTGATTTAGGCTTATCAGTATTGTGTTTGACTATCTTAGGAACACTTGTTCCTACTTTCTTAACCACTTCAGGTTTAGACATAACCTGTTCTTCTTCATCACTATCAGTTGTGCAATCTTCAACAACTATAGCATTTCCTTTCTTAACAAAGGACACCTTGTCCTGATAAAGTAAAGTTTTATCTAAACTTTCTTTTTCTATCTTAGGACCCTCAGTAGACTTAGAACCATATTCCATTATTGGTTCTTGAAACTCAGCAAAGCCTGTGTGTGCTAGGTCAACACCTGGAGGTGAATGAACACCTCTATATGGTGGAGGAACAGATTTGTATCCTAAACCTGAATTAGCTTTATCAATTACTTGAGCTTCCCAAATCTTATTCATTCCTTCTGAGGCATGAGCTAAAGCATCTATAGTTATCTTAACATTTTCAAATTTATTATTGGCTTCAGCTAACTGTTTACTTTGACCAGTAAGTAATTCATCTCTAAATGCAATTCCTCTTTTTAAAGCATTTAAGTCATCAGTAAACCTAGATTCATTATCTTGAAAGTGTGCAATTTGTTTTTCAAGCACACCTATAGCTCTTTTATGATTACTTAAATTAGCTAAGGCAGTAATTAGTTCTTCTCGCCTATTATCAACTTTTCTTTTAAGTTCTTCATTATCTTTAAGAGCAGAACATGATTCAGAACATTTGGTTATGGAATTTACCTCTGAATCAGAGAAGGCCATTAGAGCAGTCTCAGTGGCCACAAGAGCAGCATTTGTTGGTGCTTCCTCTTCATCAGCCATGAAGCTCCAGTCATACTTAACCCCATCTATGGCTAGCATAGCCCTTGGTTCTTCAACTGTGACTTCCTTCTTCTTCTCTTGCCTATACCATGTGCTTCTATTATCCTGCTTCCTTGGGTTTCTGCATTCTTTAGCAAAGTGTCCTAACCTATGACAGTTGAAACACTCCACTTTCTTCTTATCAAACCCAGCAGTTTCATTACCATCAATGGTAATCTGCTTACCAGTTCTCTGCCAGAACTTCTTAGCCCTCATGCTAAGCAAAGCAACCTGCCATTTGATGTCCATCTCTTCCAAATCATTATCATCCAACTGATCAAGATCTTCATGAGTTAGAGAGGAACCACTAGTTTGACTAGACATGAATACATAAAATGATGGATCTCCAAGTCCAGCAACATTCTTCTGTGAACTAGTAGAAGGACCACCATAAACAGCAGTAGAAATACTTTCAACTTCATCTACCTCTTCTGAGTTACTAATACTAGGAGATGACAAAAGTGCCACATTCCCAGAACTAGGACTATAGATTCCAGACTTATTTAGACTTTGTTCAACAATTTTGAAGTTATTGAACAAATCATTGAGTTTCATGGTTTCAATATCTGGCTTGTTCATGTTGAGATCTTCCTTTGCTATTGTAGGATATTCACTAACACATAAACACAAGATTGGGACTAGTATGGATCAAATAGAGGAGAGTTTAGAGAGAGAGAGATGGGAACTTAGAGAGAGAAAGAGTGTGTGTATCAGCTTGTGAAATAATGAGAAGTTCCACCCTTTCCCTTGTGTGGGAAAGGGTATATATAGTTCTTACATAATATGCCCCTAGCGGGCTGTGGAGAGAGCTGACAGAGGGTAAAGACCCGACCCACTCCACAATACTAATAATAATAACTACGCTACTACTAATATTACTAGTTATCCTACGAGCTATGATGTGCTAATAAGTAGTCAGGGTGACCGAGTCTTCAACTGAATATTCATATTCCTAACAATCTCCCCCTAAGGGAGGTCACCCCTGAAGTAATGTTCAGAATTTTTGCACTTCATCCATGGCTCTTGACTTCATAGCTCGTTAAACAATGATTCTTCACAATCCTTGATCATTGTGCAGCAGCAACTCTTCAGATGACCTTTTCTTCTGTCTTGGATGATCTTTGTTGATTCGTTGGAGTTATCATCCACCATGTATTTCCATGTCATCTTTCAGTGGTATGTATCAATGTGATGTGGTACTCTTTGAACCGACATGCTCACTCCATTCTGGGTCATGACTTTCAGCATCAGAGTTAGCAGAAGCTGTGTTGAAGGTCATTTAGGTTGTCATGACTTCTTTGATTAAGATGATGATGTAGTGTGAACATGTGGTAGAGGATTGGCATCTTTTCTGCAACCAGCTACAACAGCAACCAGCTACAGCATTCCACAGCTACAATCGCTAGAAGTTCCTGCATACGACAGTTAGCAACAAATCGACCGGTACTTACAGGTTCGGACTTCGAGATTGTTAACAGCATAGTGTGAAAACTCTCTCTAATCCTTACCAAGACCGTTCCTAATCGAAAACCCACAGAGGGCTTTTTAAGATCGAACCGTAGCACATCAACGATTAGGTGAGTCGCTGGAGATCACTCCACGACTGTAGACCGTTTGAAACCGCCGTGACCACTAAGCGTAATCCTTAAAGAATTACCGAAGTGACCTGCTTTCAGGGCTGCTTGATGTTGACCCCGGCAGGAATTTCCATTCAATCATTGAGAATTACAATTGTAAATTCCCTTATAAATGTTCTGGCAGATTGCTAAGATCTGCGTAGGACTCTTAAGTTTACAACTGGTGTCCTTAATGTTGAACAACCAGTGTATAAGTAGCATGTGTTCCTATGAGATCTTATTATGCATCTCGTGGCTCTAGACTCGAAAAGTGCATTTTTTTGGTAGTCGGAGACTGGAGCGGTGTCTCCTGTTTCAATATCAACATAACTCGTAATGAGCGGTCGATAGATTATGCAGGGTTCCCCGTGAGAATGAAACAAGTCCTTTTAAGAGAACTTGAGTGGTTTAGAAGGTTTAGTGCAGTGCGTCACTGGGTCCATGACGTCTTGTCTTCAATACTGGTGTTACCTTAGTAACCACCAGTAGCATATGAATTGAACCCGGTTTCTGCCCTAAGGTTGAATAATTGGAGGGCTATTTCTTTTCACCCTTTCTCATTTCATTTCTTTTTAATTCTTCAACCCCTTCTTTCTCCTTTCTCATATTACTACTTATTTCATATCATACCTAAGGACTTTCTAATACTAACTATTGGTATTGTCCTTGGGTAGATCCCTCCGGCTCTGGCGGATCATAGGACGGTTTTCCTAACCTTAGCCACCTTATAACTTCATGACTATCCTATGTTGCCATTTACCAAAATCCTTGAAAAAATCTCTCAAAGTGTTCATGATTATGAAACACATTTTGCTAACACTTTGAGAGTTTTATATTTTTAAAATGCTCTCCCTCAACATGTGCTCGAGTAATTGTTTTAAAAATTTGCACATGTTAGGTAAGCTTGCACTTTTTTTGAATTGATCAACTTTCAGTGAACATGACCGATTCGAGACACTTTACATCACTAGTTAGACCAGCTTGAAATTATTACCCGGCCTGGTCAAGTCCACAGAAAGTTTCTCGAAACGGTACACTCTACTCAGATACGTCTTTTTCGAGACACGCTTACATCACTGATTAGACCAGCTTGAAATTATTACCCGGCCAAGACGCATCCTTTCGATTGATGACAGTTCAAGTTTCGTCAATTCGTTTGTTATGTCTGAGCCACACTCGCATGAGATGCCCAATCCTTTATGTTTTGTTAAAAACCATTTGCTCCCCCTCAATATGTGCATCGATATACGAAAGAGTTTAGCACATATGGGAGAGCTTGCTTTTACGTCCAAAACATTTTGCTCCCCCTCAATATGTGCATTGATATACAAAGCAATTTAGCACATACGGGAGAGCTTACATTTACTTCCAAATCATCACATTTTATCAGAATTTCATATTTAAATCACATTCTCTCCCCCGATCAAAAATTTCAAACCATTTGAGATTTGTGATCCCAATTGATTTAAATAAGTTTAGAAAATTTGGGAGAAAATGTGGTCAGGTTTAAATGTATTCT